>CM022298.1:610123501-610581256 GCA_011799875.1 Thinopyrum elongatum
CGGGTGGTGGGAAGCTGTCGGTTCCCCGGCGGCAAGACAGCGATGGCAGGCGACGTGGGAGGTGGCGGCGTTGCAGAGCGGATGTTGCGGCGCCGGCAGCTGGCAGAGTCACTGGAAAAAATGGGCGGCGGCGTCGGCGACGAAGGAGGCGGGCGAGGGTTTGCTGTTGGATGGGGAGAGGCCAATGTGCCACCGACCAGCGGGCCCGGGGGGAGGAGAAGGCGAGCACGCGCGCGTCCGTCTCGTGTCCGCGCCGACGCAAATCCGGCTCAAAAATGGGCCGGGAATAGGTCGGTAGGCGGACGAAAAACGGACGCGCGTCCATTTGGGTCGGCGCGTTGGGCCGACTTTTGTGTCCGCACCGACCCAAACGGACACCCACGGATGAAATGGGTCGCCCTGTTGGAGTTGCTCTAAAAAGACTTCTATTTAGAAACGGAGGGAGTAGTAGATTAAGCGCGAGTGCAGAAATCCATCTCCATGTTGTTGTTTTTTCTTTTTCTTTTTGGAAAAGGTGGAATACCCATGGCATATGCATCAAAGTGATGCATACTACCATTTTATTATATTATTGCACATGACCCAACAAACAAATACATGGATCAATCCAGAGCCACCTTCCTGACAACTACTATCGCTACACGTATAATATTGATGACGTCCCTTGGCCGCATATCAACACGCTACATCTATTCCGGTGGCTTCAATAAGCCGCCCGCTCGCAGGCCGAGAGAACCAATGGGTCTAGGTAGACCCTCTGCACGCACCGCATGCGCACTCTTTAGAATCACTTGCCACCATGTTCCGTCGTCCCACCTTCAGGAGTGATAAACGTATCTCCCTGCTGCAACGATGGACCTCTGAATCAGGTGCCACAAACAAGCATGGATATGTCTTGCCACGTTTAAATTCAGGTTCAAGTGTCCATGCTTTGTATGTCTTGTAACTGCAGAGTCCCTAATTCTCAAGTTCTCTTACTATGGTCCCTGGATTTTCATCTACGAAGCTACCGTATGATCTGATCGACAAGGGCTGGCAGTATATATGTGGAAACAAGCATGGATTCAGCCAAGGTGACAAGGTAATGCGATTTCAGTGCTGCAACTCTGTTTCGCATGCAGATGACATTCGGTTTCCTAACAAAATTTCACCTATGGTTCTACTGTTCCCAGGTGTGGCAGCAAATACAGAGTCTCATATTTTTTCAAGCAACTGACTAGTGTGACATATTACTTGCATGTTCTGTTTCAGTTTACCCCATTTAACAATCAACAGTGTGAATTACGCTTCTCTGTTAAGAAGGGCATGACAGTCTTTTGAACATTTATGGAAATTCATTTGTATGGCATCGAATGTACGTACATTATGTATTACCCATTCAATCTTATATTTGCCCCTATCAAAATTCAATCTTATATTTATAATACATTATTTATTAACCAGTACATTATTTCTTTATCCCTTCTTTTTTTGGTAAAAACATGTTTAAGAATTCAAAAGGAAATGTTGTTATTCAAAAAAAAGTCTGAAAAAATGTGTTCATTGTGAATTTAAAAAAAAATACATAATGTGTTCAAAAATTCCGTCATGTATTAAAAATATGTGCACCATGTATTTGAAAAGGTTTTGTCACATATTTTAAAAAATGTTCATTATATAATTTAAAGAATATCCATATGTACAAAAAGTGAACAGAATTAAATGAGAAGAACAATTAAAAAACCTGAAATAAAGAAAAACCCGAGCACAAACCATAAGAACCTTGCCTAAACCGGCGAAACGGAAAACTAATAAAAAGAAACAAAACCTTAGAAAAAAATAGCCTGGATACCCAGAAAATGGGCCTACCCACATGACACACACTTAGGTGCTTGGCATTTCCCATCGTTATGAGCATCAACTAAGTTTTTTTTGAATAAAGAAATCAAATAAGTTTTTTTGCGCTATACGTCACTTATTGATACCCTAGCATTTCCCGTGTTGCACTCGTTGTGATTCATTAAGATAAATGCATTTTTCTGGAATTTTGTTAAACTAGAGAATAACTATGAGCCTATTTGAGACTGCTCCACTCCAACAAAATCAGCTTCACTCCAGCAAATCACTTTGGAGCAGTTCCACCTAGGAGTTGCAACTCCACCAAAGAGCATTTTATCATGTGTGGTCTTCCTGCTAGCCTTTTTGGGGTTGCATTTTTTAAAGCGAAGCAATCTTAAACAGGCTCTAACTAGGGGATGCCCCTGGGTGGACTTATCAGAGGGGCGGGGCGCTTGGGCGGTGTGTCGCGTAGCGGCTTGCCACCGAGCGCACAAAATGAAGCAAGTGAAGTGCTTCAATGTTTTTTGTTTTTTTTGGTTTCTTACTGCATGCTTTTTCTCATGTACTGTAATACGATGAAGTATAACGGATGGGTTGTGCTACATGTGGATGACACGTGCTCCGTGTATGAAGCATGGATGTGTTGGGGTGTAAAGGTATACTGCGTGGGAAGTTGTACTTCACAATCCAGTGGGTTTGTTGCACGCTTTGCACCAAAGCACATGTGTGTTTTGGCGACGTAACACACTTTCGTCAGAGTTTCAAGTACACCTATATTATCGCGGGGAGCAAAAGTTTTTTATTTTCCGGAATACAAATTGCGTTTGAAAAAAATGTCATTAAAACCATCAAGACGGGGTCTCTTTATAGAAAAAATAAATCAATATGGGGTCTAGTTCTAAATAGCTCAACGAAAGTAATACAACCATGAAAATGGTTTGTAATTTGAGCGCTCAATTCACAAGATATTTTCTTTTGAAATTTAGATCTCCCGAAACAAAGTGACACAACATCTTCCCATCTTCTTTATGGCATGAGAAAACACCAAAACTCTCTGGTGGCAACAAGGGGCGCTGGTCACCAGGGAGGTTTGGCAGTAACATTTGAAAGAGTACCCCTTTATCCCCTTAACTAGTGATTTCCCTTAAACTAATGTATATTAGAATTAATTTAATAATAAAATAAATATTCATGTACTTCTAAAAAGTTCATTTTTAAAATTGTGTTCACAAAATTTTAAAAACAATGTAAGTTAATTTTTTGTGTTCTTTAAAAAATATTCATGCATAAAATTCTAACTTAAAAATATGTCGACACCTCTTAAAAAATATTCATGTAACCATTAAAAGTGTTAACACATTTTCATAAAATGTTCGTATAGTTAAAATACTGTTTGGTTTTTAAAATCTTTATTATTTAGTTTTATAAAGTGTTCATGTGTTTAGAAATGTTTTTTTCAAAAACATTTATATTATTTTAAAAAAGGAAAATATTGATGATAATGATGATGATGATGATAATAATAATAATAATAATAATAATAATAACAATAGATAGAAAAAATTAGGAATAAACATAAAAAAGAGAGGGCAATGCAAATGGCCTCGGCCACGTAGGGCACGGGTGGGCGATTTGGCGACTATATTGGGTGAATATAGGCCTTGTACTCTACAATGTACATGGTAATTCTCTAGAATATGTTCTTAATAAATACTACTAGTAGAACGCCCGTGCGTTGACACAGGCCTTTTAAAGAAAATTATCGGTTACATATATATACTTGTGTTGTTGTATAAAACTTGGTGGATTTTTGGTTCATTCCAATGACATGTCTTGGGGCTCATGTCTATGATTACTCGTGATGGATTGTGCAAACGAAATATTGTAGCATGTAGTTGCATTAGCACGAAACACTCCCAAAAGCATAATGGGTTATTGATATAGAAAAGAAAAAATAGAGGAGGATACTATTTGCCTTCTCTAATAAGAAAATTATTCTTATTTTATCCTTGTGAGATTCGTCATAATATGATCCAGACAACACAATTTTAAGGGAGCGTCTATGCGCTAGTTAGTTGGAAAACAACCTAGTTTAGTATAATTTACCCCTGTAGCCTTTTTTTCGTCCACCTTCTCGACTTGCCCACCTCCCCCTGCTTAGCCACCTGCCAGCACCACTTGCAGCCGGCGGGTGGGGTTGTGCGCCGCCTGATCGCCCCCTGCCCGGGTCACTACCTTCACCGGCGCCGTCCATCCCTCTAAGCCTGCCATTATCTTTGGTGCCCACGACCTTTCACCTAGGCGCACTCGAATCTAATAACCCCCTGCCTCTCCTCCGCCGATGATGACCCGATGTTGTTATTGTGGTTCATCTTCTTCCTGCTACTGTTGTTTTCTTCATCCATTCTATCAAACCACCCACCTCACTCTTCCTAACCCCCTGCCACTGCCACCCGCAGTTGACGAGTGCTGACATGCGCCACCTCGTTGATGTTGCCCCATCCCCAAGTCACTATTGTCAGCACCTGCCAATGCCATCCACAGTTGACGAATGTTAATGCATGCCGCCTCGCCACCCCCCCTCCTGAGTCGCCGCCTCGTTGACTGTGGTTTGCCTTCCTCCAGACGATGCCACCATCTTAGACGGCCGCGACCTCCCCACCCCTCATTCGAATCTGTTCATGCGTCGTTGGGGATGCCGCAACCAACCCGTCTCGGACTCAGGGCTGCATGTGCATCACTACATAAAAAAATACAAATAAATGTTCATTGCTACACAAAAAAATACAAATAAATGTTCTCATCGAGAGCAAAGCATGTTCCGAACTCATCGTGATAAATGTCAGTGTGTTCTGCTAAGCTCCAAACATATCACCATATATAATGTTAGCCAAAATCAAGATTAAAAGAATTTTTCCCTTTGCAGAATAGTGCTGGATTTATTTAATTTAAGTGCAATTGCAGACCATGCAACACATTGTCATGGAAAGTAAATTTAATAGTTCTCTACAAAAATACCAAAGTACCAGCAATACATGTTTAACCACGGTTCTAAATTTGACCTTAAGCACAAAATTGAGAAGTCTTGGTTCCAAACTAAAGTTGATGACCACAAGTTACACTTTGCACCCACACTGCATACATCCTTCCTTTGCACCCATACTTTTTGCGATTTGTAGCCACCCGTTCTGCTCTCTGAAGAATTAGTTGGACGTCTGCATTACGATGAATTTTATTTTCAATCATAAGTTCTGTAGGATAGAGTAAGTTTTAGACTTGTGTATTAGTATATGAATACTATTCCATTTCTTTCCATGAGCACTAAGCAAGATGACAATCAAATGTTGTCCATGTCTAGTTTAGTAACGGCATACTTTTGAATTTAGCTCCTTGAACCCACTTAATTGATCATTTTCTCTTGTGCACAATTAATATAAACTAAATAAATATTGTCAATCCTGGAAAAAAAATAGGTGAGAAATCATGGGAACACGCACTATAAGCCTATGTGCTTCTCTTGATTGGTTGCATTCTTGTGGTTTCCTTGAATGATAGTCGACCCATTTTTTCAGTCTGTCATGTTCTCGAGATATAAATAAAACACATGTTTACTTGCAATTGGTAATAAGCATATGGAGTACAATGTAGTTAGATTCCAGATATATCATCAATTAACATAGTTTCATAACTTTCCTTCCTCGTATTCATCTGCATCATTATACACTCGCCACGTACCAGCTTGTCATACTGATAACATAGTTCCATAACTTAAATTCCATGTTTCCACCGCAGAAGTCACCTATCAGCTTGTAACTGTTCAGGACAATGCTGACTCACCCCACTGTAGAAGATTATAAGGAGTTCAAATAGCTGCAATGGTAGGAGCCAGGGTTCTACCGGGTCTAGGACGGAGGTTGTAGGGGAAGGAGGGTGCTGGACGAGGTTGGGCTCGCGGTCGCCGGCGGCAGGGCGCCGTCGTGCGCGAGGGAGGAGGCGGCGGCGCAAGAGGAAGGAGGCGGCTAGGGTTAGGGTCCGGCTCCTCTGGGAGCCGGGCAATAGAATTATTCTTATTGCTTAATTCCAAAAGAGTCTTACAGCTTGTTTATATAACCATGATGCTAAGGAAAATAAGATAACTTGTGGGCTAAGCCCCTAACTAAACCTGTCCAGTGGGCCTCCTCCGGGTATAAGTTACCCCGGTCATAACATCTCTCCCCGCCTGCGCAAACAGCTCGTCCTCGAGCTGAAAGTCGGGGTAGTGCTGGCAGAACTCGTCGCGCTGCTCCCAAGTGACCTCCTCCTCCGGAAGGCCATCCCACTGAATCAACAAATACCACACCCCGCGACGTAGCTGGGCCTGCAACACCTTTGCTGGTCCCGGAAGGAGGCGCCCGTCGGAGGTCGGAGGAAGCGCGGGTGTGGCCGCCGGTGGCTCCCCACGGAAGGGCTTCAGCAGCCCCACATGGAAGACGTCGTGGATGCGTACATTGGCTGGAAGCTGAAGGCGATATGCCACCTTCCCAATGCGCTCCAAGATGGCAAATGGCCCGACGTAGCGAGGGCCCAACTTGCGCTTCGCGCGTGGGTCCAGGGACTGGGTAGAGCGGTGAAGAAGGCGTAGCCACACCCAATCGCCCACCGCGTACTCCGCCTCGCGATGGTGGCCGTCGTAGTAGTGCTTGGCCAGCTGCTGGGCCTGTAGGAGCTGTTGCCGGACCTCCGCAATCATCTCGTCGCGGTTGCGAAGAAGATCGCCCGCCACCTCCATCCGAGCTGTCGCCGGGTCAACCTGCAGGATGGGCGGGGGCGGTCGGCCATAGACCACCTCAAATGGCGTGGCGCGCAGGGCGGAGTGATAGGAGGTGTTGTAGCAGTACTCCGCCCACGCGAGCCAATCCACCCAAGCGCGAGGACGATCACCTGTGACACAACGCAAATACATGGCAATCACCTTGTTAACCACCTCGGATTGGCCGTCCGTCTGAGGGTGGAAGGCCGTGCTCAGGCGGAGCTTCACGCCCGCCATCCGGAAGAGATCTCGCCAGACATGCCCCGTGAACACTGGGTCCCGGTCGCTGACGATCGAAGAGGGAAACCCGTGGAGGCGGACGATGCCATCGAAGAAGGCACGGGCCACGGACGCAGCAGTGTAGGGATGGCCGAGCGCAATGAAGTGAGCATACTTGGAGAAGCGGTCGACCACCGTGAGGATGACGGACTTGCCGCCCACCTTGGGAAGGCCCTCGATGAAGTCCATGGAGATATCAGCCCAGACCTGAGAGGGCACCTCCAAGGGCTGCAGCAGACCAGCCGGCCGCAGTGTCTCCGTCTTGTTGCGCTGACACGTCTCACAAGACCGCACCGAGTCCCGGACCAGGGCCCGATCACCGGGGATGTAGAAGTTAGCGCGGAGACGATGGAGGGTTTTCTGCACACCCTCGTGGCCGGCCGAGTGTGCCAGTAGTAGAACCTGGTGACGGAGGTCGTCGTGGTCCGGCACGAAGATACGGCGCCCATGCAGGAGCAAGCCATCAGCGAGGCGCCACGGCTCCTCCAGGTCGCCAGCAGCTAATCGCTGCCGAAGGAGCTGAGCGTCCGGCGCGGCCGCGGTGGCCCGACAGATGTCGGCGAAGAGGGCGAAAGATGGCCCCGAGCGGATGCAAAGTGCCGCCCCCTCGGAGTCGCCGACGGCTGCGTCGTGGTCGGCGTCGCGGCGAGACAGGGCGTCGGCCACAGTGTTGAGGCGGCCCGGATGATACTCGACGGTGAAGTCGAAGCCAAAGAGCTTGCTGATCCACTGATGCTGCGGCATGGTAGACAGCCTCTGGTCCAGCAAGAACTTGAGGCTGTAGTGATCCGTGCGAATCCGGAATGACCGGCCCCAAAGATAAGGCCGCCAATGGCGCACCGCCTGCACCAAGCCAATGAGCTCCCTCTCATAAGCCGCGAGCTTAAGATGGCGTGCAGCGAAGGGCCTGTTGAAAAATGCGAGAGGTCCATCGCCTTGATGAAGGACGGCGCCGAACCCCACACCGGAGGCGTCGCAGTCCACGACGAACGGCCGGTCGAAGTCAGGCATCTGAAGAACGGGACCCGTCGTGAGGGCCCCCTTAAGGGCCTCGAACGCCGATGTCGCCTCCTCATCCCAGGCAAAGGCGTCGTGACGCAGTAGTCACGTGAGCGGGGACGCGCTGAGGCCGAACTCCCGGATAAATTTCTGGTAGTACCCGGCGAGACCCAGAAAGCCGCGAAGAGCCCACGGTGAGTGCGGTGTCGGCCAGGCTGCGATGGCCGCCACCTTGTCGGCGTCCATAGCAACCCCCTCGGCCGAGATGA
The DNA here is from genome assembly GCA_011799875.1 of Thinopyrum elongatum. Taxonomy (NCBI): domain Eukaryota; kingdom Viridiplantae; phylum Streptophyta; class Magnoliopsida; order Poales; family Poaceae; genus Thinopyrum; species Thinopyrum elongatum. The sequence continues at coordinate 610,131,656 of CM022298.1, forward strand.
CGTGGCCGAGGTAGGCGACTGTAGGTGTCCCGAACGAGCACTTCGAGCGCTTAAGATGAAGATGATGCGCTCGAAGCTCGTTGAAGACGATGGCGACGTGCTGAAGGTGCTCCACCCACGAGGCGCTGTAGATAAGAATATCATCAAAGAAAATGAGCACAAACCGACGCAAGTAGGGGCGGAGGACGTCGTTCATCAAAGCCTGGAAGGTTGCCGGAGCGTTGGAGAGGCCAAAAGGCATCACCAAGAACTTGAAGTGGCCGTGATGAGTCCGAAACGCCGTCTTGGCGACATCATCCGGGTGCATCCGCACCTGGTGGTAGCCTGACCGGAGGTCGAGCTTGGTGAAGAAGCACGCCCCATGTAGCTCGTCCAGGAGCTCGTCGACCACCGGGATAGGAAACTTGTCCTTGAGCGTCATGGGGTTAAGGGCGCAGTAATCGATACAGAAGCGCCACGTGCCGTCCGACTTGCGGACAAGGAGGACCGGCGCCGAAAACGGCGACATGGAGATCCGGATGATGCCCAAGGCAAGCATGAGCACGCATTGCCGCTCCAGCTCGTCCTTCTGCAGCTGGGGATAGCGGTAGGGGCGCACTGCAACCGACGCCGTGCCCGGCAGGAGATGAATGCAGTGATCATACACCCGGGCTGGCGGAAGTCCCTGAGGCTCATCGAAGAGGTCGCCGTGCTGCTGCAGTAGGTGATCCAACAGTGGGTGCTCGGGCTCGGTGGCGGTCGCGGCCAGCTGAAGCTGCGGCGTCGCTGGGGGGGGGGGGGGGCGCCCTCAACGCCCTCCCACCGGATGCGACGGCCGAGACGCCAGAAGGTCATCGTCAGGGCGTCGAAGTCCCAGAGGATGGGACCGAGAGTCCGCAAGAAGTCGACGCCGAGGATGAAGTCGAAGCATCCCAAGTTGATGCCGGCGCACGTGATGGTGAAGTGCTCGTCGCCGATGGTGATGGGCACGTTCCGCGCCAGCCCATGGCACTGGAGGCGGTCGCCGTTAGCCACCGTGACCCGAAGTTGCTCCCCGCCCGTCGGCTGAAGCGCTAAGTGGCGCATAGTTGCCTCGGGCAGGAAGTTATGCGTGGAGCCCGTATCCAGGAGGGCCACCAGGCGCTCGCCGTGAATCATCACCCGTAAAAGCATCATCCGCTCGTCGCGGATGCCAGCAAGCGCATGGAGCGAGACCACGAGCCCCGTCGCCGGAGCGGGCGTGGGGGCGGTCTCCGCAGCAGTTGGTGGCGGCAACTCGGTGAGCCCGTCGGCGGGTGTGTCCTCCTCGACGTAGTTGGCCGTCTCCAAGTAGAAGAGGCGTGGGCAGACGTGGCCCGACACGTAGGGCTCATCGCAGTTATAGCAAAGCCCCTGGCGACGTCGCTCGAGCTGCTTGGCCTGAGTGAGCCGACGGAAGGGCCGCGTCGCGGCCGAAGCGGGCGCCGCTGGGGTGGCCGGGGGCATCCGGCCCGGCACGGGTGCTGTCGGAGGCGGTCTAGCGACCTGGCGGCCACCTCGGGCTGGTGCCGCCTGCTGCAGAGCCTGCGCTCGACGCTCGAAGGCGCGGGCATAGTACATGGCCGTCTGGAGGTCCTGGGGTCCCCGAAGCTCCACATCCACGCGGATGTGATCCGGAAGACCGCCGACGAAGAGCTCGGCTCGCTGCTACGCCGTCACACCCGGCACATGGCATGCCAGGGCCTGGAAACAGTCGGCGAAGTCCTGTACTGTGGAGGTGAAAGGGAGGCGGCCAAGCTCCGCCAGTCGGCTCCCGCGGATCGGTGGCCCGAAGCGAAGGAGGCATAGCTCGCGAAAGCGCTCCCAAGGGGGCATGCCACCCTCGTCCTGCTCGAGGGCGTAATACCACGTCTGTGCGGCGCCCCGAAGGTGATACGAGGCGAGCCAGGTGCGGTCGGACGAGAGGGTGCGTTGCCCGCGGAAGAACTGCTCGCACTGGTTGAGCCAGTTGAGGGGGTCCTCAGTACCGTCGTAGGTGGCGAAGTCAATCTTGGCGAATCGTGGCGGCGTTTGAGTCTGACCGCCATGGCCATACGGCTCGGAGGTGCGGAGCAGCGAGGAGGGTGGCGCCCGGTCGGTGGGGACCGGGGGTTCCCCGCGGAACGGCGGGTCGACGCGGCCTGCGTAGGCACCCGCGGAGCCGGGCGGATCGCCGTAGTGTAGGGTGGGCGCCGGCTGGTCCCCGGCCATGGTGTAGACCGGCTGCGGCGACGATCCAGACAGCCAGGCCGGGAGCGGTGACGGCGACGGTGGGAAGCGGACCTGCTGGATCGGGACGCCTCTCGGCGTGGTCGAGGCCGGCCCGGTGCTGAACGGTGGAGGGGCCTGCAGCGGCAGCGGGGCGATGGACGCGGGGGGCGCAGCGAGGGCCGGCGCTGGCCATTGCGGCCACTGCGGGGTGGTGGCGGGCGGCGGCTGCAGCTGCAGCGGCCCGCCGAATGCCGCAGAGGCCCCCGCGGGTGGCGGGTACCATGGCAGGACCGGCGGACCGGTGGCGGCGGCCGGCGGCGTGGGTGGCGGCGGCCCGTAGGGGCTGGCTAGGTACAGCCGGATCCCCTGGACCGCTGTGACCAGGTCGTTGAGGACCCCGGTGACCTGCTCCGGGGTGAAGACGGCGGCGGGAGGCGCGGTGGAGGGATGCATCTGGGCGGTGGAGGCGCCGGCGGTGGAGTCCAGCGGCGCGGATGGCGAGAGCAGCGGCGCGGATGGGGCGATCAGTGGCGCGGTGGTGGAGGGTCGGCAGCGAGAGGGAGGGGGTGGGCGGCGGCGAAGACATGATCGAACCGGAGCTAACTGATACCAAGGTGGTAGGAGCTAGGGTTCTACCGGGTCTAGGACGGAGGTTGTAGGGGAAGGAGGGTGCTGGACGAGGTTGGGCTCGCGGTCGCTGGCGGCAGGGCGCCGTCGTGCGCGAGGGAGGAGGCGGCGGCGCAAGAGGAATGAGGCGGCTAGGGTTAGGGTCCGGCTCCTCTGGGAGCCGGGCAATAGAATTATTCTTATTGCTTAATTCCAAAAGAGTCTTACAGCTTGTTTATATAACCACGATGCTAAGGAAAATAAGATAACTTGTGGGCTAAGCCCCTAACTAAACCTGCCTAGTGGGCCTCCTTCAGGTATAAGTTACCCCGGTCATAACATGCAAACACTCATTAGATTATGTTCTGTGACGAGATATTCGTCTAAATAGCTGATATGCAAAACTGAATATCTACCAACTCCCAGAAACCATTAAAAATTTCATACCCAGAAGAAACCAGAACTTGCATGCATATTGAAGCTCAGAGTTGTAAACATTTATGCCAGAAAAAGTGACAAGAAATGATAATTCAAAGAATGCATAATTTGAAATGCAGCAGTATCTTACAATATATACTCCTACAAGGATAGAGAAGAGTTCTATACCTTGGAACCAACTATAAAATCTTTATCCAACGAAATAGGAGTACTATTAAGAACATATTCCACAAGCATTCTACATCTACATTCCTCTCCTTCAAGTTCAAATCATGAGACAAATACATCCAGAATCTGATAAATAAATGCATGGAGAGTGGATCTAATAAATAAATGCACGTAGGAAGAGAATAATATTATGCAAGTATTTAGTGCCTTACCATATCAGCAAGACGAGTGACAAAAATTCGGTGAAAATGTTAAGAACAGAAAAGAAAGTAGCTTGGCTGCAGAACTTTGCTTTGGAATGGACACGTGGTGTATTGGGAAAGGGTAGTAATACAGATATATTCTTAGAAGGTTGAATAATTTAAAAGAACAATGGTTACTAACAAATGGAAATATAAACACCGTCTTTGCTTTGCACAACTCATAGGAAGCAGTTGAACTCAAAATTTAACATGGCGTAGATGCAGGTTCACTTTTCATTTCAGTATCAAGAATTTTGAGTTCCACTGATGGTTAGTGATCAAAAGTATCATGATTTGTCTCCATATCCAGAGCTAGCTAGAAGTGGACCTGCCATGCTTACTTTGTCATTGCCCATTAGATAGATTTGACTAATTTTGCTAGAGCTCAATCTGTTTTCCTAACATGTAAATTTCAAAGCTCTGACTTCGACTGCACATGTGTGACACACAATTGAAGCGAAACAAAAGATCTGAGGTGAGACCACAAATAGTAAAAAAGTTGACCGACCTGTTCCTCGGCAGCAGTGACGAACTCCTTGACCAAGTGAATGCACGACGAGTGGGCCACCGCGGAAACAGGGAAGGCAACCGAGGCCTTGGGCCCGCCAGGCACCGAGTAGCCACGGCATCAGACAAACCTTTACATCTATGACTTCACCGGCAGCCATTACAACCTTGTACCAAAATCATGGTGAAATTGTTGATAGCCTACTGTAGATCCCTGAACAATGAACAACATTAACATGGATCAATCAGAAAATGTCATCGGGCAGTTAAGAACACGGGTTCGAATATGTAAGCATCATAAAGAGCACTTTGCATTCCAAGACATATAATCAAAAGGGACAGTTAAACAACTCACTGTCAATGCATGGTATACAGTCGCAGCAACACGTGCATGATTATCATTTGATGACATGTTCTATTTGAATTTTCCCCTTCCCCTAGAAGAAACGAAGAATGTTTTCACAAATAGCAGCAAGGCAAACAAACCTAAAACACCATGAATAACCTTCTGCTACCAAAACTCCATGAAATAAGCACCTTTGTCGTCATCGGCATTGACATTCACGCAAAGCTTCTCAACCAGGTAAACGCACACAAGCATCCTCCCTACGAGCAACCAGGAACGACGCGCAATTTAGAGGTGAGAGAGAGAGCTAGGGAAAAAGAGGAGAAGGGAGAGAAGGAGGCACGTTGGCGGGGTGGCTGCTCACTACGAGTTGGGGAGGCGCTCGGGCGACGTCATAGAGGAACACGCACCGGAGGGGGCTGGGAACCCTAGCCAGGTTGGAGGAGGAAAAAAATTCTATGAGACCAGGTCTCACATGCCATCACGTGAGACCCGTCCTAATGGATGACACGTGGCACTCACAATCTCAAAACACCAACTCCCACTTTGTCCATTAATTTCCAATCCCGAGCGTCTAATCTCAGTTGCAATTCTAACGCTCGGACAGATACGTACATACACAACGGTTTAGGGGTTGTTTGTTCTTGCTCTCGTTCATGATGACCTCGTGGCCGGCGACCGCTCGAAATGACGGATTGATGACATCTCGTCCATGGCTGCGCCGAATGATCCCGTCACCGGCATCCACGCGTGACGACCCTGTGGCGACTACTTGTCAGTGCCCTCGCCGGAAGACCTCGCCGCCGGCGTCTGGCAGGGCGGACTTTATGTTCGTCGTTGTCACGTGCCAAGACGCCGATACCGATGGCTGCGCGGGCTCCTCATCGACGGCGGCTACGCTGAAAGACGACTCCTCCTTGATGGTGGTCACGCGCCAAGACGTCCTCGCCGGCGGCCAGACTAACTCCTCCTCGACGCCGGCCGGGTGCCAAGACGCATGCAGCTGCTCGTCATCCACATGTTCCTTTCCTGCTGCAAGTGTGCCGGAGAGCCGATGTCTGAACCCACCCTTCTGACATACGTATAGTTGCTTAATTTGCAAAACAGTTCGATTGTAGACTGCCCTGGCTTCACCAAACTAGAAAGATTGGTGTACTTTTCTCTGTAATCAAACGAGAGGGAGAGAGATGTTTAATTGGGTGATCAACATAGTCGTCTGCAAGTTAAGCAGTACACAAGGTAGTGGCGTCAAATTTTCAGACCGTACTGCTTAACTTCAACAGGCTTGTAAGACAAGTGGTGCAGCTTATTAGATCAACAGGCTTGGGTACACATTGCATATGAATTCCGACGCTTGAACAGGCTTGTAAGACAAGTGGAATTCACGTATTCTGAACTAGTATGAATATTTTCATTCACTGCTTCTCCTGCGTACATATCATAGTGTTCACTGTCTGCTATCGTAGATGAGTGCGGCGTCGCATAGCAGCTGGATGCATCTTGCCGCATTGGTCGCCATTGTGCGTCCACGGGGGACGAGGTCGTTCGGCACACGGCCACCGTCGACGAGATCGTTCAGCGCGACCATGGATGGAGAGTCGTGGTAGCATGAAGCCACGAGGCCGCTAGCGATGAGCTCGTTCGGCATGGCCATGGACAAGTCTTGGTCGCGTGGTACTGTCTGGCCGCCGGCGACGAGGTCATCCGGCGCCGCTATGGATGGGAGTAGTACGCGAACCCTAGCTCTCGTGGGGGTATGAGTTACGTATGTATCTCGATACAACAACTTAGGATACAAACGTGATTGGAATCAGGAATGGGTAATTGGGCAAAGTGGGATTACGTGCTTTGAGATTGGCATCGCCACGTGTCATTCATCGGGTTGGGTCTCACGCGATGGCTTGTGAGACCTGGTCTCATAGAATTTTTTTCCGTTGGAGGAAGAGAGAAGGGTGAGGGAGGCGTGGGTGGCGATCGGTTGTTTCTGTGAGCTGCCTTCGAGCGAACCGACGGTGCGAGGGGAAAAACCAGGGTGCGGCCCATAGTAGCCTGGTTCGCGGTACAATAGTGTGTTTCCTGACCCATGGTAGATCGACCCAGATCGAGGGTTGGGAACAACATGGGGTCCGCCAGGGTCACTGGATGGATCGCGAATCAGATCGATGGGGATCAGCCCAAATCAGCAAAAGCAAGATCGCAAAGAACAGATTACAAGAATACCTAGTTCATGGAGGTTTACCAGGCACTCCGCTCTACACAAGATTTTGGAGTCCGTTCCGTCGTCCGGTCGTCAAGCTGCCGCATGGCGCTCCCGCCGCTGCTGAGTACGCCGCGGTCGTCAAGCTGCCGCAGTGCCGCATGGCCTTCTCCCGTCGCTGCTGAGTACGCTGGCTAGAAGGTCTCCTGATGCCCTACCATTCTCCGGTCCACTGTACTCGCCGCCGCTGCTGCTATGTGTAATGTGTACGGGAATATCGCATAGTGATGATATGAAGATAATATGTAGAAGCATGCAGATATATGGCAATCGTGGGACCATCAATTTCATAGGCATTTTCGGATTTGTAGGGCATGTGCCTACCAGCACCGTGCGTCACACTTATTTTTTGAACATCAGTACAGATGCAAGCGCTCATACATACGCGCATACACTCATCTCTATAAACGCACACACGCACACCCTACCCCTATGAGCACCTCCGAGAGACTGAGCCGGCATGTCATCTTGAACCGTAATCGCCTCGTCGTCGATGGGAACGTCTACTCCCACTGAAAGCGCATCGCCGGAAATCATGAAATAAATCCAGAAATAATACGAGCACCAGGATTTGAACCCTGGTGGACTGGGGATACCACGGTCCCTCTAACCATCCAACCACAGGTTGGTTCGCCGTCACACTTATTTTTGACATGTATGGCTGATGATAAAAAAGTAAAATATCCTAGTAATGCTTGATTGATTGTGATTTATTTTTTATAGGCATTTTTGGATTTGTAGGGCATGTGCCTACAATCCTTGCACGCCGTCTTTTTTTGGACGTGTATGATTGATGACAAGAAAGGAAAAATCATGTCAATGTAAGAAAATAACCCATCAATGCTTGATTGATTGTGATTTATTTTTATATGGTAACCAATTTGATGGGGCCATGGAGCGGCGTTGTCTGTTTTTTTTTCATTATGTGGGCGGTGAAGCGAAAAGGCAAAAGGGGGAGAGGAGACGAAAAAAGACCAGACGAATGCGGGGGACAAAAAAAATATGGAGGCTAGCCTACCAAATGAGACATTAGAAATAGAGATTGATGATAAGAAAGGAAAAATCACATCTATGTAAGGAAATATCCATCAATGCATGATTGATTGTAATTTATTTTTTATATGGTAACCAATCTGATGGGGCCACGGAGCGGCGTTGTCTGGTTTTTTCATTACGTTGGTGGTGAAGTGAAAAGGCACATGGGGGAAGGGAGACGAAAAAATAAAGGGCGAGCTATGAGTCCCGTTTATACCAAAGAAAAATAAAGAATTCAGATGCACATATGAATAAGAGATTTCATGGGAACGGACGAAAGCATGCATGCATGACCGAGGCGCATGGTTTAGAGAAAAACTAGCAAAAGAGCCCGTGCGTTGCAACGGGAGAAAAAAATAACACACATTCTTAACCCAACAATCATCACTCAAGACAACAATAGGTCCATCTCCTTTATTTTAGCGAGCCATCACATTTGTGTTGCCGCTTATCCTCTTTCTCACCCTCACCGGCGATGACTTTAGTGTTCACACAAACCAAAACATGTTTGAATGTGGTTAATCCTAAGACGTTTTTCTCTCCCTCTCTCTCTCTCGCTCTCTTTCTCTCACTCTCGCGATGATAAATCTGTTGTTTTCCCCTGCAAGGTTTTTTAGAGGTATGCATGTGTAGTTATCGATGTCTTCTTTTCCCTATATGAATTTAGTGGGTGTTTATTTGCAATCCGGATCGCCGCTGGTACTAAAAAAAGGATCGTGCGCTATAGATTATAAGTTTGCTTCCAAAATAAAATAATATTTAAAAAATATTTAACATGTAAAAATAACATCATAATCATATTTTATACATTTTCTAATCAAATTTCATATATAACATGTTCAAATCGGAGTTATGGTTTAAAAGGTACAGATAATTTGAAAAAGTATTTGTTTCACCTAAATATCTTCAAAAAATATATTTAAAAATATTTAACGGATAAAAATAACATCATATTCATATTCTACTTATTTTTCTAATCAAACTTCATATATAACATGTTAAAATCGGAGTTACGGTTTAAAAGATATGAATAATTTAGAAAAATATTTGTTTAACATAAATATGATCCGCGGATGAATTATCTAAAAGGCTAGGGGGTTTTCAAAAACATGTAAAATAATGGTTCGGACTGCCACTTATGTGGGGACTGTGGGTTGAATACAGAAAACTACAGGGACTTTTGTGCAAAATGTAAAATAACGGTTCGGGCTGCCACTTAAGTAGGGACTGTGGGTTGAATACAGAAAATAACAGGGGCTTTTTTGCAAAAGTGCCGCGATGGGTGATCCGGTAGAGGCAGTCCGTGCTTTATTATTAGAAGAAGATATAGATTCATCCATCTCTATTCTAATATTAAAGGGCGGATTGTTTCTTCACTTTTTTTCGTCAAAATCGTTTTTTTAGTTTCCCTTGGTACGTCGAGCTCAGCCATGGAACCACAGTTTTATCGAGCAGCGATCGAACCAGTTTTCTTTTCAGGCCAGCGATCGAACCAGTTTTAACTAGAGCAAGCGCAAACGGGCCGGCCCAATTCGTAGGCTTCGAATGAAATACAAAAAATAAAATAGCAATTGCAGGAATCGAAGGCCCGACCTCACACTGGATAGTACCGAGGCTAACCAGTCGAACTAGCTACAGAGGATGACTAAGAAGCAGCACTAAGTTTAAAGTCTAACGACAAAGGCAGATATGTTATTCAATATTTCTTTGAATAAAATGTGAACAAAATTTATTCAGAAATTCCAACAAATATTTAAGGTCATGAATTCTTTTCGAAATGATAATAATACCATCAATAGTTATTAAAAAAGTGAACAAAATTTGAAAAACTTAAACATATTTTTCTAAAATTTGAACATTTTTTGAAATTGAAATAAAAATAGAATTCTAAAAAAAATTGGAACTGTGAACATTTAAAAAAAAAAAATTTAAAATACACACTGAAAAATTCTTAGTATATGGTGAACAATATTCAAATATATACTGAACATTTTTATAATATATGATATACTTTTTTCAAATGCATGCTGAACAAAATTTCTATACAAGATTAATTTTTTTATACAGAATGAACATTTTTGTTCAATACGGTTAACTTTTTTGAAATGTGAACAATTTTTGAAAGGATGAATAAAATTTGTAATTTCAACACATTATTTTATAATTTGGAATTTTGAACGTAATTTTTTAAAATGTGAACAAATTTTGAAATCATGAAAAAAGTTTAAATATCAAACAATTTTTCAAAATTTATTCCTTTTGTAGTTATGAACATTTAAAAAAAATGAATTTATGAAAAAACATTTTCTATTTTCTCCTTGCCCGTTTTCGGGGTCACATACAGTCCTTAAACTTGTCCAAGGGGTTCATCTACGGTTCCCAATACGAATTTGGCTACGTATTTGCTGAGTTGGCGCTGGTCAAGTGGTACACCGTGGCTTTGACTGGACACGTCACTTGCACCGGTGGAATACGTTAAGACTCGAGGTTCTTTTTGCAAATTTACACCAACTAAAACCCACGCTTTGACTGGAGACTCGCTTGAACCCGCAGCTGCCCATCGCGCCGACACCGCTGTCCCCTGCTGCTGCTCCTCCCGCGTCGTCCCCGAGGACATAGGTTGCTCCAGGGCCGCCGTTCCCAGCCGAGAGGAATCACTTGTTGCTCTACGCTCTCCCGTAAAGGTCGGACGCCCATCACTCTGCCTCTCGCCTGTCCCTGTCAATCAGCCTTCCAGTCTCCACGTGCCTCTTGGTAGTAGGAGACAGCAGCATAGTCGCCGACAGGGACGTGGATTTTTTGAGCTGAGCTCGAGCTTCTGGACACCCCTTATTCTTACCCTCCAACATTGCTTTGAGATCCGTGCTAGATAACTAATTTACTACACCAATTCTTCTCTTTTTTTATTTCTTTTAAAGAAAAGAACATATGAACTTCAAACTTTTCAAGACATCAAAACATTCTAACTAGAATGTGGGAAAAAACTTTCAGATTTTTGGGTGTAACATAAATATACGAAATGTGATTTTTATAATTTAAAAATGGTATGTTTAGTATTTATGATGCACAAAAAATTATGAAAGTTTTTACCCTCATTCTAGTTAGAATTTTTTTGTTGTGCTGTAAAGTTTGAAGTTCATATATTGTTTTATATGAGAGAAACAAAAAAAAAAGAAAAATACTTGCATGAATCCTGATGCAGAAATGAGTGGCTAGATAAGGGGGTGTCCTGAAGCCTATGCTCTACAATATGTTTACCTCGCCGACAGCACACCATAGCAACGCAGGGCCATGCGTGCCCGCCTTCTCCGTCTCCAGCGGCCCCATCAGCGACAGCCCAAAGTCTGACACGCGCGCCACTCAGCCGCCGTCTAGCAGGATGTTGGACGACTTGATGTCGCGGTGTATGATGGGCAGCACGGTGTATGAGTGCAAGTACTCGATTTCGGGCGACGCGTCTAGCAGGATCTCTGATGGGCAGCTTCCATAGAGAGCCGTGTCATGGACGACAACGGCGGGAGCGAGGCGGGCTTCGCCAGCATCGTGCAACTCAGCCAAAGCTGTTCCGCGGAGAACCGTGCCTAGGCTGACAGCTGCAAGAACCAAGACGAGGACGAGGAGAGTGACGACGACGATTACTTCGACCTGAATCTCTCGGCGCTCGCAGGCAGCAAGGTCGTCTTCGGCGCCAATGGAGATTGCTTCAATCCTTGTCTGGCGCCTAGCATCCTAAGCATGGGCAGCGTTGGGCATGAGTATGACACATGGATCCACAGTGCCTACACTGAGGACGACATTGACACGGTGAGCCTTGGCGCAGCGGACGGCGATGTCGACGGCACCATGCACCCAGAGCGCGTTGTCTGTGCCCACTGCGCCAATATTGACACCGATCAGAGTTCCAAGCCTCCAACGTGTGGAGTTGGTCAAGTATGACGACATCGACACTGGAAGCTCTGACTCGTGGGAGAGCGAGTACGACGATAACGATGGGTTTTCCGACGAGGATAACACCGACGGCTCTAGCACGGCGGGAGTGGTCAAGTACAATGATATCAACACTGACAGCTCTGACTCGTGGAAGAGCAACTACGACGACAACAATGAGCTTTGAGACAAGGATAACACCGAGGAACTAAATAGACCCTCCATTGATCCCAAGGCTGCCTTGCACAATAACAGGAAAGAGAATATCGCTTCGCGGCAGCGTGACATGACAACCATAGCAGACCGCAGGAAGACACTGTTACTCGCGCCCACGGACGTCTCCGCCTTCACGCTCGTCATCGCGGTGGGCTCCGCCTCTGTTGGCCACCGGCTGTGCCGATCCGCTCGGGCGGGTGTACCCGCCCTGCTCCTGGACCTCGCCATCGGGGCCAACCAGGTCGCGGCGTACAATGGGCAGGCGCGCGGGATCCGATGATGGAGGGGGTCTTAGCATTCCCGACGGACCTGGTCCAGGGCGCGTCCAGGTCCCTCGTCTCTGGCGACGGCTTCATCTGCGCGTTTGATACGTCTTCAATATATCTATAATTTTTATTGTTCGATGCTATTATATTATCAATCTAGTATGTTTTATATGTAATTATATATCATTTTCTGGGACTAACCTATTAATCCAGTGCCAGTTGTTATTTTTTTGCCTGTTTTTAGTTTTCCAGGAAATCAGTACCAAATGGAGTCCAAACACTTCAAAACTTTGTGGCGATTTTTTTCTGGACATAAGAGACCCTAGAAGCTTCGGAAGGAGGTTAGAAGGCAAAGGAGTAGGACACAAGGCACTTGGGCGTGCCCAGCTGACCTAATTCCACCTCATTTCTCCGCTGACCTAATTCCACCTCTATAAATTCTTTAAAATCAGGAAACCAACAGGGACCCACCCAAATATTTTTTCCGCCGCCGCAAGTCTCTGTTCTTTCGCGATTGCATCTGGAGGCCTTTTCCGGTGCTTTGCCGGAGGGGGAACCGATCACGGAGGGTTTCTACATCAACTTTGCCGCCCTTCCCATGATGTGTGAGTAGTCTACCATAGACCTACGGGTCCATAGCTAGTAACTAGATGGCTTCTTTTCTCTCTCTTTAATCTTTAATACAATGTTCTCCTTGATGTTCTTGGAGTTCTATCCGATGTAATCTTTTTTTGTGGTGTTTTTGTTGGGATCCGATGAATTGTGGGTTTATGGGCAGATTATTGAGGATAAATATTTGAGTATTTTCTGAATTCTTATATGCATGATTATTATAGCTTTGTATTTCTCTCTGATCTATCCGTTTAGTTTGGCCAACAAGATTGATTTATCTTGCAATGGGAGAGGTGCTTTGTAATGGGTTCAATCTTGTGGTGCTCTATATCCCAGTGACAAAGTAGGGGACAAGACACATATTTGTATTGTTGCCATTAAGCGGAAACCGTGTGACGCCCCCGATTCAATCATACAATAATCATACACGCAAATGTGTACGATCAAGATCAGGGACTCACGGGAAGATATCACAACACAACTCTAGACACACATTGAAATAATTCAAGCTTCATATTACAAGCCAGGGGCCTCGAGGGCTCGAATACATAGGTCGATACACAAGAGTCAGCGGAAGCAACAATGTCTGAGTACATACATAAGTTAAACAAGACTGCCTTAAGAAGGCAAGCACAAACAAGATACAGATCGAAAATGCAAGGCCTCCTGCTTGGGACCTCCTAACTACTCACGGTCGTCGGCGGTCTCCACGTAGTAGTAGGCACCCTCGGGTAGTAGTAGTTGACGGGGATGGCATTTGGCTCCTAGGATCCGCCATCTGGTCGCAGCAACCGAAAAGAAGGAAGAAAAAAGGGGAAAAGGGGTTGCAAAGCAACCGTGAGTACTCATCCAAAGTACTCGCAAGCATCAGATCTATACTAAGTATGCATTAGTATCAAGGGAAGGGATGTATCTGTGGACTATACTGTAGAATGCCAGAATAGATGGGAAAGCCTAGACTATCGAAGACTAGCATCTTCAACCATCTTGCAGCATTCAGAAGAGTACAGAATAACATATTATAATTAACAAGCATGTTGTAGTATTAACGCCCAGAGATCGTTCCTCGACTCCCTGCGAGAAAGCAATCCCGGAGCCAACATATCCATCTCATATCTCAAGTATCCATTTCTAGTTGTAATAGATCGGGATACAACTCAGAGCGTCCATTACCGTGGACACGGCTATTCGAATAGATAACTTCCCTGCAGGGGTGCACCACATTACCCAACACACTTGGTTACTCTGGCCGGATACACTTTCCTGGGTCATGCCTGGCCTCGGAAGATCAACACGTCGTAGTCCTACCTAGGCTCCACAGAGAGGTCCCCGCCGGTCTACATCCTAAGCGCTCAGGGGTCTTGGGCCCATCGCCCTTTGCACTCCGGGTCGTTGTGCGCAGGGGGATACTAGCACCACCTCTGCCTGGATGGCGCGATCCGGCCCGGCCACAATGCTGAACTGGATGTCTGACAAAGCTTTCAGAAGAAACATACGACGTCGAGTGCCCATATCTGTTCCTGCGTGGTTGTTAGTGTGTATAGGCCAGTGGCCAACTCAGATCAAATACCCAAACCCTTAGTGTGTTGGGAGCTCGCGGAGACGAGCAGAGACTCACGATCATGTGACTCCGTCGCCCCGTCTCGAGGAAATACAACAAGGGCCAGGCCCAACCCTCTCACTAGGGCGGTCTACCTACCCGGCCGTGCCTCGTAATTATCTCGCGGGTACCCTCCAGGTCAACCCGACTTCAGTAACTCTCGCGGGTACCCCTCGGGGCCGACCCGACTTCAACAATGGTCTCAACTAAAGTCCAGGTAACCGTGTGTCCACAACATCATGGGGGAATCCGAGGAATCACCCTCAATGGAATCCACTTGATGTAATTGTCAAGGTGAACTTAGGAGGAATCACCCTCGAGGTTCACACTTGAGGTGTTGCACGACAGAGTCATATCAGGAGTGGTGAAGGAGGAATCACCCTCGATGACCACGACAAAATAGCTACACTATAGAGTTATCATCAGGAGTGTGTTACGAGGTATGACCCTCGGCACTCGATAGTAGCTCTGCAGAGTTGAGCAACAAGGAGGGTGTGATGTGATGTGTCAGGCTCTGGACATCGATCACGTTGATCGAGTCATCGAACATAAAAGCAAGGGCAACTGGGACAAGGTGAGGGGTCACTGATGGATCACTAACCAAGCAGTTTAGGATAAGCAGGTAAGGTACAACAGCAGGTTACAAAAGCAGGCTATGCATCAGATATAGGAGCAATCAAATACAATAACAAAATCTAATGCAAGCATGAGAGAGAATGGAATGGGCGATATCAGATTGATCAATGGGGGTTTGCTTGCCTGGAAGCTCTGCTGAAAGGGAAGAAGGGTCGTCGTCAACGTAGTCGATCATAGTGGCATCAGCAGCGGTGTCGGGGTCTACCGGCAAGAAGAGTGGGAAGAAACAGTAAATATACGGCAAACAAATGCATGACATGACAACATGCAGAGCTAGGGGTGTTCTATCGCAGTGCTACACGATACCGGCGAAGGGGGAAACATCCGGGAATGTTTTCCTGAAGTTTGTCATTTTCGGACAGATGAAACGGAGGGGGACGGTTCCATGTTCACTATGCTAGGAGCATGGAGACAGACGAATGGAGCGCGTATTCAGAATCGTCATATTTTTCTGAGCAACTTTCATACATAAATTATTTTCATCCGAGTTACAGTTTATTTTATATTAATTTTCAAAGTTCTAATATTTTATGAAATTAATTTTAATTCGAAAATAAATATTAAATTGCTGTGGGCACCCAGCAAAGTGTACACAGTGGTTGACAGGTGGGCCAAGGGGTCCCGGTTGACTAGTCCAACTTTGACTGGTCAACAGGGGGTGGGCCCCCCTGTCATACACTGCTGTTAATTAAATTAATTAAGCAAATTAATTAAGTTAACTAATTGATTAATTAATTTTTAATTTTTTTTTTACATTTTCATTTTGTTTTTTGTTCACAGGGGGCGTGGGCCCAGCCGTCATTGGTCCAGAGCCAGCCACACAGGCGGCTGGATGGGCACATGCGCGTGCCCACATCAGGGGCGCGATGGGGGTGGTGCTGGGCGCGGGGGCCGCGGCCACAGCGAGGTGGCAGGGAGGGGCCAGGGCGCACGGGGAGGGGGGTCGGAGCAGCGGTGGCCAGGGGGGTGTGGGCGAGGACGCGGCGAGGGCATCGCGTGGGTTACGGCGGCGGCCAGGGGCGGGCCGGGGCGCACCGGGCGCAGTCGGCAGAGGGCGCGCCCGGGCGAGCGTGCGCAAGCGCGACGGGGTGACGCGAGCAGGCCAGGCGGGGCGCGGCCCAGCGCCGGGGTGCGCGGGTGTAACACCCCATGTCATTAGCCACAGTAATAACTTTTGATAATGACAAGTCAGCATGTTTAACAGTGCATAATCATCATTTGCATCATATTGCATTTCAACTCCTAAGTCAAAATTCAAGTTCAAATGAAAGAGGAAAATAAAAGTTGTTCAACATAGAAACTAAAATGTTCAGTAAATAACAAATATTGCAGAGACTATTCTAAGATTGTAACCAACAATTAATGAATTAATTAGGTGGCTCTAACTTTACCAAAACAGCAAAGTTTAATACATTTTATTTATTATAAAATTTATGTGAACTCCAATTGTCTCCAAACCAATTTTTGGCAGTAGTAGATAATGTCTAGCAATTAATGGAACAAGTGCCATATTTTACAAAAGTCATTTGGAGTAAAAAGAAAAGACAAAACAGAAAAGAAAAAGAAAACAGAGAACAGAAACAAAGAAAAAGAAAAAGGCCCAGGGCACTGGACTGAGTCCACAGTGCCGGCCCAGCCCACTCCCCACCTCATCCCCTACCTACTGCTCACCCCGCGCCTCGCTGTCGAGCGCTCTGCGCGCACGCACGCCCGCGCCCTGGCCCCCCTCTCCTCCTGCTCGACAGCGGCCTCGCCCCCTCGTGGTGGATAAGGGGCAGAGCCCTGGCTCACCCTGGCTCCTCCTCGCCATTCTCCCCCTCCTCCTCCGTCCTCTCCATCGGTCCAGAGTAGAGATCGAGCGCCCGCGTCGCCACTGCTCCGTCAACCACGCGGCCACCGGTGCCGGCTCGTCCTCCCGCGTTGTCTAAAAGGTCCGCCGACGCCCGCCCCTTCCTCCACGTCCAAGACCCCGAGCCCGGCCTTGCTACATTGACCCCGCACCATCTTCTTCCTCCTCGGATCCCCGCCGCTGTTCGCCGTCGATTCCGGCTGCACCACGCCTTCCCCGCGCCCGCTCTGAACGGCTACGCCCCACTGTGAGCTCCTCCTTCCTCCCCTGCCTGTCAGCGCGCTCGCTTGACCGTCGTAAGGTAGCTCACCGCGTTACCGTGCTCGGCCCTCCGCCGCACCTCATCGTCCAGCCATCTCCGTCGCCTATTTGGCCTCGCCTTGGTTCGGTTTGTCGCCGCTGCATCCGCTCGTTCGAATGGCGTAGTTCCCGCGCGCAAAACCCCCTCGCCTCGCCGTTTCCCTCGCTCACCGGAGCTCACCTCCGCTCGGGTCGTCGCCGATCCCTCTCCGGCCATTTTCCGGCCACCCCGCCGCCACCATTCGAACCGCAGCCCTCGCGCGGTTCCAAGCCGCCGACCGCGTCGCGAACGGCCACCCACAAGCGAAACCCGGGCCGTGCTGGCTCTCTGCCGCCGTGCGCGCGTGCGCCGGAGGCGCTCCGGCCGCCCTGGCCGACATGGCCTGCCACGTGGACCCCTGGGCCCCACCCTGGGCCACTGACTGGTGGGCCCGTGGGGCCATGTTGACCGTTGACCTGGTCAACAGGTCAGTTAATTAGTTACTAACTAAAATGATTAGTTTAAATTAATTTTGATTAATATGTCTCAATGACATGTGGGTCCACTCACTGTTTAGTTAGTTTAGTTTAAAATTAACCCTGGATAATTAGCTGGGACACTGACATGTGGGTCCCACTGGACCCACCTGTCAGGTTTGACCCTGGTCAGCCCCTGTTGACCTGTTGACATCATGCTTAGGTCATGCTGATGCCACTTTACACTGTTTCGGATAATGTTGAATTTAAATAAAAAATTAAATTCCAGAAATTAATAAAAACTTTAGTAAATCATATTAAATAATCCGTAACTCCGATGAAAATAATTTATATATGAAAGTTGCTCAGAATTTCGATACGAACCCGAATACGCCCTCCGTATTCTTGTCAGATGCCCCTAGCTATATGAACATTGAACTTTTGGACCGATTTTGATAAATGAATAGTGCCTAACGTTGATTAAATAAATCTGGATAAATTCCTAAATTAACTAAATCATTTAGTTAGGCAGTAGAACACCCCGGCATATCATTTAGGCATTATTGCCGTGAATTTATTGTTTCTCTCTCCCTCCTTCTCTCTCAATAGACGCCGAGACCGACGACACTACAGCTGGGTACGACTACACTACAGACGAGCAGCCCGTTGACGACCCCTCTTTCTTGCCAGAGCAACCAGGCAAGCCCCCCCTTGAGCATCCAGATATCGCCCATTCCATTTCTCCTGCTTGCATTAGATTTTGCTACTGTTAAATGTTGCTCCTATTCTGATGCATAGCCTGCTTTTGTAACCTGTTTATTGTTACCTTACTTGCCTATGTTAAACTGCTTAGTATAGGTTGGTAGTGAACCATCAGTGACCCCCACCACCTTACCCTTGTTGCCCCTGCTTGATCATCGACGACTCGATCAATGTGATCATCGACCAGAGACCGACACATCACCTCACCCCCCCTTAGTTGTACGACTCTGCTTAGTTACTATCGAGTGCCGAGGGTGATACCTCGTAACGCACTCCTGATGAACACTCTGCAGTGTAGATGTTCGGTTGTGGTCACCAAGGGTGATTCCTCCTTCTCCACTTTCGATACAACTCTGTCGTGCAACCCCTCAGTGTGAACCTCGAGGGTGATGCCTCATACGTTCACCCTGATGATTTCATCGAGTGGAATCCGCCGGGGGTGATTCCTCGGGGTTTCCCCCTTGATGCTATGACCACACGGTTACTTTGACCTTTGTTATAGGCGGGTCGACCCTGATGGGTACCCGCAGGGGATCTATGTTGTCGGGTGTGCTGGAAGGGCACTCGAGTGTGATATTGTGGCGGAGCTTCAGAAACTCTGATTGTCTCCGCGTGTTACTAAATCAGCCTATCGGATTTGGGTATTTGATCTGAGTGGGTCGACGTGCCCTATACGCACTACCACCACGCGGGATTATGGTTTATGGGGCCCTCTACGTCGTACGTTTCTCCCGAAAGCTCTTCAGATGTCACGGTTCACCGTGCGGGCTGATTGTCGGGATTGGGCTGGATACTTCACTGACGAGTTCAATGTCGCGCCTGCACCCCGGCCAGTCTCGCAACGCGCAGGGTGCCCAGGGCGATGGCCCAAGACCTTTGGGTGCATAGGTTATTCCGGCGTGCTGACCTCTCTGCTGAGCCTAGGTAGGGCGTTGCTTCGTGTTGATCTACCGAGGCCGGGCATTACCCAGCAAGTGTGTCCGACTAGAGTTGATCGAGCATGTTGGGTAACAGTAGTGCACCCCTGTAGGGAAGAATAATCTATCGATAGCCGGTCCTACGGTAAAGGACGCTCAGTTTGTATATCCCGATCTACTACTTGAACTGGATACTTGTTACTTAATTGAAGCTTCGGGATCGCTTTCTCGCTGGGAGTCGAGGAAGGATCTCTAGGCTTTGCTTCAACATGTTTGCTTAATAAAAATGCTATTCTACTCTCTTCTATTACTGCAAGATGGTGGCTTCGTGAAGATGCTTGAAGATGCTAGTCTTCGATAGGACTAGGCCTTCTCTCTACTCTGGCATTTCTGCAGCCCAGTCCACATATACAACCTTTCTCCATTGATAATGTTGCATATGTAGTGTAGATCCTTGCTTGCTGAGTACTTCAGATGAGTACTCACGGTTGCATTGTTACTTCCTTTTCCCCATATTCTCCTACTTGATGATACACCAGACGATAGAGCCCCGGAGCCAGATGCCACCTCAGGAGCTTACTACCAGGAGGGTCTAGACGGCACGTACTACTGGACCGAGCCAGCCGACCAGGAGTAGGATCGGAGGTTCCCAGGCAGGAGGCCTACGCTTTTCGATCTAGAGTCATTGTTTGTGCTAGCCTTCTTAAGGCAAAACTTGTCTAACTATGTCTGTACTCAGATAATATTTGTATGACTAACTTATGTATTCGGATCTTCGTGATCCCTGGTCTGTAATATTGTGGATCTCCGTTTAATTTGTGTTTGAGTTGTGTTGTGATATCCTCCCGTGAGTCCCTGTGTTTGATCGTGCATGTTTGCGTGTATGATTAGTGCACGATTGAGTCGGGGGCGTCACAGCGGGCGGCGCGGTGACCGGACTGCGGTCGCGCAGACGCAACGCGCGGGTAGGGCGCGGAGAGCGTGCGGTGATGACCCACAAGTATAGGGGATCAATCGTAGTCCTTTCAATTAGTAAGAGTGTCGAACCCAACGAGGAGCAAAAGGAAATGACTTATGGTTTTCAGCAAGGTAATTTCTGCAAGCACTGAAATTGTCGGTAACAGGTAGTTTGATAGCAAGATAATTTGTAACGAGCAAGTAACGGTAACGGTAAATAAAGTGCAACAAGGTAGCCCAATCCTTTTGTGACAAAGGACAGGCCAAAGCAGTCTCTTATAATAAGCAAAGCGTTCTTGAGGGCACATGGGAATTTCACCATGTCACTTTCATCATGTTGGTTTGATTCATATTCGCTACTTTGATAATTTGATATGTGGGTTGACCGGTGCTTAGGTGCTGTTCTTACTTGAACAAACCTCCTACTTTTGATTAACCCCCTCGCAAGCATCCGCAACTATGAGAAAAGTATTAAGATAAAATCTAACCATAGCATTAAACGCATGGATCCAAATCAGTCCCTTACGAAGTAGCGCATAAACTAGGGTTTAAGCTTCTATCACTTTAGCAACCCATCATCTAATAACTACTCCACAATGCATTCCCTTAGGCCCAAATATGGTGAAGTGCCATGTAGTCGACGTTCACATGACACCACTAAGGGAATCACAACATACATATAATCAAAATATCGAACACATATCAACTTCACATGATAACTTGCAACATGACTTCTTTTGTGAACCGAAGAACAAAAGTAACTACTCATAAATGATATTCTTGTACAAGATTAGAGGGGTATTAAATAGCATAATGGATCTGAACATATAATCTTCCACCAAATAAACCATATAGTAATCAACTACAAGATGTAATCAACACTACTAGTCACCCACAGGTACTAATCTGAGGTTCCGGTACAAAGAGTGAACACAAGAGATGAACTAGGGTTTGAGAGGAGATGGTGTTGGCCTCCCAAAGATGAGAGGGTTGTTGGTGATAACGATGGCTTCGATTTCCCCCTCCGGGAGGGAAGTTCCCCCGGCGGAATCACTCCGCCGGAGGGCAAAAGTGCTCCTGCCCAAGTTCCGCCTCGAGACGGCCGTGCTCCGTCCCGAAAGTCCTCTCCTTATTTTTTCTAGTAAAAATGACTTATATACGAAAAGATGGGCACCGGAGGTGGGCTGGGCCGAGCACAACCCACCAGGGCGCGCCTGAGGGGCCTGGCGCGCCCGGGTGTCTTGTGCTCACTAGGTGGCCCCCTCCGGTAGTTATTTGCTCCAGTATTTTTTATATATTCCAAAACAATTCTCCATAAATTTTCAGCTCATTTGGAGATGTGCAGAATAGGTAACTCTGACATAGCTTTTTCAGGTCCAGAATTCCAGCTGCCGGCATTCTCCCTCTTTATGTAAACCTTGCGTATTATGAGAGAAAAGGCATTAGAATTACTCCATAAAGCATTATTATGCATAGAAAACATTATAAATAACAATAGGAAATCATGATGAAAAATGGACGTATCAACTCCCCCAAGATTAGACCTCGCTTGTCCTCAAGCGAAAGTTGATATCGAAAAACATGTCCACATGATTGGAGAGAGAGTTGTCGATAAAAACAAAATACAGACATAGTCGCATCATGCTTATTATAACAACAACAAAATTTATCATAAAACTTTTTCATATAACTTCTCATGAACAAGTAACAATTCATCACAACATCGAAGTATAAAGCATAAACCTTATTGAAAACCAACAAACTATGTTCTCAATCAACTTTGCAACTACAATTCATCATACTTTTAGGAAGGGTCTCGTATCGGAGCCTCTTGGCAAGCCCACATACTAAACCATCTTTTAGTCTTCTATGATTGCTAACACTCAAAGCATACTCATGAGGAAAAAGTTTCAACCGGACACATAGAAAGATAGGGGCTTATAGTTTCGCCTCCGAACATATTCACCTCAAGGGTGATGTCAACAATAATAACTCATGCTCACTCACATCCAACTGGATATATGTGCCTAGATCTTTCCTCACCACATGATGCTTGCAAAAAGAGAAAATAAAAAGGAATAGGGAAGAATACTTTGACTCTTACATAAAAGTAAATGCATAAAAGTAAAAGATAGGCCCTTCGCAGAGGGAAGCAGAGGTTGTCATGCGCTTATTGGTTTGTATGCCAAATCCCTTAATGCAAAAGAACATCACGTTATATTGCCCCTTATGATGGCAACCTTTATTATGCAGTCCGTCGCTTTTATAACTTTGCCATCACAAGTTCGTACAACACTCAATTTTCTCTTACACTAAATGATCGAACACATTTATAAGCAATTTTTATTGCCTTATTGCACCGATGACAACTTACTTGAAGGATCTTACTCAATCCATAGGTAGGTATGGTGGACTATCAAAACATGAATTTGGGTTTATGGTTTTTGGATGCACAAGTAGTATCTCTACTTAGTGCAGAATTTTCGGCTAGCAAAGATATTGAGCAAGCAGCACATGTTAAAGAATCTATGACAATATAACTTCTATGTGAATATGAACAAACATAACTCATTACGTTGTCTTCCTTGTCCAACGTCAACAATTTTGGCATATAATAATTAATGGGGGCTCACAATCATACAAGATGTCCAAGATAGTGTATTTTCATGTGAATCTTCTCTTCCCTTATTAATTCTTTCATGAGTTGCATCATTGACCAATGCTATGTTTGTCAACTTCCAACAAATTTTACCACTTATACTTTTCCTTATATGATCTTTTTCATTTATTTATTTGTTTTATTTGATTGCAACACAAAGGTAAAGAAGCAAAAACTCAAACTAAACTTTATTATATAAGTCTCACTCGATTACAAAGAAAGATAAATCACGAAACTAAAACTCGAAGATAGATCATGCTAAACTTTATTCAACTAAATCACAAAATAACTAGGGATCGAACTAGGATAGGTAAAGGTAATAAAAGTGATGGTGATATGATACCGGGGCACCTCCCCCAAGCTTGGCACAAGCCAAGGGGAGTGCCCCTACCAGTGTACTCAAGTCTCCTTTGGTGGGGAAGATGATGAAGGTGGTGGTGATGTAGTCATGTTCTTCTTCTCCAGCTTGCGTCAGAGGCTGAAATTATCCTCCCTAAGATCCTCATTCTCTAATTCAAGCTTCAATATCTTCTTGCACAGTGCGGCCTTGCTATCCTGCAGAAATAGAGAAGGGATAGGTTGGGTTTTAGTTTTGCTGGGGAGGCTTGACTTCTTGAACCCCACGTGTGTATCTCCAGGTTGAGGTAGTGGAACTTCATCTTCATCTGAGGATGCATCCTCTGGATTGGTGTCCTCCTCATCCGTGAACCAAAAGTATGGTAAGGTCTTCTTAAAGACATTTGGATTGAGGGGTTGGTAAGAAACAGGGCTTTCTCCCTCTGAATCTTGAGACGACATATTTTCAGATCTGTCAGGATAATAGCACGAAACAAGAACAGGGGATTTTTCTGCGATGCAGTGGTCAGATCATTCTGGAATATATATAGATATTTTTTATCTTGGGAAACAAGAATATGGAAGGAAAACAGAGTCGAGAAGGTTCCCAAGGTGGGCACAACCCACCTGGGCGTGTCAGGCAAGGCAGGCGCGCCCTGGTGTCTTGTGCCCTCCTCGGTTGCCTTCCTAGTTATTTCTTATTTTCCTAATTTTTGTAATATTCCAAAACTGACAGAAAATATTTTTGCGGATTTTTCGGAGTCCGTTTACTTACCGTATCATGTACCTACTCTTTTTCAGGGTTCTGGAGTGTTCTAGAAGGTTTCTTTTATGTGTTCCTCCAGTGTCATGGTTTGAATAATATTGCTTTCAACATTAATAGGCATACCTGAGATATAGTGTTTAATTCTTTGTCCATTGACCACCTTCGGGTTAGTACCTTCGACATTATTAATCTTAATAGCTCCAGAGTGATACACCTCTTCGATAATATATGGTCCTTCCCATTTGGAGAGAAGTTTTCCTGCAAAAAATCTAAAACGAGAGTTGTACAATAGAACATATTCTCCAACTTTGAATTCCCGCTTTTGGATTCTTTTATCATGCCATCTCTTAACTTTTTCTTTGAATAGTTTGGCATTTTCATAGGCTTGGGGTTCTCCATTCATCTAGTTTGAAATCATAACATCTTTTCACCGGCAAGTTTGAAATCATAATTAAGTTTTTCTTTTATCAAATAACCTCTTTTCACCGGCAAGTTTGAAATCATAATTAAGTTCTTTGATTGCCCAATATGCTTTATGTTCTAACTCAAGAGGCAAATGACAAGCTTTTCCATAAACCATTTTATAAGGAGACATACCCATAGGATTTTTATAAGCTGTTCTGTAGGCCCAAAGTGCATCATCCAATTTCTTAGACCAATTCTTTCGGGACCTATTGACAGTCTTTTGTAATATTAACTTTATTTCTCTATTGCTAAGTTCAACTTGACCACTAGATTGAGGATGATAGGGTGATGCAATTCTATGGTTAACATCATATTTAGCAAGCATTTTACGGAAAGCACCATGAATAAAGTGTGAACCACCATCAGTCATTAAATATCTAGGGACTCCAAACCTTGGAAAAATTAACTTCTTTAAGCACTTTAATGGAAGTGTTGTGATCAGCACTACTAGTTGGAATAGCTTCTACCCACTTAGTAACATAATCAACAGCAACCAAAATATGAGTATTCCCATTAGAGGAAGGAAAAGGTCCCATATAATCAAAACCCCAAACATCAAATGGTTCAACAACAAGTGAATAATTCATAGGCATTTCCTGACTCTTACCGATATTACTAATTCTTTGACATTCATCACAAGACAAGACAAACTTATGGGTATCCTTGAAAAGAGTAGGCCAATAAAAACCAGATTGCAATACCTTGTGAGCAGTTCTATCTCACGCATGATGTCCTCCATAAGCTTCAGAGTGACATTTCCGTAAGATTTGTTCCTGTTCATGCTCAGGTACACAATGTCTAATAATACCATCTACTCCTTTATAAAAATGTGGGTCATCCCAAAAGTAATGTCTTAAATCGTATAAGATTTTTTCTTTTGTTGGTATGTGAAACTATATATTTGGCAACAATGTAATTAGCATAGTCAGCATACCAAGGAGTATTATGAGAAACATTTATTGCAGCTAGTTGTTCATCAGGAAAGCTATCATCAATAGGTAGTGGGTCATCAAGAATATTTTCTAACCTAGACAAGTTATCAGCTACGGGGTTCTCAGCTCCTTTCCTATTAGTAATATGTAAATCAAATTCTTGTAGCAAGAGAACCCACCTAATGAGTCTAGGTTTAGCATCTTTCTTTTCCATAAGGTATTTAATAGCAGCATGATCAGTGTGAACAATTACTTTGGAATCAACAATGTAAGATCTGAATTTATCACAAGCAAACACAACAGCTAAAAATTCCTTTTTAGTAGTAGCATAGTTTCTTTGGGCACTGTCTAGAGTTTTGCTAGCATAATGGATAACATTTAATTTCTTATCAACTCTTTGTACTAGAACAGTATCAATAGCATAATCACTAGCATCACACATAATTTCAAAAGGCAAGTTCCAATCAGGTGGTTGAACAATAGGTGCAAAAGTTAAGGCTTTCTTAAGTGTTTCAAAGGCTTCTACACAATCATCATAAAAAAAATGGAACATCCTTTTGTAAAAGATTAGTAAGAGGCCTAGAAATTTTAGAGAAGTCTTTAATAAACCTCCTATAGAAACCAGCATGACCAAGGAAACTATGAATAGCTTTAATATCTTTGGGACATGGCATTTTCTCAATTGCATCAACTTTAGCTTTATCCACCTCAATACCTCGTTCAGAAATTTATGCCCCAAGACAATACCTTCATTAACCATAAAGTGGCACTTCTCCCAATTTAGGACAAGATTAGTTTGTTCACATCTCTGCAAAACTCGATCAAGGTTGCTTAAGCAATCATCAAAAGAAGTTCCGTAAACGGAAAAATCATCCATGAAAACCTCAACAATCTTTTTCAAAAATCAGAGAATATAGCAGTCATACATCTTTGAAACATAGCAGGTGCATTACATAAACAAAAAGGGATACGTCTATAAGCTTAAGTTCCAAAAGGACAAGTAAAGGTGGTTTTCTCTTGATCAGGTTGTGACACAGTTATTTGAGAGAAACCAGAATATCCATCAAGAAAACAAAAGTGTGTCTGCTTAGATAATATTTCTAACATTTGATCAATAAAAGGCAGAGGGTAATGATCTTTCCTAGTAGCTTTGTTTAATTTTCTAAAATGAATTACCATTCTATAACCAGTAACAATTCTTTGTGGAATAAGTTCATTTTTATCATTAGGAACAACAGTAATACCTCCCTTCTTCGGGACACAATGAACATGACTTACCTATCTACTATCAGCTATGGGATAGATTATACCTGCTTCCAGAAGCTTTAATATTTCAGTCCTTACCACTTCTTTCATTTTAGGATTCGATCGTCGTTGGTGATCAACAACGGGTTTAGTATCAGGTTCCATATTGATCTTGTGCTGACATAGAGTGGGACTAATGCCCTTATGGTCATCAAGAGTATATCCAATAGCAGCATAGTGCTTCCTCAGAATTTTCAATAATCTTTCTTCTTCATGTTTTGAAAGGTTAGAACTAATAATAACAGGATATATCTTTTTCTCATCAAGATAAGCATACTTCAAAGTGTCAGGCAATTGTTTTAATTCAAACACAGGATCACCTTTAGGTGGAGGAGGACCTCCTAGAGTTTCAATAGGCAAATTGTGTTTTAGGATAGGTTGTTGTTCAAAGAATATTTTATCTATTTCATTTCTTTCATGCAAGTGCATATCATTTTCATGGTCTAGCAAATATTGTTCTGGTGGATCAGTAGGAGGCACGACAATAGAAGCAAGACCAATTATTTCATCCCTACTAGGTAATTCTTCATTACGAGTTTGTCTACTAAACTTGGAGAAATTAAACTTATGAGACTCATCACCAAAACTGACACCGACAGTTTGTTTTTCACAATCTATCTTAGCATTAACGGTGTTCAACAAGGGTCTATGTTGGGGATATAACTCCGTGGTATGACCCGCCCAGGAGGGGCAAGGTCATATTACTGGCGACTTATAATTGAAGGCCCAGTAAGGCTTAAGAAGACAAGATAAGAAGACCGAGGGCGGCTTACAAGCGGGCTGTTGAAGGCCCATGACCCGGAGGCGACTCAAGGCCCGAAGGTGTGAGCCGCCTGATGGTAACTTGCCTAACAAGGCGAGGTAGCTTAGAGATAGGGTCGGTTACGTTGTATGATCTGACCCGGACTCTTGTAAGCCGCCGAACCTCGACCTGTGTATATAAAGGCGAGACCCGGTGGCGGGTTAACTCAAGAAACCATTGATCAAGAGCTAGGTCAAGGGTATTTGCTCCCTTGTAATCGAAACTCAAGCAATGCAACTAGAAGCAGGACGTAGGCTTTTACCTCATTGAGAGGGGCCGAACCTGGGTAAATCCTTTGTGTCCTTTGTCCCGTTCAACCCCTTCGAGCTAACCTATGTTGCGATGGCTCCACACCTAAGTCCTTTCGCTAGGGCATCCGCCGTGATAAACCCACGACAGTTGGCGCCCACCGTGGGGCCAACACACGGTGGTTTCGAGTTCTTGAAGGGCAATTTCTCAGGGATCGAAGGGTATGCCATGGGCCGGATGACTAAGAGTCGCCGCCGCAAGATCTACATCGACAATGCTGGCTGGGGCCCCGAGGCCGACTCAATTGAGTACGGGTACTGGGTCCCCTTCAGCGGAATTCACGTCTTCATCGGCAAGATCGGCGAGTCAGAGCCTGAGCCGGATACCTGCATCGGCATCATCGAGACGGCTCAGCGCGCGTGACCTGCCAGGGTTTAACCTGGCCGAAAGCGCGCTTTTGTTGGCTTTATTCATGGGGCGGATCTTGAAGAAGGATCTATGTCTAGTGGAGAGACGACCATCTATTCAGGCGATGAGTCCTCAACTGGCGAAACCGAGTCAATCTATCAACTGTAAGACGGCGGGCTTGGGGGCTATTCCGATGGTGACAATATTCCGGACCCCTATGAGCCGCCGAGCAGGGCCGCTATTTTCGTGGCTGGCACGCAGCCAGTGTTAAACTCCTCAACTGCCGCGGCCATGACATCCAGCTCAACTGCTCCTGCAACGGCTGGGGTGAGCGGCTCTGCGCGTCCACCGGCTCAAGTTTTATCTGAACTCTTGGATGCTTTGGCGACTCTATTAGCCGCAGAGGTGACTCTGGTGAATCAAGCGCAACATAAGGCGGAGGTTGCAAAGCTGCGGGATGAGGTGACCAAGGCCCGAGAGGACCTTGAAGCAGAAAATGTCAGGATGGCCACAGAGCGAGCCGCCTTGGAGGCCGAGACGCAGCAGATAAGGGCAGAGTCTTTTCGTTTAAATCTTGATCAGAACGCGTCGAATGCTGTCCTTCGAAGGAGGCACCAGAGCCGTTTACCTTCGCAGTTTGAGGGGCGGAACCTTTTTAATACACCCGGAGCAGGACCAAGTAACCCGCCCGGTGTGACCTAGGTTGCTGAGGCGCCGGCGACCGGGGCGGTGGCTCAGCCTCGTGTACCAGACCCGCCTCGTATGAATTCAACCCCGCCTCAGCAAGTACCAACACCTTCGGGCCATTACTCCAACCCATTGGATAACATGATTTCCGCGGCTTCGCGGTTAGCAGCTATTCCAGTCAAAGGTGAGTCCCCAGCTGTGATAGAGACCCGGAACACTGTGGAACTTCTTTAGACGGTTGTGGCTCAGCAGACGGCTTACTCGTATAGCCGTGAGCGAATTCACTCAACACCACACCAAAGTCGAAGTTACAGCTGGCGTATTGAGTCACCGACGATTTCCAGCAGCAAGCGGCATCGTAACCTGCCCCACGGGCATAACCCGCCTCGTGATGATAACAATGCTCAGGCCCTTGTGGATCAGGCTAGGGCACGTCATGAGGTGGAATTGGCGGTTCAATTAGTGGCTCATCAGCAGCTTCAGTTAAACCCTTCGGCATCTATAGAGGCTAGGATGACTTCCAGGACCGTCGGTGTACCGTGTCTAGCGCCGGCTCTATGCAATGAGCGTCTTCCTAAGGACTTCAAGGGCCCCTGTAAGGTGCTTAATTACATAGCAGATCTTCCACCTGAGGCTTGGATTGAGAGCTACGAGCTGGCTATGGAAATGTTGGATGTTAACGATGCCGTATGTGCCAAATACTTCACCATGATGCTGGATCGGCCGGCTCGAACTTGGTTGAAAGGGCTACCCGCCAACTCCATCAATTCATGGGCTGAGTTGAAGGCGCGCTTTATTCAGAATTTTAAAGACACATGTAAGCAGCCTCTGTCGATTATTGATCTAGACGCTTGTGTGCAGCGTGAGGATGAGTCGGCCCACCACTGGGTTCGCCGGGTTTCGGCTATTATCCATTCATCGGATAGCATTACAGCCGTCTCTGCTGTTCTGATTCTAGATAAGAATTCCCACTTCACACCCCTCAAGCAAAAGTTGGGGCGGCTTAAACGTCACTATAATGACATGGGAGAGCTCATGGCGGCTCTCATCAAATATGCTGACTTAGACAACACTAAGGATCCTAGGTCTGATGAGGAGAAATCCAGCAAGGGGAAGAAGAACGGCACTGGTAAAGGTCAGCAGCAGAATATGACAGGACATAATCAGGGTAACGGTGGTAAGCGCAAATCGGCCGACGATGGGTCAGATTTTGTGGCTAACACCAATGCTAAGCATAAAAATCAGCATCGTAAGGGTAAGCTTGGAGGACCAAAATTTAACCTGGAAGCACTGCTTAATGATCCTTGCCCAAAGCATAGTCTGCCTGGCCAACCTTCGACTCATGCGTGGAAGGACTGTTTCATCATGAAAGAGTACAAGAATTCTGGCTTCAATCAGAATCATGGTGGAAACAATGGCCCGCCCGGCGGGTCAGGATCCGGCCCACAGGGTCCTGGCTTTGGCGGCGGCGGCTCAAATTCCGGATACCAAGGACAAAGTAACCAGGGTAGTTATAACCAGCAATCTGGTCAGGGTAACCAGCAGCATCAGTCAGGATACCAAAGCAATCCAAAATAGCTTAATGGTGGCCAGTGTCATGTCTTCACTACAAGCCTGTGCAAACGAGATCAGAAGGTTCATAAACGTGCAGTCAACGCTATTGAGCCGGCGGTACCTCAGTACTTGCGATGGTTAGAGCAGCCAATCGTATGGAGTCATGAGGATCACCCGCCCCGGGTTGATAATCTGGGTCAGCTGGCGTTGGTACTAGCCCCTCAAGTCGGGGGTTATAAATTCACTAAAGTGCTCATGGATGGAGGCATCAGCATCAATATCCTTTATTACGATACCTTTCGTCGGATGAATTTGACTGATAAGGAGCTTAAGCCATCCTCCACAATCTTCCACGGGGTGGTACCTGGTAAGTCAGCATATCCGGTTGATAAGATTGCCTTAGAAGTAGCTTTTGGTGATGATTATGACTATAGGGCAGAGACATTTTGGTTTAAGGTGGTGAAGATAAAGAGCCCTTATCATGCCCTATTTGGGCGGCCGGCTAACGCCAAATTTATGGCACGGCCCTGTTATGTTTACTTGCAGCTTAAGATGCCAGGACATAAGGGCACTATCACAGTCCATGGTAATCGAAAGGTCGCTTTAGAGTGTGAAGAAGGAGATGCTGCATATGCTGAGTCGGCTTGTGCTACGGAGGAGCTCAAATTTTACAAAGATAATGTTGACCCGGCTGATATGACCCCTTTGAAGAAGCCAACTACTAAGCAAGATCCTTTGTTGAAATTCAAGTCGACGGATGATACCAAACAGGTGGACTTTGTCCCTGGCAACTCATCTCAGCAGTTCACCATTAGTGCTAATATGGATCCTAAATAGGAAAGCGCGCTCATCGAGTTCATCCGTGAGAACTGGGACATCTTTGCATGGAAGCCTTCAAACATGCCAGGTGTACCGAGAGGACTCGCTGAGCACACTCTCAATGTTGATCCTAAATTTAAGCCGGTGAAGTAGTTCCTTCGCCGTTTCAACGAACAGCGACGTAAGGCCATTGGAGAAGAGGTGGCCCGGCTCTTGGCGGCCGAGTTCATTGTTGAAGTTTTTCACCCGGAGTGGTTGGTTAACCCGGTGCTGGTGCTTAAGAAAAATGGCACTTGGTGTATGTGTGTGGATTACACGGACCTTAATAAGGCCTGTCCGACTGATCCTTTTGCTCTCCCCCGTATTGATCAGATTATAGATGCCACGGCGGGTTGTGAGCGTTTATGCTTCTTGGATGCTTATTTTGGTTACCATCAGATTAAGATGGCAGTTAAAGACCAAGAGAAGACGACTTTTATTACACCTTTTGGGGCTTTCTGCTATGTGTCTATGCCTTTTGGGCTCAAGAGTGCCCAGGCGACTTATCAACGTTGTGTCTAGAATTGTTTCCATGACCAGATTGGGCGTAATGTTCACGCTTATGTGGATGGCATTGTTGTCAAGTCCAGAAAGAAGGAGACTCTGTTGGATGATTTGAAGAAGACCTTTGATAATCTCTGGGTATATAAAATGATGCTTAACCCGGCCAAGTGTGTTTTTGGTGTGCCTGCAGGAAAGCTTTTGGGTTTTCTGGTCTCGGAGAGAGGTATTGAAGCTAACCCGGAGAAAATTAAGGCTATTACTTCCTTGGCTAAGCCGGCGTGTGTCAATGACGTTCAGCGCTTTGCGGGTCGTATTGCAGCTTTGAGCCAGGTCATAAGCCGCCTGGGAGAGAAGGCAATTCCTCTATACCAGATGATGAAGAAAGCAGATCACTTTGTCTGG
Organism: Thinopyrum elongatum; assembly: GCA_011799875.1. NCBI lineage: Eukaryota > Viridiplantae > Streptophyta > Magnoliopsida > Poales > Poaceae > Thinopyrum > Thinopyrum elongatum. Next base: position 610,163,888 of record CM022298.1, read on the forward strand.
AGTGATGCTGCTAATGAGGCGTTTGAGGCGCTCAAAAAACAGTTAGCTGAGCCGCCCGTCCTTGCAGCTCCCATTGAGAAAGAGCCTTTGCTGTTATATGTGGCTGCCAACAGCAGGGCTGTCAGTGTGGCGGTTGTGGTGGAATGCAAGGAAACGGGCAAAGAGTACCCAGTCCAGAGGCCGGCTTATTATGTCAGCCAGGTATTAATTGAGTCTAAGCAGCGTTATCCACATTGGCAAAAGCTGGTATACGGGGTGTTCATGGCCAGTCGTAAATTGAAGCATTATTTCCTTGGCCACCCGATTACAGTGGTCAGTTCTGCTCCTTTAGGGGATATTATTCAGATCAGAGAGGCTACGGTCCAGGTAGCTAAGTGGGCCATTGAACTTGGTCCCCATGGCTTGAAGTATGTGCCAAGGACGGCCATTAAATCTCAGGCTCTTGTGGATTTCATCAATGACTGGACAGAACTACAGACGCCTGGGGAGAAACCTGATAATACACATTGGACTATTCACTTTGATGGGTCCAGGCAATTAGAAGGGTCTGGAGCTGGAGTTATTTTGACTTCCCCACGAGGTGACAAATTTTGTTATGTTTTAAGGTTGATGTTTCCTTGTACTAATAATGCGGCTGAGTATGAGGCCTTGCTCCATGGTCTTCGGATGGCCAAAGAGATGAACTTAAGCTGGGTCAGGTGCTTTGGTGACTCAGATTTGGTGGCTTAGCAAGTTTCAGGCACTTGGGACTCTAAAGACCCGCTCATGGCGGCTTATCGCCGGGCGGTTGACAATGTTGCTGGTCATTTCATGGGCTATCAGGTGGAGCACCTGGATCGACGAAAGAATGAGGCGGCTGATGCTTTGAGCCGGCTTGTGTCTCAATGTAAGCTGGTGCCCCTAATGTCTTTCTCGATATATTGCATAATCCTTTAGTCAAATTGCCGTCCGAAGAGGACCTTGCTATTCTTGACCCGGAGGCACAGTTGGTGGCGGCTCTCCATGCTATTCCTAATTGGACAGTTCTCTATTTGGCTTATATGACTCGGGGTGAGTTGCCTGAGGATGAAACTTTGGCCAGGCAGATAACCCGGTGGTCTAAGTCCATGACTATTGTTAATGGTGAGTTACATCGATGCAGCGTCATAGGTGTGTTCCAGCGTTGTGTTTCTCCTGAAGAGGGTCGTGATATTTTAAGGGAAATCCATGAAGGTGATTCTGGTCATCACGCTGGCCCTAAATCCTTAGTGGCTAAAGCTTTCCGTCATGGATTTTATTCGTTAACGGCCCATGCTGATGCAGAGGATCTTGTCAGTAAGTGTGATGGATGTCAAAAATTTTCTCGACAGGCTCATGTGACGGCTCAAGAATTGAGGATGATTCCAATTACTTGGCCATTTGCGGTCTGGGGGCTGGATATGGTCGGACCTTTCAAAAGGTCTAAGGATAAGAAAACCCACCTCTTGGTGGTGGTGTACAAATTTAGCAAGTGGGTCGAAGCAGAGCCGGTCAGCAAGTGTGATGCGGCAACAACAGTTCAGTTTGTTAAAAAACTGATCTTCCGCTTTGGTTACCCGCATAGTATCATAACTGACAATGGCACTAATCTGTCTAAAGGTGCTATGAGAGAATTCTGTCAACAAGAGCATATTCGTCTTGATGTCTCTTCTGTGGCTCACCCACAGTCTAACGGTCAAGCTGAGAGCGCAAATCAGGAAATCTTGAGAGGTATCAAGCCCCGGCTTATGGTTCCTTTGCAGCGAACGTCGGGTTGTTGGGTGGAGGAGTTACCTTTCGTGCTTTGGAGTATCAACACCATCCCCAACAGGTCAACGGGTTATACACCTTTTTTCATGGTCTACGGGGCAGAGGCGGTTCTTCCTAGCGATATCCGTCATGACTCGCCCCATGTGGCGGCTTATGTTGAAGCTGATAATGAAATAGCACGTCAAAACACACTTGATGTTTTGGATGAGGAGCGAGACCTGGTGGCGGCTCATTCGGTGATATATCAACAAGATCTGCGTTGCTATCACAGCCGCAGAGTGAAGACCTGGACGTTCCAGGAAGGCGACTTGGTGCTCCGGCTCATCCAAGATCAGACAAATATGCACAAGTTATCCCCATCTTGGGAAGGGCCCTTTGTGGTCAGTAAGAACCTGAACAATGGGTCGTATTACCTCATTGATGTATGTGAGCACAAGGATTCTCGCAAGTCGGAGGAGGAGACCTGCCGTCCGTGGAATATCACGCATCTTCGGCCGTACTACACTTAAGCCGCCAGTTCCTACCCTTGTACATATTCTTGTCACTGTATATACTTTTTGTGATTAGTATAATAAAGCCGGCAACCCTGAACTACGGGGCCTCTGTCATTTCACTTCTAAGTATCTGAACCTTTATTGATTGATCATAAGGTCACTTGGGGGCTTCCACCCGTTTTGGTTTAGCTTTCACACCCTCTTGGCCGGCTTGAATGCCACTTCTTCTAAGGTTTTTTCCTGCCTGTTTGCCACTGGCTATTCTACTGATGACCTGCCAAATTCTTAACAGTCAATCTTTTTAAAAGACCCTAAACTTGTTAAGAGGAAAACGGCGGCTTGTATCACATGAAAGCCGGCTTATAGTGAGCTAGGTATAACCAAGGCTGTTGCTGCCTCTTGAAAGCAATCATGTGGCCTAAGTGCCAAAGGTTGTTGCTGCCTCTTAAAAGCAATCATGTGGCCTAAGTGCCAAAAGGCTGTTGCTGCCTATTGAAAGCAATCATGTGGCCTAAGTGCCAAAAGGTTGTTGCTGCCTGTTGAAAGCAATCATGTGGCCTGAGTGCCAAACGGCTGTTGCTGCCTTTTGAAAGCAATCAGGTGGCCTGAGTGCCAAACGGCTGTTGCGGCCTTGAAAGCAAACATAAGGCTTGACTATCACATCGCTGTGGCGGCCTTGACAATAAACATGCAATTTCTAAGTCGCCCCTTTTTGGAATTTGCATATTTTTTTGTTTGAATTTTTTAAAATCCTTTAAGTCACCTGGCTTTTTGGATATGAAAATTATGGTCATAACCCGCTTGGCTCTGATTTTAAATAACAAGTGGGTTGCGCTTCATAGTTGCGTATTTTCCGGGTTATGGCCCGTTCTGGCTTTGGACGTTGAGTCACCAGTTAATTATAACCCGCCCTGGTTTTTTGACATTAAGTCGCCAGGGCATGTGTTTGGCTTCTTTTGGTAGGTTATGCGGAGTCTTGCACAAGGCTGCTAAAGGCTCGCTTGAACATGTAATTCAAGCATATCATACAAGATTCAACTTGATATAATTAAACATGCACGATGGCATGGCAAGGCAGATCATCAATATCAAATTGGTGGTTCAACAGTTAAAAGCCAACATGCACGATGGCATGACACATCATTGTTTTAAATCTAGCCTATTACAAGGCCACCATGGACCTGCAAATTTGGAGCAAAGTGTTTTTTGACACAGTATGTCTATGCCTTGATTTGAGAGCCGCCTGGTATCAGTGGTCTTCGTCACGGCGGGTTGATGACTCCGGGTCATCCCGCTCCGGCTCTCCTTCTTCACCCATCTGGATGTCAGGTGATGTCCAGTCGATGCTGGTTAAGGCTTCGAATATAGCTTCATCATTGATAATTGGGGACGGATCTACATCAGGGGCAAAAGTATACTTACGCATTGGAGGAGTGAGATCCACGACGTCATAAGCCGGTGCTTTGACCTTAGCATTTTCCATGTTGTACGCCGGCTGGTACCTGGACAAATCAGTCTCCTCGGCCAGTTTGCATGCCAAGGGATGCATCTCCTTTACACATTTCGCAAAATCTGTCTGATCAAAAGGAGACCCATCTTCTTTGAGGCCTGGACAGCCAGTGGCCATTTTTGCCGGGTCTAGTTCCGCTTGCCATGCTTTGGCCCGACTAAGAGTAGTAATGGCACTAGCACGGGCGGCTGATCGTTTTATCTCTTCCAACTTTTGGGGCATTATAGACAATTTGGCTAGCACCTCTCTAATGAGTGTGGGCGGCTGTTTCCCATTGGAAATAGCCACAAGAGTCCGTTGAGTGCCAGTATATAATTGTTCGACTAGGGCGTATACGGCTTTCAGCTTTACGAGCATATCCTGGCCAAGATTGGAGCTCCTGGGGCCTGTTGAACAAACATACAGATGAGTCGCCACGCGAGTCAAAATAAATGGAGGGTGAAAGGCTAAATAATTCAGTGTTGCTTACCAAAGATAGCAGATGTCATCTGTGAAATTCGTTGCTTTAAGCTGGAAAGTTCTGGAGTGGTGGTCTTCAAGGAAGACTTAGCGGCTTCTGCCCTTTGTAATAATGAAGTTTTCTCTTCTTCCCAGGCGGCTCTTTAGGTTTTGAAACTGGCCTTGAGCTTCTCATTTTCTTCCAAGCTAAGTGTCAACTTGGTCTCAGCCTTCTGTGTCTCCGACTCTTGATGTTTGAGCATTTTTCTTAACTCGCCCAGCTGTGAGTCATTAAAGCTTAAGGTGTCCTACAAGTGAGCAATGAAGACCATAAGTACTATTTAGCATGGATATAAGGAGTATTTTAAAGTCCCAAGCACATTGCAAGCAATATACTTGGTACTTGGGGGCTAATGTGTGATGAAGTTCTTTTGAAAATTTAGTGCATAAGACCCGGCCCATCTTCAGCAGATGACCCGACCCTTGAGGGTTATGAATGGCAGTTCTCAGATTATACTTAATACAATAGACCCGGTTCATCTTTTCAAGATAAGCCGGCCCTTGAGGGCTATGACCTGAACTTTTAAGAATTATATGGAAGACTCGGCTCATCCTTGCATGATAAGCCGGCCCTTGAGGGTTCTAATGGGTTATTTTGCAAAAGAGAATAGATAACAACATGGTTAATACGGTTTATGCAAGCTGGTTCTAAGAGGTCACAACTTGAAAATTTAAACTTACATGTTGCTGAAAGTCTTAAGCATATTCAATGATCCTTTCCTATGATTAAGATTTGGGAGCTGGATAAGTATATGTGTATATGCATAAAATTAAAGGAGGAGACGATTTCATACCTCATATTTCTGTCGCATCATATTGACCAAACTGGCCTCCAGGTCACGGCTTGTATGAAGCCGGCTCAGATAACCAGAGTACAATTCACCAGCGTTCAGCTTTGAGTAGCTCTCAAGATCAAGCTTGGGCTTATTTTTGTCTGATAAGTGTGCTTCATCCTTGGGGGAATGTTTGGCTAGTACTGTGGAGACGCCGGGTGGCTGATAAGCTGTTCCAGTGACGATTACATCTTCAATCTGGTCATCAACAGAAGGCTTGTCTGAATGTTTGACAGGAGAAAGCGGCTTAGGACTTGGTGGGTCTTGATTGGTTGCCGGGTCATCATTAACATCCGCAGCCGAGTCAGGATTGACAAGATCAGCTTGAGGAGGCGGGTCGTCCTGCCGGCTCTCAGGATCTTCAAGTTCCTGGGTTTGGGCTTCACCAGCCTTCGGTGCATATTTCTCTTGTTCAGAAGCTTCTACAATCTTGGAAGGGCCAGGTTTTTGTTTCTTGCTCGTCTTCGCCTTAGCGCTATAAGGAAAATTATTCAGTTTGATAAGTATGAACGGGCAAGGTAAATTATTCAACAAGTAATAATACTTATGCCGGGTTAACCACAAATGTGGGGAGCTGTGAACCATTTGAGTCGCCAGATGAGTGAGAAGTATCCTGATATGCCGATTCAGAAGAGTCAAGAGGTTGTCGTATGAGGCCGGCTCGTGAAAGGGAGGAAGTAGGGCTATGAGGCACCTCATGACGACGTTTACGAACCGGCGGCGTGTTGGGCAAGCCGGCCATAAGCTCCTCTTGGCCGCTGCTTCGAGTATGTCGTCTGGTCTCGTGCTGTTGATTCTTCAAAAGAAAGTTTGGATCTAAGTGAGCAAGAGGATGGGAAAACCGTACTTTCCTGGTGACCCGCTGTGTTTTCTCTCTTGGCAAAATTTCTGTGTCGGAGGAGACAGGGATTACCTCAGCACAGTCAGCTTGGCTTGTCTCTGTTTCCTCCTGAGGAGAATCAACATCAATAAGTTGCATAAAGAAAATACCAAGTGAGTCAAGTTCTACCTCTGAGTCGTCTAGTTCAAGCTGCTCTTGCGCCGTGGGCTTCTTAGGATGACCCGGGCCGCGACCGGTTGTTTTGACCCTTTTTGTTGGAGCAGTAGTGTTCTATATCTTCCTTTTCCAAAAAGAAGAGTCGGCCTGGGGGCACATGAGTAATAAAATCAAAACCAGAGAGGCTGACAAAAGCAAGCGATATATATGCAAGGATACTTACAGCTGGCGGCGGGTTAAGAGTATAATAAGGAGCTAGACCCGTTTTGCTGCAATTGGCCAATGACCCGCCAAGGAGCGACTTGACAGTTTCATTGATTTCCTTCTCATTCAGCTCAGTGGGATTGTAGCGCAGTGGATCCTTGGTATCTCCAGTATATGTGCACATTAAGCTGGGGCAGCGGCTTAAAGGTAGAATCCTCCACGAGACCCAGCAGCGAACAAGGTCAACTCCAGTTAAGCCGTTCGCAATGAAGGCCCGGATCTTAGAAAGAGTGGAAGAATAAAGACCATGCTCCGCGGAGGTCATTTGGCCTGGCAGTGGGCCGCTGGTGGGGAGCCGATATGGACAAAAACCCGGCAGGGGATTTTCTCCTTCTAGAGAGGTGTCTTTGCAATAGAACCAGGTGAAATTCCAGTCCTTAGGATGACTTGGTAGGGCGGCTGATGGGAAGGTCATATCCCTCCGCCTTTGGATCGAAACACCTCCGAGTTCAAGACTAAGCCCATCAGCCATCTCAGTTTGGCGGTTGATATAATAGTAGTCTCTGAACAGGTCTATAGAAGGTTCTTCACCAAGGTATACTTCGCAGAATACTTGGAAATTGCATATATTGGAGACAGAATTGGGACCAATATCTTTAGGATGGAGGTTGTAAAAGTGCAGCACGTCACAAAAGAATTTTGAGCCGGGCGGTGAAAAGCCGTGGAGCAGATGATCTGTAAAAACTACAATCTCGCCTTCTTGAGGCTCAGGAGGGCATTCAGAACTGGGAACCCGCCAATTAATGACTTCCTTGGCGGCTAGAACACCCATGGTCACATATTCATTGAGGGTCTCTTCGGTGACTTTGGAAGGGATCCAATCGCAAGTGGTGGGTGTCTTTTCCATGTTGAGCCGGAGATAATGAAACTGTGATCAGGAAATAAATACAATAAATAAAGTATTATAGCACGAAGCTGTTTTTTGCAAGTTTCTAAGTCGGCCAGAGGCTGGCGGGTCACAAGAGCATGGTGTAAGCCGCCGCATATGATACAATGAGTTAGTGATCTATATTGATGGAAGTGCTACAATTCTATTAAGTGTTGCATAAACAGTTTTCACAGATTGCAACTATACTTTTGGATCTACAATGGTTCGAAAAGCAGAGGAAATTGGCTAAACCTAAACTGGCGCAGAAGAACTGGCGTATTGAAAATGAATCTTGAAGGGATAGGATGAATCTGTAATGAAGAGGCAGATGCTAGAACTACTACCGCATGACTTCAGTGTGATATTGGGATTCAACTACGGAGTATGAAGGAAGAACTATGAGCGGGCACTATGAACACTGATGAACGCCGGCGAACTGAGGAAAACCTAATGCAGATTGAAAGAAAAGAGAGGCGAGTACCTGATCAAGTTGATGGATAGCGGAGGGGCGCCGCAGTTTTCTGGTTTGTTCAGGTTGATGAAGCGGCCAGGTTGATGCAGCTTGCGAAGGTTGACGGTGTGGTGGAGCTCATGCAGCGATGGATGGCGCGAGGAAGAAGAAGAAAGGGGAACAAGGTAAAAGTGAAAAAGAACCCCCTGCCTATTTATAAGGGGAAAAGTGAACAGTAATTGGCATGCACGGAAAGCAAGGAGGCACAATCATTATCTTAACAACAAGGGCACCTCGACTCTCAGAATGGATGATTAATACAAAGATCCATTATGATGTCATGAGGTTTTTTCTAAAATTAATGACATGACGTCATGCCTTTGTTATGGCGGGTTATATAAATTTATCAGGTTAAGAGTTGAACAAGTTCAAAGGAGTCACTGATTGAAGAATGGAGATTGACATGAACAAGTTCAAATCAATCTGGGGCCTAATGTTGGGGATATAACCCCGTGGTATGACCCGCCCAGGAGGGGCCGGGTCATATTACTGGCGACTTATAATTGAAGGCCCAGTAAGGCTTAAGAAGACAAGATAAGAAGACCGAGGGCGGCTTACAAGCGGGCTGTTGAAGGCCCATGACCTGGAGGCGACTCAAGGCCCGAAGGTGTGAGCCGCCTGATGGTAGCTTGCCTAAAAAGGCGAGGTAGCTTAGAGATAGGGTCGGTTACGTTGTATGATCTGACCCGGACTCTTGTAAGCCGCCGGACCTCGACCTGTGTATATAAAGGCGAGACCCGGCGGCGTGTTAACTCAAGAAACCATTGATCAAGAGCTAGGTCAAGGGTATTCGCTCCCTTGTAATCGAAACTCAAGCAATACAACTAGAAGCAGGATATAGGCTTTTACCTCGTTGAGAGGGGCCGAACCTGGGTAATCCTTTGTGTCCTTTGTCCCGTTCAACCCCTTCGAGCTAACCTACGTTGCGATGGCTCCACACCTAAGTCCTTTCGCTAGGGCATTTGCCGTGATAAACCCACGACAGTCTACCAAAGATAATGGGACAAAAGTCATCTTGTGGGGAACAAAGAACTAGAAAATCAGTAGGGTATTTTATTTTCCCACACAAGACTTCAACATCTCTAACTATCCCAAGTGGTGTGATGGTGTTTCTATTAGCAAGTTTAATATTAACATCCATGTCTTCCATTTCAGCGGGTGCTATGTCATTCATAATTTCTTGGTAAAGAGTAAAAGGAATAGCACTCACACTAGCACCCAAATCACATAAATCATGATAGCAATGATCCCCAATTTTAACTGAGACAACAGGCATGCCAACTATGGGTCTATGTTTATCTTTTTCATCAGGTTTGGCAATTCTAGCAGCTTCATCACAGAAGTAAATAACATGCCCATCAATATTTTCTACCAAGAGATCTTTAACCATAGCAACACTAGGTTCTACTTTAATTTGTTCAGAGGGTTTAGGTGCTTTAATATTACTTTTGCGAACCACAGTTGATACCTTAACATGTTCCTTTATCCTAACAGGGAAAGGTGGTTTTTCAATATAAGCAGTTGGCACAACTGGATCAACATTGTAAATGATAGTCGCATCTTTAGCTAAAACCGGTTCTTTAATTTCTTCTTTAATAGGGGGATGATATTTAGACCACTTCTCCTTAGGGAGATCAACATGAGTAGCAAATGATTCACAGAAAGAGGCTACTATCTCAGAGTCAAGTCCATATTTAGTGCTAAACTTTTGAAAAGCATCGGTATTCATAAAAGATTTAACACAATCAAACTCGAGCTTCATACCTGACTCTTTACCTTCGTTGAGTTACCAATCTTCAGAGCTGCATTTAGTTCTTTCTAAAAGATCCCACTTGAAATCAATAGTCTTCTTCATAAAAGAACTAGTACAAGAAGTATCGAGCCTGGATCGATCATCATGAGAAAGCCGAGCATAAAAATTTTGAATAATAATTTCTCTTGAGAGCTCATGATTGGGGCATGAATATAACATTGTATTAAGCCTCCCCCAAGCTAGAGCGATACTTTCTCCTTCACGAGGCAAAACATTATATATATAATTCCGATCACGATGAACTAGATGCATAGGATAATTTTTTTGGGTGAAATTCCAATTTCAATCGATTCCAGTTTCAAGCTCCAATATCATCGCATAGCCTATACCATGTCAATGCCTTTCCCTTCAAAGATAAAGGGAAGACCTTCTTCTTAGCTTCATCTCCAGGTAAACCTGCAAGTTTAAATAATCCACAAATTTCATCCACATATATCAAATGCATATCAGGATGTTCAGTTCCGTCTCCTCCATAAGGAGTAGCTAGCAGTAGTTCAATCATACCTGGAGGAATTTCATAACCAATATTTTTAGTAGGTGCAGTAGGTTGAGGGGCAACTAATTGTGCTTCCGTTCGAGGTGAAGATACCCCGAACGAACCCCTCAAAGGATTGTTTTCCATAGTAACAAGTGACAATAAATTTCAGCACACTATATAAATTTTTCCTTACCAAGAGCGCTTCACTCCCCAGCAACGGCGCCAGAAAAGAGTCTTGATGACCCACGAGTATAGGGGATCAATCGTAGTCCTTTCCATAAGTAAGAGTGTCGAACCCAACGAGGAGCAGAAGGAAATGACAAGTGGTTTTCAGTAATGTAATTTCTACAAGCACTGAAATTTTCGGTAACAGGTTGTTTGATAGCAAGATATTTTGTAACGAGCAAGTAACGGTAACGGTAAATAAAGTGCAGCAAGGTAGCCCAATCCTTTTGTGGCAAAGGACAGGCCAAAACAGTCTCTTATAATAAGCAAAGCGTTCTTGAGGGCACAAGGGAATTTCACCATGTCACTTTCATCATGTTGGTTTGATTCATGTTCGCTACTTTGATAATTTGATATGTGGGTGGACTGGTGCTTAGGTGTTGTTCTTACTTGAACAAACCTCCTACTTATGATTAACCCCTCACAAGCATCCGCAACTACGAGAAAAGTATTATGATAAAATCTAACTATAGCATTAAATGTATGGATCCAACTCAGTCCCTTACGAAGTAGCGCATAAACTAGGGTTTAAGCTTCTGTGACTCTAGCAACCCATCATCTAATAACTACTCCACAATGCATTCCCTTAGGCCCAAATATGGTCAAGTGCCATGTAGTCGACGTTCACATGACACTACTAATGGAATCACAACATACATATCATCAAAATATCGAACACATACCAACTTCACATGATTACTTGCAACATGACTTCTCCTGTGACCCCAACAACAAAAGTAACTACTCACAAATGATATTCATGTTCAAGATCAGAGGGGTATTAAATAGCATAATGGATCTGAACATATAATTTTCCACCAAATAAACCATATAGTAATCAACTACAAGATGTAATCAACACTACTAGTCACCCACAGGTACCAATCTGAGGTTCCGGTACAAAGATTTAACACAAGAGATGAACTAGGGTTTGAGAGGAGATGGTGCTATTGAAGATGTTGATGAAGATTGGCCTCCCGAAGATTAGAGGGTTGTTGGTGATGGCGATGGCTTCGATTTCCCCCTCCGGGAGGGAAGTTCCCCCGGTGGAATCACTCAGCTGGAGGGCAAAAGTGCTCCTGCCCAAGTTCTGCCTCGAGACGGCGGCGCATTGTCCCGAAAGTCCTCTCCTTATTTTTTCTAGGTCGAAATGACTTATATACCAGAAGATGCACACCGGAGGTGGACTGGGCTGAGCACAACCCACCAGGGCACGCCTGGGGGGCTTGGCGCGCCCTGGTGTCTTGTGCTAACCAGGTGGACCCCCTCTGGTAGTTATTTGCTCCAGTATTTTTTTAATATATTCGAAAAAAATTCTCTGTAAATTTTCAGCTCATTTGGAGATGTGTAGAATAGGTAACTCTGACATAGCTTTTTCAGGTCCAGAATTCCAGCTGCCGGCATTCTCCCTCTTTATGTAAACCTTGCATATTATGAGAGAAAAGGCATTAGAATTACTCCATAAAGCATTATTATGCATATAAAACATTATAAATAACTATAGGAAATCATGATGCAAAATGGACGTATCACGCGGGCGCAGGGAGCACGCGGGGTCGAACGGAGCAGTGGAAAAGGAGGAGGAGAGGATAGAGGCTCACCCCTATTACAGGGGAACACCGGCGAGGCTCGAGGAAGTGCGTCGGGGGAGGGGCGGAATAGGTCGACGGCGAGGTGGAGCGGCGACAGCGTATGGCGGCGAGGCCCATCGGGGCAGCGCCTGATCCAGTTCGGGGCCGCGAGGGGGAGAAAGGGAATCAAGGGAGTGGGGGTCGTGGGGGTTAGGGTTAGACCCGGGGTAAGGTTATGCAGGGGGAGGGGGGCGGCTCGGCTGGGCCACCCAGGTGGGCTAAGGCCCAAGGGGGGCAGGGGGCATTTTCCATTTTCTTTGTTGCATTTTCTTTTCCTTCTGCCTATCTTGTTGTTTTTCTTTTATCTTTTATTTCTTTTCTGTTTTCACTTTTAGTTTCTATTTTTTTAGGTTTATAAAATATGATGTTAGTACCTAAATTAGTATTACTAATTAGGCCACTACAACAGTTAGTTTAGGATCGAAATAAAATACTTTGCAATTTTTATTATTTAAAAAGCATTTAAATAATGTTTTAGCTGCTATTTTAATTATTATAGGGCATTAACCACTTTGTAAAAATGTTGGTTCACCACCATAATTAGTTATGGAATATTTGCAACATTATGAGCATTTTAGTTTTGATAATTTGAAAACTTTAAATTTTGACTTTATTTTAAATTTGAATTTGGACAGGTTTTGAATCTAAGTGAGATTAGCAACATGATACCGATGACATGGCACCATTAACTTGGGGTTACTGTAGCTTAATTATCCGGGCGTTACAAATCTCGTCCACTACAAGAAATCTTGTCCCGAGATTTACGAGGTAGAAGGAAACAGAGCGGGGTATTCATCACGCAGATGATCCTCGCGTTCCCAAGTGGCTTCGTCTTCAGAATGATGTGCCACTGGACCTTGAGGAACTTGATCGCCTCCTGACGTGTGTGGCGTTCAGCTTGGTTGAGTATGTGGACCGGATGCTCTTTATAAGAGAGGTCCTGTTGCAACTCGAGCACTTCGTGATCCACTGCTCGGATGGGGTCTTCGAAGCAGCGGCGGAGCTATGACACATGGAAGACATCATGAAGTTGAGAAAGGTTCGACGGCAGTTCCAACCGATATGCCACTTTTCCACGCCTTTCAAGAATAGTGAATGGACCAATATAGCGAGGAGCTAGCTTGCCCTTGATCCCGAAGCGGTGTGCACCTTTCATCAATGTGACTCGAAGATAAGCCTTTACGCTAGGTTGATAGACCATGTCTTTATGATGACGGTTATACTGACTCTTTTGACGTGACTGAGCAGTCTTCAGATTCTCGTGAATAACGCAGACTTGTTCTTCGGCGTGTTGGATAATATCTGGACCGAAGAGTGGACGTTTCCCAGTTTCTGACCAGTTCAGAGGGGTTCGGCACTTTCGTCCATATAACACTTTGAAGGGGGCCATCTTCAGACTAGCATGATAGCTATTATTGTAAGAGAACTCAGCATACGGGAGAGATTCCTCCCATTTCTTGCCGAAGGAAATGACGCAAGCTCGAAGCATGTCGTTGAGAACTTGGTTTACTCGTTCAACTTGTCCCTGAGACTGAGGGTGAAATGCAGTGCTGAAAGATAGATGAGTTCCCATAGCTTCTTGGAAACTTGCCCAGAATCTTGAAGTGAATAAGCTGCCACGGTCTAAGCTGATTACCATTTAAATACCGTGAAGTGAAACAATTCTCGACATGTAGAGAGTTGCCAGCTGACTAGCAGTGATCGTTTCTTTGACGGCCAGAAAATGTGCAACTTTGGGAAGTCGATCAATGACGACAAGAACAGCATCATTACCTTTCTGATATTTGGGAAATCCAGTGACGAAGTCCATTTCAACATGGTCCCATTTCCATTAAGGAGCAGTAATAGGTTGCAGAGTTCCAGCAGGTCTTTGGTGTTCTACTTTGATACGACGGCAAATGTCACATTCAGCAACATAGCAAGCAATGTCTTGCTTCATGTTTGACCACTAGAATCTCCGACGAATGTCTTCGTACATCTTGGTACTACCGGGACAAATAGACAGAGGCATATCATGAGCTTCTTCCATAACCTCCTTAGTCATATCCAGGTTTTTCTCCTTACTCGGCACCACTAGGCAGCCTTTGAAGTACAAAGCGCCATCATAAAAACAGTGAAGAATGAGGGCTTTCCTTCTACGAGATAGCGTTTAATCCTCTCGACTTCATCGTCAGCCTTTTGAAGCCATTTGATGGTGTCCACGAGATCTGGTTTAGCAACCAGGGTATTGAGAGAACCCTGGGGAACAACATGGAGGTTTATTTTGGGGAACTCTTCAGGAGGGGGAGCGAGTGCACCAAGAGGAACAATATGGAGGTTCAGCTTTCTAAATTCTTCAACAAGCGAGGGTTGAACCTTGCGAACCTGGAGGTGGTTGCAATAAGACTTGCGGTTCAAGGCATCAGCCATTACATTAGCCTTGCCTGGTGTATAGGAAATACCCAAGTCAAAATCTTCTACTGTCTCCATCCATCTATGTTGACGGAGGTTTAGTTCTGGATGAGTAAATAGATACTTCAGACTCTGGTGGTCGGTGAAGATCTCACAACGGTTACCGAGGAGGTAACGTCGCCACTGCTTAAGTGCATATATGACTGCAGCAAGCTCAAGATCATGAATTGGATAGTTCTCTTTGTGAGGGCACAACTGACGAGAGGCATAAGCAATCACTCTGCGCTCTTGCATTAGGACACAACCTAATCCTAGGTGTGAAGCGTCGCAGTAAATGACAAAATCCTTTTTGGAATCCGGAGGAGCAAGCACTGGAACATAATTTAGCTTGTCCTTGAGTGCCTGGAAACTTTTCTGACACTTTTCTGTCCATTCGAACCTGACGCCCTTGTGAAGCAGACTAGTCAGGGGCTTGGCGATCTTGGAGAAGTTCTCGACAAATCGATGGCAGTAGCTGGCGAGTCCGAGAAAACTTCTGACTTGTTTGACATTCTTCGGAGGAGTCCAATCGAGAATAGCCTGAACTCACTCTGGGTTGATGGCAATACCATCCTTGGAGATCACATGACCAAGGTAGGTTACTTCAGGTAGCCATAATTCACACTTGGAATACTTTGCATAGAGTGGATGTTCTCGAAGCTTTTCCAGAACAAGTCGAAGGTGTTCAGTGATGTCTACTGTACAACTTGTTCTTGTAGACTCGTGTTGGGCCAACAAGCGCTGAGTTTTGTAGGACAGTAGCAAATTTCCTTCAAGTGGATGACCTAAGGTTTATCAATCTGTGGGAGGCGTAGGATGAAGATGGTCTCTCTCAAACAACCCTGCAACCAAATAACAAAGAGTCTCTTGTGTCCCCAACACACCAAATACAATGGTAAATTGTATAGGTGCACTAGTTCGGTGAAGAGATGGTGATACAAGTGTAGTAATGATAGTAGATTTTGATTTTTGTAATAGGAACAATAAAAAACAGCAAGGTAGCAAGTAACAAAAGTGAGCACAAATGGAATTGCAATGCTTGAAAATGAGGCCTAGGGTCCGTACTTTCGCTAGTGCAATCTCTCAACAATGCTAATATAATTGGATCACATAACAATCCCTCAACGTGCGATGAAGAATCACTTCAAAGTTCCTATCTAGCGGAGAACATAAGAAGAAATTGTTTGTAGGGTACGAAACCACCTCAAAGTTATTCTTTCTGATCAATCTTTCCAAGAGTTCATACTAAAATAACACCAAGTTATCCTTTCCGATCGATCTATCCAAGAGTTTGTACTAAAATAACACCATATGATACACATCAACCAACTCTAATGTCACCTAGATACTCCAATGTCACCACGAGTATCCGTGAGTTGATTATACGATATGCATCAAACAATTTCAGATTCATAATACTCAATCCAACACAAAGAACCTCAAATAGTGCCCCAAGATTTCTACTGGAGAAGCAAAGACGAGAACGTGCATCAACCCCTATGCATAGATTACCCCAATGTCACCTCGGGAATCCGCGAGTTGAGTGCCAAAACATATATCAAGTGAATCAATATGATACCCCATTGTCACCACGGGTATTCATAACAAGACATAGATCAAGTGCTCTCAAATCCATAAAAGTATTCAATCCGATAAAATGAAATCTCAAAGGGAAAACTCAATTCATCACAACAAGATAGAGAGGGAGAAACACCATATGATCCAACTATATTAACAAAGCCCGCGATACATCAAGATCGTGCCAAATCAAGAACACGAGAGAGAGAGAGAGAGAGAGAGAGAGAGAGAGAGAGATTAAACACATAGCTACTGGTACAAACTCTCAGCCCCGAGGGTGGACTACTCCCTCCTCATCATAATGGCCATAGGTATGATGAAGATGGCCTCCGGTGATGATTTCCCCCTGCGGCAGGGTGCTGGAACGGGCTCCTGATTGATTTTTCATGGCTACAGAGGCTTGCGGCGACGGAACTTCTGATCTAGGGATATTTATGGGGGTTTCTGTATTTATAGGATTTTTTGGCGTTGGAATCACGCGAAGATGGGCCACGAGGGGCCCACAAGACACCAGGGCGTGCCAAAGGGGGGTGGCGCGCCTTGGTGGGTTGTGGCCATCTCCCTTATCTTCTGGTCCTCCCACGAAGCTTCTAGTGCCTCTTTTGTTCCAAAAAAATCGTCAAAAAGTTTTGTTGCATTTGGAAAATTTTCATTTCTGCACAAAAAACAACACCACGGTAGTTCTGCTGAAAACAGCGTCAGTCCTAGTTAGTTCCATTCAAATCATACCAAAACCATATAGAATTGTTGTAAACATGGCATGAATCTATAATACTATAATAGTTCATCCCCACTACCATATTTCTCTTGACATGCAGCACGTCCACATCATCATCCATGTCCCACACATGGCACCTCCCAAAACGTGATTTTTCTGGCCTCTGGTAAAGCCATCTCAACGCACATCATTGCTTCTATTTTCAAAAAAATTGAGACGGAGGTCTGGCTGCGGTGCTACGCCCTGTCATCTCCCAAATTAATTCCCCATTTGCTACTGTGCCAATTCCTCTTCATCTTCTCCACAGAATAAATGGAGGAGTAGCACATGGAGTTCTTATCCCCTTTAAGCGATGCAACCGCACAATTTCTATCGTCATCACAAGAGCAATAGCGAGTCATTCTGCTCGAGGGGATTAGTGAGGTTTCTCCCATGGAAAATCATCATACTAGAGCAGACGAATTTGAAGCCCCATGTTTTCGATGCAGTCACCTGCTGGTACAGGTCTCGTGGAGGCGCTGGGTGGAAGCTCCTACAAACAGCCGGCCGTCGTTGGGAGACGACGCCTCCATCGTGCAGCCACCGCCCACGGCATCGCCCTACTCCTAACTGGCCATGTTCGGCAACTGCCCGTGCCGCTGGCTCCGTTATTCCTGCGCTCATCAAGGGCTTCACCACATGGCACGCCTTTCTATCTCGCGCGCCTCACCTGCCCTACCTCGGTATGAGCCGTCGGCTGATCTGGCCTCTCTGTCACACGATTCATGCATGTGTAGGTAGAAAGAGAACCGATGGGCCAGACGCGAAGCGACTTCTTGGGTATTCGGACCACTGTGCCAGTCCCTGCATCTTGATGCCACCGCCCAGCAGTGGTGCCCGTCGACTGAACCAGGCGACCCAATATGGCACTCTCGGCCTCCCTGCGTGATGCCCACACCAAAACGTCAGAGAGAAGTGGTGCCGCCAGCACGACAGGATGCAACGCATCTGGCGTCTGTCGTTGTGTTCGCTGCTGTGACTCCTTGTGTGTGGCTGTGTCAGTGATGCAACGGCTGCATCCACACACAGTGATAGAGCCTGCACCTGGGGCAGCAACAACACCATGGCTGATGACGACGTAGGGATGCTCTACCTTTCTCTGCTAGATGAACTGACGAACATGCAACAGAAACAAAACCATCAATTGGATTGGGTCCAACCAGTATGAGGGTACTCAGGTCATTTCATATGTATTTTCTTGGCTAAAGAATTTGGAAACTGATTGAAACAAGGGCAAGTGAACAAGAAACCAAAATAATGTGGGTCAAATCATCCAATCCCACATGAAGCTATATGTCCACCTTCCCAGCACAAGCAATCTCATTACCTCAAGGTGCATTATGAGCCAACATCGACATCATATTTGTAGATTTTTGTAGGTGTGAAAAAGGGGGAATAATGTGCTTAGACCAGTCTGTCAAATTCAGACGAACCAGGAAGATGGTACCTTATGGGGTAAACATAGAATGACCATAAGATTTATTTTTTAACACAATGACCATAAGAATTTGATATGTAGTTATGAAGAAAGAAGTTCATTGTGAGACAGATACTTTCCATCAAAGGATATTTTCCATCAGCCCCTTGAACTTTGTCGATTGTGCAGTAGAAGTCCACATTAAGCATGCTACAATTCAAAGTGATAAGATGGCAAGTCAACTTAGGTATATAGGCTGTCGCCATCGGCCTAAAAGAAGGATTTAGCAGCTCCCTGTTCGCCACCGCTACCATATTCGCTTCTGTGGCATAGTTCGCTCTTGATTTTCTAGCTGTTGGAAATGTTGGAGCTTTTGATATTTTTTTGGGTCATCGATCTGAGGTGTAGTACTTTTTTTGATAAATAATTTGGTAAATATACATCATTCAGTTCATTTCCTAGATCACGTCAGTAGTTAATTAATTATAGGTTGCGATTGAAGTTTCAGCAGAAACCTAAGTACAACATATCTTGGTTCAGTTATTGATATAAACTACAGTGCATATGAGAAAAAAAATTATAAGCGCCTTAAACACCCTGCTAAAACCTATGATTACATAGATGATAATTATTTCAGTGCTCTTGCAAGCCAACCTAAATACTGAAGAGCGGAATCCCTACACATTAGTGATAAATCTCTTTATGTGTGTACACATGTCTATTTGTTCAACATTGTCAATGTAAATATGAATATCCCATTAGATATCTAACATCATCAACACCGAAAATTTAAATGCATTTGATCAACATTGAAGTCATATTTCCATTTCCATTTGGGTATTATCTAGTACTTCATAAATTATAGATACGTTGGAGACGTATCAGCATCCCCAAGCTTAATTCCTGCTCGTTGTAACACCCCCAGTATCATGCTACAGTAACCCACATGAATGGTGCCATGTCATCAAGAATTACCAAGCCAAATTTCCTCCTGATAAAAATCAAATTCAAAATCTAATTTGAATTGCAAATCAAAAATTTACTTCTTCAAAAATGCAAACAAAATAGTTCATATTTTGCAAAAAATTCCTAAGTACTTATGTTGAGGAAAAAAACATCACTAAAAATCCCCAAATACCCCTGGGAATTAATTAAGTGGTTCAGCAACAAAATACTAGACCTTTTCAATTTCTGGAAATGTTTAAAAACTCCAAATGCTCTGAGACTTTTTGTGCAGCTTCACAATATTGCCAAATATTTATGTGAAAAGTTTTACCTACAACAAAAATAATTTGGTACAAGAATGAAATGCAAAACAAAAGTGGAAACAGAAAACAGAAAAAGAATTTAAAAAGTATAAGAAAAAGAGAATACCCCCTGGGCTTTTGGCCCATCTGGCAAATGGGCAGCCCAGACGGCCCACCCCACCATCTCCTCCTACCTCTGTTCATCAAAGGGGAGGTGGATGCCGTGTGCCCGTCCATGCCACTGATCCGTTGCGTGGCGGCCATCCATCCCCTCCCCGGCATCCCATAAGAGCCTCCTCGCGACCCCGATGAACCCTAGCCTCACCCCCCTTGCAGCTCTCTCCTCCCCCTTGCTCTCTCCCTCTCGCACGAGTTCGCCTGAGCTCCACCGTCGCCATGCCGTCGCCATAGGCATGACCACCGGCCTCCCCGTGCCAAGTCAGCAAGTCCACGAGCTCCGGCTTGTTCTTCTTCTTCGACTACGCCACGGGATCGAAGCCGGGGAGCTACCTCGCCGTCATCTTCGACCCCATCTCCCCCGACACCAATGCGGCAGCTTGCCGTCGATCCGCACCATCCTGCCTCCCCCAGCTCCCCTAGGCTCCCTGCTGACCCCCGCGGTGAGCCTCGTGCCTCCTTTCTCTCCCGGTGCTCCGGCCTTTCCCCCCTAGCTAGCCGTGCCACTGCACCGCAAGCTCACCGCTCCCGCGCCCCGGTTCGCGTGGCCGTGCACCGCTCACACCCTAGCCGAGCCCCTGCTGATGTCTACTACACAACCTTCTTCTTGTAGACTCGTGTTGGGCCTCCAAGCACAGAGTTTTGTAGGACAGTAGCAACTTTCCCTCAAGTGGATGACCTAAGGTTTATCAATCCGTGGGAGGCATAGGATGAAGATGGTCTCTCTCAAACAACCCTGCAACCAAATAACAAAGAGTCTCTTGTGTCCCCAACACACCCAATACAATGGTAAATTGTATAGGTGCACTAGTTCGGCGAAGAGATGGTGATACACGTGTAATAAGGATAGTAGATATTGCTTTTTGTAATGTGAAAATATAAAAACAGCAAGGCAGCGAGTAGTAAAAGTGAGCAAAAATGGTGTTGCAATGCTTGAAAACAAGGCCTAGGGTTCATACTTTCACTAGTGCAAGTTCTCTCAACAATGATAACATAATTGAATCATATAACAATCCCTCAACGTGCAACAAAGAATCACTCCAAAGTTTCTATCGGAGAACGTAGGACGAAAATGTGCATCAACCCCTATGCATAGATTACCCTAATGTCACCTCAGGAATCCGTGAGTTGAGTGCCAAAACATAAATCAAGTTAATCAATAGAACATCCCATTGTCACCACAAATATCCCATCGCAAGACATACATCAAGTGTTCTCAAATCCAATAATCAATCCAACATAACGAAACCTCAAAGAGTAAGACTCAATTCATCACAAGAAAGTAAAGGGGGAAGAACACCATATGATCCAACTATAATAACAAAGCTCGCGGTACATCAAGATCGTGCCAAATCAAGAACACGAGAGAGAGAGATCAAACACATAGCTACTGCTACATACCCTCAGCCCTGAGGGTGAACTACTCCCTCCTAGTCATGGAGACCGCCGGGATGATGAAGATGGCCACCGGTGATGGTTTCCCCCTCCGGCAGGGTGCTGGAACGGGCTCCCGATTGATTTTCCATGGCTACAGAGGCTTGCGACGGTGGAACTTCCGATCTAGGTTTCTTTTCGGGGGTTTGGCGTCGGAAACTAGTCAGGGGGTCCACGAGGCAGCGACAAGATAGGGGGGACGCGCCCTAGGGGGGCCGCCCTCCACCCTTGTGGTTGCCTCGGGACTCTTCTGGCCCAACTTCGATGCTCCGTGGGCTTCTCCTGCTCCATAAAAAATCACCGTAAATTTTTAGCTCGTTTTGACTCCGTCTGATATTCCTTTTCTGTAAAACTCAAAAACAAGGTAAAACAGAAATTGGCACTGGGCTCTAGGTTAAAAGGTTAGCCCCAGAAATAATATAAAATAGCATATTAATGCATATAAAACATCCAAAATAGATAATATAATAGCATGGAACAATCAAAAATTATAGATACGTTGGAGACGTATCAAGCATCCCCAAGCTTAATTCCTGCTCGTTCTCGAGTAGGTAAATGATAAAAACAGAATTTTTGATGTGGAATGCTACCTAACATATTTATCCATGTAATCTTCTTTATTGTGGCAAGAATATTCAGATCCATAAGATTCAAAACAAAAGTTTAATATTGACATAAAAACAATAATACTTCAAGCATACTAATAAAGCAATCATGTCTTCTCAAAATAACATTGCCAAAGAAAGTTATCCCTAAAAAATCATATAGTCTGGCTATGCTCCATCTTCATCACACAAAGTATTTCATCATGCACAACCCCGATGACAAGCCAAGCAATTGTTTCATACTTTTGATGTTCTCAAACTTTTTTAACTTTCACGCAATACATGAGCGTGATCCATAGATATAGCACTATAGGTGGAATAGAATATGGTGGTTGTGGAGAAGACAAAAAAAGGAGATAGTCTCACATCAACTAGGCGTATCAACGGGCTATGGAGATGCCCATCAATAGATATCAATGTGAGTGAGTAGGGATTGCCATGCAACAGATGCACTAGAGCTATAAGTGTATGAAAGTTCAAAAGAAACTAAGTGGGTGTGCATCCAACTCGCTTGCTCACGAAGACCTAGGGCAATTTGAGGAAGCCCATCGTTGGAATATACAAGCCAAGTTCTATAATGAAAAATTCCCACTAGTATATGAAAGTGACAAAATAGGAGACTCTCTATCATGAAGATCATGGTGCTACTTTGAAGCACAAGTGTGGAAAAAGGATAGTAACATTGTCCCTTCTCTCTTTTCTCTCATTTTTTTTTTATTTTGGGCTCTTTTTTTCTTTTTTTTTATTTTTCGTCCGGGGTCTCATCCCGACTTGTGGGGGAATCATAGTCTCCATCATCCTTCCCCCACATGGGACAATGCTCTAATAATGATGATCATCACACTTTTATTTACTTTACAACTCAAGAATTAGAACTCGATACTAGAACAAATATATGACTCTATATGAATGCCTCCGACGGTGTACCGGGATGTGCAATGACTCAAGAGTGACATGTATAAAAAATATGAATGGTGGCTTTGCCACAAATACGATGTCAACTACATGATCATGCAAAGCAATATGACAATGATGGTATGTGCCATAATAAACAGAACAGTAGAAGTTGCATGGCAATATATCTCGGAATGGCTATGGAAATGCCATAATAGGTAGGTATGGTGGCTGTTTTGAGGAAGGTATATGGTGGGTGTAATGCACCGGCAAGAATTGCGCGGTACTAGAGAGGCTAGCAAAGGTGGAAGGGTGAGAGTGCGTATAATCCATGGACTCAACATTAGTCATAAAGAACTCACATACTTATTGCAAAAGTCTATTAGCTATTGAAACAAAGTACTACATGCATGCTCCTAGGGGGATAGATTGGTAGGAAAAGACCATCGCTCGTCCCCGTCCGCCACTGTCGGTGCAACAAACCTTGGGTCTGTTGCCCAGACTGTGCACAGGCACGGGGACGACATTGAAGCACCAACCCAAGTCAGAATACAAGGGACTAAGAGGTTCAAAGGACTAACATGCAGATCAGAGGGACCAAGATCAAGCCAAAGAAGCAAGGCACCATCAGGAGAAGGGCCTCCTTTGCCGGGCAGGCGAGCTCGGCAAGGGGCGAGGCCACCCCCGGAAGACGACGTCCAAGACGTCCCGGCAGGGCCTGCCGGGGCACACGGAGGCAAAACCACCTCACCAACTACTCCACCATGACCCACGTCATCAATCAGTGCGGTGTCAAACAGCGGAGTGACTAAGTGGCATCCATTCACCACATGGCAGCCTCTCCCTACAGGAAACACCTGCAGATGACACCCGTCCCGCGATGTGTCAAGCGAGCAGGCATGGAGCTGGCGAGATAGCCCGGCAAGCCTTGCCGGGCAACCAACGATGTGACGTTGAGCGGTGCACTTAATGCGCCCTGTCAGCCCGCAGAGTTAGGTATGATAGCACTGTTTGGTATCTTATCAGTGCATAATGACTGTTTTGCCATTGTGGTGACCCCTTAATCTATAAAAGGAGGCCCATGGCAACCGTAGAGGGGGTTAGAAGGTTGGAGAACTCAGACCCCCATACGCGCGTAGCCACTCCTACCTTGAGGCAACCCTTGCCGGGCAAGTGTACTACGCTCTACCACCACCTTTCCACCATCAATCCACCAAAGCAGGAGTAGGGTTTTACGCCTGACGGCGGCCCGAACCTGGGTAAAAATGCCTGTGTGATCTCTGTCGTGCTGCCACATGCTAGTCTGCTCTTTGTGCAACGCGGCGCCCCCCTGCCGAACCAGCAAGGGGCCTCCTGGTCCCATAGGTGGCCATGGTTTCCCACGACATCTTTGGCACGCCAGGTAGGGGGACCGCTTGCGTGAACCTGAAGGCGTGTGTAGCGCGTCACCTTCATCACCATCAGCATCATCGACGACGCCATCGACCATGGCGCCCAAGAAGAAACCTGGTTCTTCGGCTCGTCTTTCCACCTCGAAGGCTCCGCCGCCTGCGGCCTCTAACGCTGTGGCGGGTGCGGAGACACGCGAGGATGCGGACGCTGCTGGGGATGTGGTCGGAGCAGGCGGCGCCGTCACCACTTCCCCCACGGCCGACGCAGGAGCAGGAGACATCGGAGGAGAGCAGCATCAGCAACATCCCGACGGCCACGCTCCACAAGGTCCGAGTGAAGGGGTTACTCCATCTGCGCCCCTTCCGCCCGCCGACGGGCACAGCCGCAGCAACGGTGCTCTGGCCGGGGCGAATTGCCGCCCTCCGACCGCTCCCACCACTGGTGCGGTCGCCGCGCGTGCACCTCCCCCGGGACGGGTCGACCAAGCCGCTACGCCCGACGAAGCCACTGGCCCTCGAGCGCCTTCGCCGCACCACCCTGCCATCCAGGTGGTCGCCCCGCAGCAGCGGGGGCGCAGTGCTGCCGCCACTGGCACTGTCAGGAGCCGAGCGATGGTGCGATCGACTTCATCATCACCCATGCCAAGTATAGCCTCGGAGGCCATGGCACGGGCTCAGCTGCTGTTGAGGTTTCCACCAGCGGCCGAGCAAATGGACAAATGGCGTGCCACCATCCAAAGTCTGCTCGGTTTTGCCGAAGCTGGGGGCTCACGGCGAGTTGGCCCGCCACGGCCGCCCCAAGCGACAGCAACGGCTCATGCTGCTGACCGTACAGAAGGGGCCGTCCCCATGGTGCAGTTCCCGCCACGGCAGCCAGCGCGAGCGCAATAGAATCAAGACCCTGACGATGTCTCGATGGCCTCTTCTGACCCTCGAGTGCATCCAGGCCAACCACGAGCCCCGGAGGATAGGCGGAGAGGAGACACGCGCACCGTTGTCGAGCAACGCTGCGCCGACCTCCGCTGGACCGATGGGTGCGATGACCCCGGCGTCGACGAGCCCGCGCTCGGTATTCGCGGGTGCCTACCTTTCGAGGTTGGCTGCCCTGCCTTTACCCGTGAGCTGCGGCAAGTCCGTTGTCTGTCCGTTCACACGTTCAAGCCAGAGATACCTGAGAAGTATGATGGGAGGCTGAACCCGGCAGAGTTCCTGAGCATCTACACCATCGCTGTTCAGGCTGCCGGGGGAAGATATGAGAAGGTGTTCGCCAACTACTTTCCTTTGGCCCTCAAGTTCAATGTGAGATCTTGGCTGATGCACCTGCCGGAGAAGTCCATTTCGCCATGGGCAGACCTGTGCCATGAGTTCATCGGTGCCTTCACCGGTGGCCACCAAGAGCCGGGCCGACCCAGCGACTTGCAGCTTCTCCAACAAAAGGAAGGAGAGACCCTCCGTAAGTATTTACAGAGATTCAGCAAAGTTCATAGAAATATCCCAAATATCCATCCGACAGCCGTGATAGCCGCCTTCCAGTCCAATGTGCGCAACCGCCGGATTCGTTCCAAGATGAACGTACGGTTGCCCAAGACTGTGAAGGAGCTCTACACGTTGGTGGATAAGTGTGCTCGGATGGAGGAGGGAAGAAAGTTGCCAGGAGAGGAAGGTTGCACCAATATTGATTCAGAGGATGAGGATGAATCAACTAGTCAGAAGAAGAGCAAGAAGCGCAGTAAGAAGCGAAGGGATAAGGCAGTAATGACTGTTGAAGGATCGGGTACGCCTAGTACCGGCAAGAAGGCCAAAGCTGAGGCCCCAGGCAAGGAAGCTGCCGTGTGCGCTGACTGCAGGGAAGCCGCTGCTGCCGAGAAAGCCGAGAAAGGTGATGGGCCGTATTCCAAGATTCATCGGACCAAGGGCCACGACCTTCAAGAGTGTTATCAGGTTGAGCAGCTTGTCAAAAGACAGAAAGCAGAGTATGAGAAGCGTGACAAGGAAAAGGGTCAGAATGTTGCTGGTGGCAAGGGCCGAGGTGGTGAAGTAAATCGCCCCGGCAAACCCTTTCGGAACCAAGGAAAACCTGCCAGAGGTCGAGAGAAGGAAGCCTGTGGTGATGAGGGTGATGGAGGGGATGAAGAGGAAACTAGTGAGCAAGAGTTTCAGAAGGCCACCGACGCCCTGTGCATTGACGGGGGTGCATCTCTGCACACCTCTCACCGCCAACTCAAGCGGTGGGCGCGAGAAGTCAATGCCGTGGAGCCAGCGCCCGAGGCCCGGAAGCCGCTCAAGTGGTCCCGTACGCCCATCATCTTTGACGAGGAGGATCATCCTAGCCGTACCACTGCGGTAGGGTGTTTGCCATTGTTGGTCTCCCCAACAATCTGCAACCTCAAGGTCACGAAGATGTTGGTGGATGGCGGGGCCGGGTTGAATCTGATTTCCCCAGCAGTTATCAGCAAGCTTCAGATAGCAGAGGAAGAGCTGGAGGTTACAGGCACATTTCAAGGAGTTAATCCTGGCAGGAGCCATCCTAAGGGAAAGATCACGTTACCGGTAACATTTGGGGGAGAACTGAACTACCGGACCGAGAGGATTGTGTTTGATGTGGTTGACTTTCCCCTGCCATACAATGGGATTCTTGGACGCCCGGCCCTGGCTAAGTTCATGGCCGCATCTCACTATGCCTACAACTCCTTGAAGATGCCTGGGCCACTCGGAGTCATCACCATCCCATCAGATGAGAAGGATGCAATCATTTGTGTGGACAAGATGTACCGAGATACGATCGCAGCAGAGGCAGCAGCAGCAGCAGCTCTCGCTAAGGAAATCAAAGGAAAGAAGAGGGATTGCAGGGACTCCGGCAAAGAGTCCGGGAAGCGTGCCCCCACAGAGTGCACGGCACCTGTTGACGACGTGCCGGAGTGTTCCAATGGCAAGAGATCCAAGGTCGCTGCACCCCAAGTGAAGAAGGTCCCGGCAGGGCTGGCTTGCGTTGATGGTACTTTCACTATCAGCGCCACCCTCGATGACAAATAGGAAAGCGCGCTTGTTACCTTCCTGCGGGCGAATATCGATGTGTTCGTCTGGCAACCATCTGATATCCCCGGTGTTCCCAGGGAGGTAATCGAGCAGCACCTTGCTGTTTGCCCACATGCCCGACCTGTCAAGCAGAAAGTTCGGAAGCAGGCCTTGGAGAGGCAGCAGTTCATTGCAGAAGAGATCAAGAGACTAGAGGCAGCTGGATTGGTCAGAGGAGTACTGCATCCCACGTGGTTGGCAAACCCAGTGGTAGTCCAGAAGGCTAAAGCGAAGTGGAGGCTTTGCATAGATTTCACAAATCTCAACAAGGCTTGCCCGAAGGACCCGTTTCCCTTGTCCCGTATCGATCAGATTGTGGATTCCACTTCAGGTTGTGATTTACTCTCCTTTCTGGATGCGTATTCTGGGTATCACCTGATCTTCATGTCCAAGGAACATGAAGAGAAGACGTCGTTCATCACTCCATGTGGTACGTACTATTTTGTCTGCATGCCATTCGGATTAAAGAGTGCCGGGTCCACTTTTGCAAGGGCAGTCCGGATTGGTTTTGAGCCACAGTTGCACAGAAACATAGAAGCCTATATGGATTATATTGTGGTCATGACCAAGGATAGGGCCACCCTTATTCCAGATTTGGAGGAGACGTTTGCTAATCTGCGCAAAATCAATTTGAAGCTCAACCCGGAGAAGTGTGTATTTGGTGTTCCCTCCAGCAAGTTGCTTGGGTTCTTTGTATCCCATTGCAGGATCGAAGCCAATCCTGACAAGATCAAGGCTATCGAGCAGATCCAAGCACCAAGGACAGTTAAGGATGTGAGGCGTCTGACAGGATGCGTTGCCGCGCTAAGCAGATTCATCTCCAAGTCTGCCGAGTGCACCCTGTCGTTCTTCAAAATTTTGAAGAAGGCAGGACCCATGAAGTGGACCCTGGAAGCAGATGAAGCTTTGCAAGAGTTGAAGGCCTACTTGTCCTCCATGCCTAGCTTGGTCACTCCCAAACCCAGGAGCCATTGCTGCTGTACTTAGCGGCAACCAACCAAGTAGTCAGTGCAGCTTTGGTAGCGCAGCGAGAAGTGGATGAGGCAGAGAGTGAGCAGAGACTGGCAGAGTCAGAGAAGGATCAGGACAGCAATGAGCACGGCAACAAGAGCAACCCCAAGGACGCGGCAAGGAAGAAAGTGGTGCAGCGCCCAGTGTACTTCGTCAGCTCCTTATTACAGGGGGTGAGATCGAGGTACTCTGGCGTGCAAAAGTTGATTTTTTGCCTCATCATGGCCTCAAGGAAACTGTGCCACTACTTCCAAGCCCATGAGATCACGGTTGTCACTCGTTTCCCGTTGCAATGGATACTCCGAAACCCTGAGGCTACCGGCAGAATAGTGGAGTGGGCTTTGGAGTTATCCAGTTTTGGTTTGAAGTTTGAAAGCACCTAAACTATTCAGAGCAGGGCATTGGCAGAGTTTATTGCAGAATGGATGCCAACCCCTGTTGAGGAAGTGACGGAGACAGCTATCCCCGGCAAGGAATCGCCCCAAGAATGGATTATGTATTTTGATGGTGCTTTTTCCCTACAAGGTGTAGGAGCTGGCATGCTTCTTGTTGGCCCCTCCGGGGAGCACTTGAGGTATGTCGTCCAAATGCATTTTGCCCGGGAAGAAGCAACCAACAATATAGCAGAATATGAAGGGCTCCTTGCCGGGCTCAGGATTGCAACTGAATTGGGAATTAAGAAGCTGATCATTCGAGGAGATTCACAGCTTGTGGTGAGACAAGTTAACAAGGATTACCAAAGTCCATTGATGGAGGCATATGTCGAGGAAGTGAGGAGATTGGAGGAGCACTTTGACGGATTGCAAACAGAGCACGTACCCCGTGCGGAAAATAGCATAGCTGATCATCTGTCAAAGTGTGCTGCGTAGAAGCTCCCTGTGGAACCAGGGACTTTTGTTCTCCATCTCACTCAGCCCTCCGTATCCCCAGCAACAATGGCCCGGAAAAGGAGAAAGTTGGACTCCGGTAAGCCTCTCCCGGTAGAGCCGTCCGCTCCTGGCAGAGACCCTGCCAGAAACAACTCCTCGCAGTCTATTGGACCACACCCTCCAGCCGGGCCCATGGACCCCGCGAACGAGGCATGTGCTCCCGCAGCAGAGGAGGTGCCGCTAGTCCTCGTTGCCGAGCCCCAGGCTCCAACTTGGGCAAGGCACATTGTCCACTTCCTCCTAACCGGAGAGCTTCCCGGCAACCAAGACGAAGCTGAAAAAGTAGCCCGAAGGGCCAGTATGTATCAGTTTGTCGATGACACTCTGTACAGAAGGAGGCCCAACGGTGTGAAATTAAAGTGTGTCTGCTGGGAAGAAGGAAAGGAACTGCTGGCTGAGATACACAAAGGCATGTGCGGCTCCCACATTGGATCAAGGGCACTAGTTGGGAAAGCATTCCGGCAAGGATTCTATTGGCCCACAGCCCTCCAAGATGCGGTCGAACTAGTCACCAAATGTGAATCCTGCCAGTTCCATTCCAAGAAAACCCACCTGCCTGCCCAAGGTCTTCAAACAATCCCTCTATCATGGCCATTTTCGATCTGGGGGCTCGATATCATCGGCCCCTTCCCCCGAGAAATCGAGGGCTTTGAATTCTTGTTCGTTGCTATCGACAAGTTTACAAAGTGGCCGGAAGTGACTGCCTTGAGAAAGGTGACTGCTCAGTCAGCTATCAAGTTCTTGAAAGAATTGGTGTGTCGTTTTGGAGTTCCGGCAAGGATCATTACTGACAATGGCACCCAGTTCACGAGCCGCGCCTTCATGCAATATGTTCATGCCCTCGGATGCAAAATCTCATTTGTCTCTGTGGCCCACCCCCGGAGCAATGGGCAAGCTGAGAGTGCGAATGCTGAAGTGCTGCATGGACTCAAGACGAGAACCTTTGATACGCTGCAGAAGCACGGTAGGCGGTGGATCGAGTAGCTACCGATAGTTCTCTGGTCCCTCAGAACGACACCAAACCGAGCTACCGAGCAGACTCCCTTCTCCCTGGTCTACGGGGCAGAAGCAGTTATCCCCACGGAACTCATTTATGGGTCGCCTCGAGTGCTTGCCTATGATGAAGTAGCGCAAGATCAGCACCGGTGTGACGATGCTGTGCTACTCGAGGAGAACCGTCTCCGGGCTGCTACGCGTGCTGCACGCTATCAGCAAGCCCTGCGTCGCTATCATAGCCGCAGGGTTCACGCCCGGTGTTTTGAGGAAGGTGACCTTATCCTTAGGCGCGTTCAGTCCGCCAAGGGTACAAACAAGTTGTCACCAAAGTGGGAAGGCCCTTACCGGGTAGTACGAGTCACCAGACCTGGCGCAGTCCGTCTGGAGACCGGAGATGGCATTCAGTTGCAAAACTCATGGAATATTGAGCATCTCCGCAAGTTCTACCCGTAAGGCGCGGCTGTCGGGCCCTGCCCGGCAACCACCCTTTTGTACAGGCCTTGCCTCAGCTGCATGTAACCCCTTGTACAAAGCAAGGGCGATGACCCTGTGCAAGAGAAAATAAAGAAGCGCTGTGGGGGGCCCCCGACCAAGATTGCATGCATGCATGAGCATTCCAAAATCACTGCATAAGCATTTGCATATGCATATAGATAGGATCACATCCTGCATTCATTCTCATCCGCATGAAGCTGCAGGTTCCTGCCATAAACTTGGCTTTGACAAGGAGTTGAGAAGATTGCCCGGCACTGCGATCCCCGGCAAGCCAAACAGATAAGTTCTACCTCCTATCCATTAGTGTTCTGTAAGTTATAACTTGTGCATAGGAAAACCCCGCCACTATTTTGAGGCTTAGGTGCTCCCATCCCTGGCTCGAACGCTGCTTCGGACAGGATGGTCGTAGTGGCCTTTGGAAAAAAGAAGTTGGCGGGGGTTGGCCCCTTTGCCTGTTGCCCGGTAGACACAGCTCTCCGGCAGACAGAAAAGCTGCCGGCAGGATAGCCTGCCGGGGAAAACTCGTTTATTTACACTAAAGAGGCATCTCGCCTCTGCATGGACATACACATGCACGGGTTCCCGGCAAGGTTCATCTTTTTCATTAATATGCTGATACAAGTACAAGCATTACAGAACACAAACATGGACTCGAGAGATTACATTATTTGAATTAAAATTTGGCAATTGCCTACAGATTTGAGATTGAAAAAAGATAAGTGCCCTGTAAGCCCCTCTTTTCATTTTCCCTCCATCAGGCACTGCGGCGGAAGGAGGAAAAGATGAGAAAAGGGCACCCAAGTAGGAGCCCATCCCGGTCGCGGCCTGACAAGACCGGGAGTCGCGAGGCTGCGAAGGAGGAGTACGGGGGACGGGGCGGCACCCTTTGGTCGCCACCTCCAGAGCCAGCAAGAAGCCCCGGCTTGAGCGCCGGTGGAGTCATCCACCAAAGCTCAGCCGGAAGACTGCTGGAGGGGAGGCAAAGGCGCCAAGAGAACATCCCTCCTCGGCCATCGCCCTAGGAGGCTGGTGATAATGGTGCCGGGGAGGGAGGGGAAGAGCGGAAAGATGAGGCGGCAGGTCACCGGTCGGAGGCGAAGGCATCCACACCATTGTACTCCGACCTGACCCCCTGCCACCCGCCTTCACCGTCTTCCCTCGCTTTCTCCTCACCACCGCTGCTCCCGAGAAGCACCAAGACTCCAGCCTGGCGCCTTCCTCGGGGAGACGGCGAGCGGCCAGGGGGCTTGAGGCGCACCGCTCCCCGCCTTGGCGGGCAGGAAGGCGCGCCTCTCATCAACATCAGCCCCAAGACTTTCGGAAGGGGTGGTGCTAGGATTACCAATGGTCTCCAGCCCTGCCTCCCGGCCGAGCCTCGAAGGAACCAAGACATTCGCCACAGCAAGGACCAGGCTCACTCCCCGAGTGCCAGCACCGGCATTTGGCAACACTAGCCCCAACCAAGAGCCCGGGGGCTGGCCCGAGGCTCTCCTCTTCAGCATAACTAGCAGAGGCAGAAAGCGGAGGAGAAGAAGAATGCGAGGGTGGGTGACTTCGCCCTGCTCCACCCCTCCGTTTTATAGGCAGATCAGGGAGGGGAGCCGCTCCCTCAACAGGCGGCCACCGTCCTCCTCCGCCAACTCAAGACGACCGGGCCCTCGCCTTGACGCCCTCCCACGCCACGCGCCTCCGTTACCTACCCCGCGCGATGCATGCAACATACGTGGCTAAGGATAAGGGCGTGGTGGGAAGAGTGAATTGGCGGTTTCTCCCCCGTGCGTTAAAGTCATTCACGGGCCATCACTGGAGCGGCCCCACCACCATTGGCCTTACGCGACGCGCGGAGAAACCGGCAACTGGCCCGGAATCAAGGCTAATCAAGAAGCAAAGAAGACCTCAAGAGACCATCCTCTTCAGCGACCCCGCCTGTACACTTATTAGGCCCTACCCGGATGATGCTCGGCAGCGTGTTCGGGGCAGGCCCGGGGGCTTCTGTCGGCGCAACAAACCCTGGGTCTGTTGCCCAGACTGTAGATATGCACGGGGACGAGATTAGAGCACCAACCCAAGTCAGAATACAAGGGACTAAGAGGTTCAAAGGACTAACATGCAGATCAGAGGGACCAAGATCAAGCCAAAGAAGCAAGGCACCATCAGGAGAAGGGCCTCCTTTTTCAAGCAGGCGAGCTCGGCAAGGGGCGAGGCCACCCCCGGAAGACGACGTCCAAGACGTCCCGGCAGGGCCTGCCGGGGCACACGGAGGCAAAACCACCTCACCAACTACTCCACCACGACCCACGTCGTCAATCAGTGCGGTGTCAAACCGCGGAGTGACTAAGTGGCAGCCATTCACCACATGGCAGCCTCTCCCTACAGGAAACACCTGCAGATGACACCCGTCCCGCGACGTGTCAAGCGAGCAGGCGTGGAGCTGGCGAGATAGCCCGGCAAGCCTTGCTGGGCAACCAACGATGTGATGTTGAGCGGTGCACTTAATGCGCCTTGTCAGCCCGCAGAGTTAGGTATGATAGGACTGTTTGGTATCTTATCAGTGCATAATGACTGTTTTGCCATTGTGGTGACCCCTTAATCTATAAAAGGAGGCCCATGGCAACCGTAGAGGGGGTTAGAAGGTTGGAGAACTCAGACCCCCCATACGCGCGTAGCCACTACCGCCCTCAGGCAACCCTTGCCGGGCAAGGGTACTACGCTCTACCACCACCTTTCCACCATCAATCCACCAAAGCAGGAGTAGGGTTTTACGCCTCACAGCGGCTCGAACCTGGGTAAAAATGCCTGTGTGATCTCCGCCGTGCTGCCACACGCTCGTCTGCTCTTTGTGCAACGCGGCGCCCCCCTGCCGAACCAGCAAGGGGCCTCCTGGTTTCATAGGTGGCAGTGGTTTCCCGCGACATCTTTGGCGCGCCAGGTAGGAGGACCGCTTGCGCGAACCTGAAGGCGTGTGTAGCGCGTCACCTTCATCACAATCAGCATCATCGACGACGCCATCGACCATGGCGCCCAAGAAGAAACACGGTTGCTACATCTCGCACCGGTGCCCTGCACTGGCGAGACGATGCAGCGGAAAAAAATCAGGGACCCGGACTCCGGAGCACCTAGTTGCTCCGATGCCTAGTTCCTTCGTGCCATAAAGACTTAGTATTTTACTGCTTGGCTGCTCGGATGTGTGGACCAAAGTTGGCTACTCAAACTGCTGAAGCGGTGCCAAATAATTTTCTAATGGCACCACTGATGAGATGGCAACATTTTTAGATACTAGGTACAAACCGTGACACTGTCTTAGGATGCGTTTGGTTGAATGTGTGGTATGAATGGGTTGGGACCGTGACAGTGTCTGAATCACATCTAAAAAATGATTTGTAACAACGAAAGAGGGTCTAACCTTCTTTGCACATGCCAGAAACTTCCTCCCACTATCCATAGATTCAAACGCAACTAGCTTCATGCATGGAGATTGATGGTGACAACGAGCACACAGATCTTCAGCCACCCCGCTCCATTCGTTGCAACTGATGGTCTTAGGGAGCTACAAGAGGAAGAAATGACTCAAATCGACCGCCAGGTAAAAATCCTTCATTCCAAGTCATAGCACGAGAAAGAGAAGAGAGGCATACCCAGGTGGTGAAGGAGTCGTCGTCGGAGGAGGAACCGCTGGAGAGGTCTTTGAAGAAGACCATGGCGACCCCGGTAGGATGCGAGACGGCGAGAGCGAGGAAGCAAGCGATGAAGCGGCTATAGGTTAGGAAGGAAGGAAAGAGGAAACAGTGGAAATGTGACTTGTGGTCGGGGAGAAAAGGTGGTGGGGAAGGGGGGTAGATATTTCGACGGTAGGCCAAAAATTTCGAAATGTGGAGGGAAACTTTGCGCGTGGTGCCGCCGGACACCATTCACCTTGAACGATTGTGTGCATCGCAAACGATTCTTCTGCTTTACGCCATGGGATGAGTTTGATAATTCAAATTTTGGTGGAATTTTCCCCAGGTACGTCATTGCATAATTTAACATCGCTTGCTAATTTGGGCACACAAAAGAGCGTATAGCACACATACCACACTTACTGAATCGAGCAATTTTAGTAATTAAACAGAGCCAGTTGACCTAAACATTGCTCTAACAAAAGACCAGCATAAAAAACAAAGCCTAAGTACACATAATTTTAACAAATCCGCTGCCGCGCTGGCCTATGCATCACCGGTGTGAGATGAGACATCGATGACTTGTCCTGGCGACATGCCGCCGTTGGTGGACTCCGCGTCCCCCCTGCTGAAGTCGACCGCATCCTCGTCCTTGGCGCCGCCCTCAAGGTTGTAGTACTCGTAGTAGTGGCTGCGCCAGAGCTTGCGTTAGTACTCCACCGCCGATTCCTCGACGGACAGACTCTTCTCTACCTCGACCTCGGCCACGCGCAACTCCTCCTCCCGGCGCTCCTCGATCTCTGCCACCTCCTGCATCTCCAGCTTCCGCTCGGCGATCTCATGAGGAAGCAGGTGCTCCATGGCCACCGCCGCCTTTTCGGACATGGGTTGCATGCTGGATTCCGAGGTGGCCTGGAATATCTTGGCATGTGCGTCCTTGATCTTGGTGTGGATGGCCTCGACCCGGGCCAGGGCGACATCGGCGGCACGGACGGCAGCTCGAGCGCTCTCGGCGTTTGCAGCCATCATCGCAGGAGCAGCTGCAGCCATCTCGGCTGCTGCAGCTGCCCTGTTGGCTGCAGCAGACGCCCTCTCGGTGGATGCGGCCGCGCTCAATGCGGATGCGGCGGCACTCTCAGCGTAGGTGGCCGCGCTCTTGGCACAGGCGACGGCGCTCGGGGAGGACACGGCCATCGTACGGGCCTTCATGAAGCGTTTCCACGGTGTCATCTTTGCAAAAAGGGGGTGCGGGAATGGGGATCGGGATTCATGGATTCGGGGGTTGCTGGCACTGGAGCAGACGAGCCGGCAAAGCTTAAGGAGGAAGACTTAAATAGACCCAGAAATTTTCATCGCAAACGGTTCCTACAAAAAAATTGTGTGTGATGTTGTGGATATTTTTTATTAGCTGTGAAAGACGAATTTGGAGTAAAGTGGCAACGGATGGTGTTTTAAATGTACGAGAAAATTTGTAGTACTAATACAACTGTCAGGTCAAATTTTGGAAAATTTCAGGGGTCATTTGACCTTTTAAGACATTTAAGTGATTTTCTAGCCATTTAATGACCGTAATTCAAATTTGAACTACATGTACATGCAACAGCTAACCATAATGGTTTGAAAAGTCATATTTTGTGTACTTGTGTGCGATTTAATTCCATGTGCAGTAAATTGGAAGGAATTTTCAAACATATTGGTCTAACGGCTATGACACAATTAAGCATGGAGTGCCATGGCATTTAAATTCCAAAAAAAATAAAAAAAGAACAGAAACACATGAAACCTTGCTTGATGTAGTGTCATGCCACCAAGATGATGTGGTAAAAAATTTGGCATGTTTGACGAAAGTTTGGACACACACCCCTCACAAACCGAAGCAACTCACTAGAAGGCTCGTGGTTCCGAGAGGGAACAATGCATGTTTGATGACGAACAGGAGATAGCTTCCCCTTATGGCCTTCAAATTTTTTCTACATTTAACGTGCACTAATACAACTGTCATGTAAAAATTTGGAAAATTTCAGGGGTCATTTGACCTTTTAAAGACATTTAAGTGATTTTCTAGCCATTTAATGATCGTAATTCAAATTTGAACTACATGTACATGCAACAGCTAACCATAACGGTTTGAAAAATCATATTTGTGTACTTGTGTGCGAGTTAATTCCATGTGCAGTAAATTAGAAGGAATTTTCAAACATATTGGTCTCACGGCATGGGCACATGCATGGAGTGCCATGGCATTTTAATTCCAAAAAATTAAAAAATGATCAGAAAAACATGAAACCTTGCTTGATGTAATGTCATGCCACCAAGATGATGTGGTAAAAAAAATTGCCTGTTTGACGAAAGTTTGGACACACACGCCTCATAAACCGAAGCAACTCACTAGAAGGCTCGTGGTTCCGAGAGGGAACAATGCATGTTTGATGACGAATGGGAGATAGCTTCCTCTTACGGCCTTCAATTTTTTTCTATGTTTAACATGCACTAATTCAACTGTCATGTGAAAATTTGGAAAATTTCAGGGGTCATTTGACCTTTTAAAGACATTTAAGTGATTTTCTAGCCATTTAATGATCGTAATTCAAATTTGAACTACATGTACATGCAACGGCTAACCATGACGGTTTGAAAAATCATATTTGTGTACTTGTGTGCGAGTTAATTCCATGTGCAGTAAATTAGAAGGAATTTTCAAACATATTGGTCTCACGGCATGGACACATGCATGGAGTGCCATGGAATTTTAATTCCAAAAAATTAAAAAATGATCAGAAAAACATGAAACCTTGCTTGATGTAATGTCATGCCACCAAGATGATGTGGTAAATTTTTTTGCCTGTTTGACGAAAGTTTGGACACACACCCCTCACAAACCGGAGCAACTCACTAGAAGGCTCGTGGTTCCGAGAGGGAACAATGCATGTTTGATGATGAATGGGAGATAGCTTCCTCTTACGGCCTTCAAATTTTTTTCTACGCTTAACGTGCACTAATACAACTGTCATGTGAAAATTTGGAAAATTTCAGGGGTCTTTTGACCTTTTAAAGACATTTAAGTGATTTTCTAGCCATTTAATGACCGTAATTCAAATTTGAACGACATCTACATGCAACAGTTAACCATAATGGTTTGAAAAATCATATTTGTGTACTTGTGTGCGAGTTAATTCCATGTGCAGTAAATTAGAAGGAATTTTCAAACATATTGGTCTCATGGCATGGACACATGCATGGAGTGCCATGGCATTTTAATTCCATAAAATTAAAAAATGATCAGAAAAACATGGAACCTTGCTTGATGTAATGTCATGCCACCAAGATGATGTGGTAAAAAAATTGGCCTGTTTGACGAAAGTTTGGTCACACACCCCTCACAAACCGGAGCTACTCACTAGAAAGCTCGTGGTTCCGAGAGGGAACAATGCATGTTTGATGACGAACGGGAGATAGCTTCCTCTTACGGCCTTCAATTTTTTTCTACGTTTAACGTGCACTAATACAACTGTCATGTGAAAATTTGGAAAATTTCAGGGTTTATTTGACCTTTTAAAGACATTTAAGTGATTTTCTAGCCATTTAATGACCGTAATTCACATTTGAACTACATCTACATGCAACGGCTAACCATAACGGTTTGAAAAATCATATTTGTGTACTTGTGTGCGAGTTAATTCCATGTGCAGTAAATTAGAAGGAATTTTCAAACATATTGGTCTCACAGCATGGACACATGCATGGAGTGCCATGGCATTTTAATTCCAAAAAATTAAAAAATGATCAGAAAAACATGAAACCTTGCTTGATGTAATGTCATGCCACCAAGATGATGTGGCAAAAAAATTGGCCTGTTTCACGATAGTTTGGACACACCCCCCTCACAAACCGGAGCAACTCACTAGAATGCTCGTGGTTCTGAGAGGGAACAATGCATGTTTGATGACGAACGGGAGATAGCTTCCTCTTACGGTCTTCAAATTTTTTCTACGTGTAACGTGCACTAATACAACTGTCATGTGAAAATTTGGAAAATTTCAGGGGTCATTTGACCTTTTAAAGACATTTAAGTGATTTTCTAGCCATTTAATGGCCATAATTCAAATTTAAACTACATCTACATGCAACGGCTAAACATAACGGTTTGAAAAAATCATATTTGTGTACTTGTGTGCGAGTTAATTCCATGTGCAGTAAATTAGAAGGGATTTTCAAACATATTGGTCTCACGGCATGGACACATGCATGGAGTGCCATGGCATTTTAATTCCAAAAAATTAAAAAATGATCAGAAAAACATGAAACCTTGCTTGATGTAATGTCATGCCACCAAGATGATGTGGTAAAAAAATTGGCCTGTTTGACGAAAGTTTGGACACACACCCCTCACAAACCGGAGCAACTCACTAGAAGGCTCGTGGTTCCGAGATGGAACAATGCATGTTTGATGATGAACGGGATATAGCTTCCTCTTACGGCCTTCAAATTTTTTCTACGTTTAACATGCACTACTACAACTGTCATGTGAAAATTTTGAAAATTCTAGGGGTCATTTGACCTTTTAAAGACATTTAAGTGATTGTCTAGCCATTTAATGACCGTAATTCAAATTTGAACTACATCTACATGCAATGGCTAACCATAACGGTTTGAAAAATCATATTTTTGTGTACTTGTGTGCGAGTTAAAAAATCATCAGGTGATGTAAATATCTTGTGTTCAAAAAAGAAAATGTAAAGATCTGGCAAGACAACCAGCCCCCAGACGATTGGCACTCTATTTCGCGCCTCGAAGTTTGGAAGGTGAGTGGCGGGAGTTATTAATCAGACACGGTTCTGTATTGGAAACCGTCAGCTATTAAGTTCACACACGGATTTTGCTGCGGGAATCGTGTGTAATTCAAACTATAGTACTCGTAAATTCCGGCGACCGGCTTGTGTACTATTCCCATCGATCTAGATTCTGGCCGCCAATAGATACTACCTTGCTCACGTCGTCCCGCCTGCATTCTCATCTACATCCTCCCCTCGCTCGTCCTCTCTCTCTCTCTCTTTCTCTCTCTCAAATCTCTGCCATGGCGCCGCCGGTCTGCCCACGCGCCGACGAGGAGTCGCCGCCCCCCGAGGACGCTCACTCGAAGAGTAGCGACGAGGACCCCTACGCGCCGCCGGATGAGGTTACGCCGGGCCCCCCAACTTTGGATTGGTTTTGGGGCCAGTACAATCTTTGTCTGTGGAAGTCGCTGCCGCCGGCTGAGAAAGCCAGGCAAGTGGCATTCAAGAAGGAGATGGCAGGGGAGGAAGCCAGGTACTAGGCGGCCTGTGAAGCCCATGATGCCGCCTGGAAAAAGGAGGCGGTGGAGCTTTGGGGGCGGGCGCGTTGTCGTGCGGAGGAGGTGTACGAAGACGGGTACTTCGCGAGGAAGGTCAAAGGCGCTAGGCGCCTTATCGCTGCATGGAGGTGGACCGATAAGATCCAGCGTGCCACCGACGAGGAGCTCCGGTGGGTGCCCAACGAAATTGCAAGATCATTCGCGCTCGTCTGCCAGCAAGAGGCAGATCGGTACGTCAAGTGCTGTGAGGCGGAGGAGGCGGAGTACTGCCTCCGCGCTGGGAAGACGCCGCGCACCAGGGAGCTGCTGGCGAGGGGCTGCCGGAATACTGCCCCCGGGAGGGATTTTTAGTTTTAGTATTGTTTGTTTTCAATTTTATGCATTGTACCTAGTAGTTAAGTATCATCACGTATATGTGATGATATTATATTTATTCTGTGATGAACTAATGAACAATTAATATATATATTATGAATTCCATTTTCTATCTATTTTTGTATACTAATTTGAATCTAGCTGTTATCATCCACATATACAGAATGGAAAGCGTATATACACACATTGAAACAGAACATATAAGAACGAAAAACAGAGTACACACATTGAAACAGAGCAATAAACAGAGCAATACTATGATTGTTGTGAATACATAGCTATCCACGTCGAAACGACTCAACAAAATAAAACACGTCCATGAGATCATGACCAGCAGCCCTTGCCAACGGTAGCTCTTGGCTCTGCCTGAACTCGTGCAGGCGTTCGTCCAAGCGGTCGACACGCTCGCGGTACATCTGGAGCGCGATCTCGAGCTCCAAGTTGGCTATTTTATCGGAGATCACTAGCTCAAGGATGTGACGGCCATGTTCCTCTACTGCGCCCAGGTGGACACCTGGGCCAAGGAGGCGGTCGAGCCTACCGACCAGCGCGTTGGCATCGAGCGGGCCGCGGACAAGGCGAACGGCGCGCCCCATGCGAACGGCGCGGCGGGCATCCGGTGCAAGTACGGCGTGGCCGGCCTCTAGTGCAAGTACAGTGCAGAGGGCCTCTGCCCACTCCTGGCGAGGAATGGGGGTACTAACGAGATGTGTACCCAGCTGCGACGCCCTGTCGACAGCAGGCAAGCACCGATGGATCCGCTCTTGCTGTGCGGCACGCCACGCCTCTTGCTCTACGGCGCTCCAACGGTCTCGCGGTGCGGCGAGCCGCAGCCTATCGGCGCGGACACGCCTAGCTTGCTCTACAGCGCGCCATAGACCATGTTGTGCGGTGAGCTGTAGCCTCTCAGCGCTGACATGCCAATCTTGATCCGCGGGGCTATAGCGCCATGTGCCAAGGGTCTGCTCAACCCTGGCGATGACGCGCATCACGACATCGTCCATCGCGTTGCTGGGGAGCGCCTCGGCCTCGATGAGCCATGGCGCCTTCTCGTTTTCCTCGTCGATGAGGTTGATGGTAGAGGCGGCGCTTTGGTGGGTTGGCATGCTTGGAAAAGGTGGATGTGCTACAGGCTGCGCTTGTTGCCTCCGTGCATCGCGCGCCGTCTAGGTTTATGCGCAATATCGCTGGGTGGCGGGAAACAGGTGAGGAAATGGCAGGAAACGGTGGCGTGTTCATAAAATGTCATCAATTAATGGAAACTTAGCATATAAGGAAAATCGAGCTAGCACAAGAAGTAGATGATGATCAGATGAACACGGACCACACTAGGGAACCCGTCGGTCATGAATTCATCAATTGCAAACGGTTGTATACTAGCAAGTGTTTGCCCACAACACACACGGCTTATTCCATCACAAAAAGGTCGGATGGATCAACTGTATGCCACGTATCGCACATTGTCAAAAAGTAATGCGGTAGACCTTCTTTAACATGTGTTAAAAAAATAAATAAAAAATAAAGACCTTGAGGTTAATTTAACAGATGGGATGGATCATAGAGGTCATTTAATTTGACCTCTATGACCCATCCCATTAGTTAATTTAACATCAAGACAACTTCCCATCCAGTCACCCATCTGATGGCTGCTCCAGCCTGAGCACAGTTAACTTGGGAGTTCTCTTAGATGAGCTATTGGTGGAACAGCTAGTCCGAGTGAACTGTTTGCCCTCTATCGCACACACCTTGATCTGACTGACCGTTTCTTTTGTTCCGCCTAATCACAAACAGTTCATCCGAGTGAACAGTATGCCATATATGTTGGGTAACGTAGCATGCAATTTCAAAAAATTTCCTACGCTCACGCAAGATCTATCTAGGAGATGCATAGCAACGAGAGGGGGAGAGTGTGTCCACGTACCCTTGTAGACCGAAAGCGGAAGCGTTAGGTTAACACGGTTGATGTAGTCGAACGTCTTCACGATCCAACCGATCAAGTACCGAACGTACGGCACCTCTGAGTTCAGCACACGTTCAGCTAGATGACGTCCCTCGAACTCTTGATACAGCAGAGGGTCGAGGGAGAGTTTCGTCAGCACGACGGCGTGGTGACGGTGATGGTGATGTGATCCGCCCAGGGCTTCGCCTAAGCACTACGACGCTATGACCGGAGGAGCAAACTATGGAGGGGGGCACCGCACATGGCTAAGAGAAAAATTGATGTGCTTTGGGGTGCCCCCCTGCCCCCGTATATAAAGGAGGAGAGGGAGAAGGCCGGCCAAGGGAGGCGCGCCATGGGGGGGGGAGTCCTACTAGGACTCCAAACCTAGTAGGATTCCCCCCCCTTTTTTTCCTTCTCATGGAGGTGGAAAGAGGGAATGAGAGGAGAGGGAGAGGGAAAGGGGGGCCGCGCGCCCTCCCCTAGTCCAATTTGGACTGCCCATGGGGGGGCGCGTGCCACCCCTTGTGGGCTGCCCTCTCTCTCCACTATGGCCCATGTTGGCCCATTACTTTCCCCGGGGGGTTCCGGTAACCTCCCGGTACTCCGAAAAATACCCGAAATGATCCGGAACCATTCCGGTGTCCGAATACTATCGTCCAATATATCAATCTTTACCTCTCGACCATTTCGAGACTCCTCGTCATGTCCGTGATCTCATCCGGGACTCTGAACAATCTTTGGTCACCAAAACACATAATTCATAATACAAATCGTCATCGAACGTTAAGCGTGCGGACCCTACGGGTTCGAGAACTATGTAGACATGACCGAGACACATCTCCGGTCAATAACCAATAGCGGAACCTGGATGCTCATATTGGTTCCTACATATTCTACAAAGATCTTTATCGATCAAACCGCAATGACAACATACGTCATTCCCTTTGTCATTGGTATGTTACTTGCCCGAGATTCGATTGTCGGTATCTTCATACCTAGTTCAATCTCATTACCGGCAAGTCTCTTTACTCGTTCCGTAATG
Source organism: Thinopyrum elongatum (assembly GCA_011799875.1). Taxonomy (NCBI): domain Eukaryota; kingdom Viridiplantae; phylum Streptophyta; class Magnoliopsida; order Poales; family Poaceae; genus Thinopyrum; species Thinopyrum elongatum. The sequence continues at coordinate 610,206,560 of CM022298.1, forward strand.
CATCATACCATAACTAACTCATTAGTCACATTGCTTGCAAGGCTTATCATGATGTGCATTACCGAGAGGGCCCAGAGATACCTCTCCGATACTCGGAGTGACAAATCCTAATCTCGATCTATGCCAACCCAACAAACACCTTCGGAGACACCTGTAGAGCATCTTTATAATCACCCAGTTACGTTGTGACATTTGATAGCACACAAGGTGTTCCGCCGGTATTCGGGAGTTGCATAATCTCATAGTCAAAGGAATATGTATAAGTCATGAAGAAAGCAATAGCAATAAAACTTAACGAGCATAATGCTAAGCTAACGGATGGGTCTTGTCCATCACATCATTCTCCTAATGATGTGATCCCGTTCATCAAATGACAACTCATGTCTATGGTTAGGAAACTTAACCATCTTTGATTAACGAGCTAGTCTAGTAGAGGCTTACTAGGGACACTGTGTTTTGTCTATGTATCCACACATGTATCAAGTTTCCGGTTAATACAATTCTAGCATGAATAATAAACGTTTATCATGATATAAGGAAATATAAATAACAACTTTATTATTGCCTCTAGGGCATATTTCCTTCAGTCTCCCACTTGCACTAGATTCAATAATCTAGATTACATAGTAATGATTCAAACACCCATGGAGTCTTGGTGCTGATCATGTTTTGCTCGTGGAAAAGGCTTAGTCAACGGGTCTGCTATATTCAGATCCGTATGTATTTTGCAAATCTCTATGTCTCCCTCCTTGACTTGATCACAGATGGAGTTGAAGCGTCTCTTGATGTGTTTGGTTCTCTTGTGAAATCTGGATTCCTTCGCCAAGGCAATTGCTCCAGTATTGTCACAAAAGATTTTCATTGGACCCGATGCACTAGGTATTACACCTAGATCGGATATGAACTCCTTCATCCAGACTCCTTCATTTGCTTCTTCTGAAGCAGCTATGTACTCCGCTTCACACGTAGATCCCGCCACGATGCTTTTCTTGGAACTGCACCAACTGACAGCTCCACCATTCAATATAAATATGTATCCAGTTTGTGACTTAGAGTCATCCAGATCAGTGTCAAAGCTAGCATCAATGTAACCATTTACGACGAGCTCTTTGTCACCTACATAAACGAGAAACATATCCTTAGTCCTTTTCAGGTATTTCAGGATGTTCTTGACCGCTGTCCAGTGATCCACTCCTGGATTACTTTGGTACCTCCCTGCCAAACTTATAGCAAGGCACACATCAGGTCTGGTACACAGCATAACATACATGATAGAACCTATGGCTGAGGCATAGGGAATGACTTTCATTTTCTCTCTATCTTCTGGAGTGGTCGGGCATTGAGTCTTACTCAACTTCACACCTTGCAACACAGGCAAGAACCCTTTCTTTGACTGACCATTTTGAACTTCTTCAAAACTTTATCAAGGTATGTGCTTTGTGAAAGTCCTATTAAGCGTCTCGATCTATCCCTATTGATCTTGATGCCCAATATATAAGCAGCTTCACCGAGGTCTTTCATTGAAAAATTCTTATTCAAGTATCCTTTTATGCTATCCAGAAATTCTATATCATTTCCAATCAACAATATGTCATCCACATATAATATTAGAAATGCTACAGAGCTCCCACTCACTTTCTTGTAAATACAGGCTTCTCCAAAAGTCTGTATAAAACCATATGCTTTGATCACACTATCAAAGCATATATTCCAACTCCGAGAGGCTTGCACCAGTCCATAAATGGATCGCTGGGGTTTGCACACTTTGTTAGCACCTTTAGGATCGACAAAACCTTCTGGTTGCATCATATACAACTCTTCTTTAAGAAATCCATTAAGGAATGCAGTTTTGACGTCCATTTGCCAGATTTCATAATCATAAAATGCAGCAATTGCTAACAAGATTCGGACAGACTTAAGCATCACTACGGGTGAGAAGGTCTCATCATTGTCAACTCCTTGAACTTGTCAAAAACCTTTTGCAACAAGTTGAGCTTTGTAGACAGTAACATTACCGTCAGCGTCAGTCTTCTTCTTGAAGATCCATTTATTCTCTATGGCTTGCCAATCATCGAGCAAATCAACCAAAGTCCACACTTTGTTCTAATACATGGATCCCATCTCAGATTTCATGGCCTCAAGCCATTTCGCGGAATCTGGGCTCATCATCGCTTCCTTATAGTTCGTAGGTTCGTCATGGTCTAGTAACATGACTTCCAGAACAGGATTACCGTACCACTCTGGTGCAGAACATACTCTGGTTGACCTACGAGGTTCGGTAGTAACTTGATCTGAAGTTTCATGATCATCATCATTAGCTTCCTCACTAATTGGTGTAGGCATCACGGGAACTGTTTTCTGTGATGAGCTATTCTCCAATTCGAGAGAAGGTACAATTACCTCATCAAGTTCTACTTTCCTCCCACTCACTTCTTTCAAGAGAAACTCCTTCTCTAGAAAGGATCCTTTCTTAGCAACAAAGATCTTGCCTTCGGATCTATGATAGAAGGTGTACCCAACAGTTTCTTTTGGGTATCCTATAAAGACACACTTCTCTGATTTGGGTTCGAGCTTATCAGGCTGAAGCTTTTTCACATAAGCATCGCAACCCCAAACTTTAAGAAACTATAGCTTAGGTTTCTTGCCAAACCACAGTTCATACGGTGTCGTCTCAATGGATTTAGATGGTGCCCTATTTAACGTGAATGCAGCTGTCTCTAATGCATAACCCCAAAACGATAGTGGTAAATTGGTAAGAGACATCATAGATCCCTACATATCTAATAAAGTACGGTTACGACGTTCGAACACACCATTACGCTGTGGTGTTCTAGGTGGCATGAGTTGCGAAACTATTCCACATTTGTTTTAAATGAAGACCAAACTCGTAACTCAAATATTTGCCTCCGCGATTAGATCGTAGAAACTTTATTTTCTTGTTACGATGATTTTCCACTTCACTCTGAAATTATTTGAACTTTTCAAATGTTTCAGACTTATGTTTCATTAAGTAGATATACCTATATCTGCTCAAATCATCTGTGAAGGTCAGAAAATAACGATACCCGCTGCGAGCTTCAACACTCATCGGACCGCATACATCAGTATGTATTATTTCCAATAAGTCAGTAGCTCGCTCCATTGTACCGGAGAACAGAGTCTTAGTCATCTTGCCCATGAGGCATGGTTCGCAAGCATCAAATGATTCATAATCAAGTGATTCCGAAAGTCCATCTACATGGAGTTTCTTCATGCGCTTTACACCAAAATGACCTAAATGGCAGTGCCACAAATATGTTGCACTATCATTATCAACTTTGCATCTTTGGCATCAATATTATGAATATGTGTATCACCACAATTGAGATTCAACAAAAATAGACCACTCTTCAAGGGTGAATGACCATAAAAGATATTACTCATATAAATAGAACAACCATTATTCTCTGATTTAAATGAATAACCGTCTCGCATCAAACAAGATCCAGATATAATGTTCATGCTCAACACTGGCACCAAATAACAATTATTCAGGTCTAAAACTAATCCTGAAGGTAGATGTAGAGGTAGCGTGCCGACGGCGATCACATTGACTTTGGAACCATTCCCAACGCGCATCGTCACCTCGTCCTTAGCCAATCTTCGTTTAATCCGTAGCCCCTGTTTCGAGTTGCAAATATGAGCAACAAAACCTATATCAAATACCCAGGTGCTACTATGAGCATTAGTAAGGTACACATCAATAACATGTATATCAAATATACCATTGTTCACTTTGCCATCCTTCTTATCCGCCAAATACTTGGGGCAGTTCCGCTTCCAGTGTCCAGTCCCTTTGCAGTAGAAGCACTCAGTTTCAGGCTTAGGTCCAGACTTGGGCTTCTTCCCGGGAGTGGAAACTTGCTTGCCATTCTTCTTGAAGTTCCCCTTCTTTCCTTTACCCTTTTTCTTGAAACTAGTGGTCTTGTTAACCATCAACACTTGATGCTCCATCTTGATTTCTACCTCCGCTGCTTTGAGCATAGCGAAGAGCTCGGGAATAGTCTTCTCCATCCCTTGCATATTATAGTACATCACGAAGCCTTTATAGCTTGGTGGCAGTGATTGAAGAACTCTGTCAATAACACTATCATCCGGAAGATTAACTCCCAGCTGAGTCAAGTGGTTATGGTACCCAGACATTCTGAGTATGTGTTCACTGACAGAACTGTTCCCCTCCATCTTGCTGCTATAGAACTTGTTGGAGACTTCATATCTCTCAACTTGGGCATTTGCTTGAAATATTAACTTCAATTCCTGGAACATCTCATATGGTCCATGACGTTCAAAGCGTCTTTGAAGTCCCAATTCTAAGCCGTAAAGCATGGCACACTGAACTATCGAGTAGTCATCAGATCGAGCTTGCCAGTCGTTCATAACGTCAGCATATGCTCCTGCAGCAGGCCTTTCAACTAGCGGTGCATCAAGGACATAATTCTTCTGTGCAGCAATGAGGATAATCCTGAAGTTACGGACCCAGTCCGTGTAGTTGCTACCATCATCTTTCAACTTAGCTTCTCTAGGAACGCATTAAAATTCAAGGGAACAGTAGCACGGGCCATTGATCTACAACATAAATATGCAAATACTATCAGGACTAAGTTCATGATAAATTAAGTTCAATTGATCATATTACTTAAGAACTCCCACTTAGATAGACATCCCTCGAGTCATCTAAATGATCACGTGATCCATATCAACTAAACCATGTCCGATCATCACGTGAGATGGAGTAGTTTTCAATGGTGAACATCTCTATGTTGATCATATCTACTATATGATTCACGTTCGACCTTTCGGTCTCAGTGTTCCAAGGCCATGTCTGTACATGCTAGGCTCATCAAGTTTAACCCGAGTATTCCGCGCGTGCAAAACTGTCTTGATCCCGTTGTATGTGAACGTAGAGCTTATCACACCCGATCATCACGTGGTGTCTCGGCACGACGAACTGTCACAATGGTGCATACTCAGGGAGAACACTTATACCTTGAAATTTTAGTGAGGGATCATCTTATAATGCTACCGCCGAACTAAGCAAAATAAGATGCATAAAAGATAAACATCACATGCAATCAAAATATGTGACATGATATGGCCATCATCATCTTGTGCCTTTGATCTCCATCTCCAAAGCACCGTCATGATCTCCATCGTCACCGGCTTGACACCTTGATCTCCATCGTAGCGTCATTGTCGTCTCACCAACTATTGCTTCTACAACTATCGCTAACGCATAGTGATAAAGTAAAGCAATTACATGGCGATTGCATTTCATACAATAAAGCGACAACCATAAGGCTCCTGCCAGTTGCCGATAACTTTTACAAAACATGATCATCTCATACAATAACGTATATCACATCATGTATTGACCATATCACATCACAACATGCCCTGCAAAAACAAGTTAGACGTCCTCTACTTTGTTGTTGCAAGTTTTACGTGGCTGCTACGGGCTTCTAGTACGAACTGTTCTTACCTACGCATAAAAACCACAACAATGTTTCATCAAGTTTGCTGTTTTAACCTTCAACAAGGACCGGCCGTAGTCAAATTCGATTCAACTAAAGTTGGAGAAATAGACACCCGCCAGCCACCTTTATGTCTGTCGGTGGAACCGGTCTCATGAACGTGGTCATGTAAGGTTGGTCCGGGCCGCTTCATCCAACAATACCGCCGAATCAAAATAAGACGTTGGTGGTAAGCAGTATGACTATCATCGCCCACAACTCTTTGTGTTCTACTCGTGCAAAACATCTACGCATAGACCTGGCTCTGATACCACTGTTGGGCAACGTAGCATGCAATTTCAAAAAAATTCCTACTCTCACGCAAGATCTATCTAGGAGATGCATAGCAACGAGAGGGGGAGAGTGTGTCCACGTACCCTCGTAGACCGAAAGAGGAAGCGTTAGGTTAACGCGGTTGATGTAGTCGAACGTCTTCACAATCCAACCGATCAAGTACCGAACGTACGGCACCTCCGAGTTCAGCGCACGTTTAGCTCGATGATGTCCCTCGAACTCTTGATCCAGCAGAGGGTCGAGGGAGAGTTTCGTCAGCACGATGGCGTGGTGACGGTGATGGTGATGTGATCCGCCCAGGGCTTCGCATAAGCACTACGACGCTATGACCGGAGGAGCAAACTATGGAGGGGGGGCACCACACACGACTAAGAGAATAATTGATGTGCTTTGGGGTGCCCCCCTGCTCCCGTATATAAAGGAGGAGAGGGAGAAGGCCGGCCAAGGGAGGCGCGCCATGGGGGGGGAGTCCTACTAGGACTCCAAACCTAGTAGGATTCAGCCCCCCCTTTTTTTCCTTCTCATGGAGGTGGAAAGAGGGAAGGAGAGGGAGAGGGAGAGGGAGAGGGAATGGGGGGCCGCACCCCCTCCCCTAGTCCAATTCGGACTGCCCATGGGGGGGGGGGGTGCCACCCCTTGTGGTCTCTCCCCTATGGCCCATGTTGGCCCATTACTTTCCCCGGGGGGTTCCGGTAACCTCCCGGTACTCCGAAAAATACCCGAAACGATCCGGAACCATTCCGGTGTCCGAATACTATCGTCCAATATATAAATCTTTACCTCTTGACCATTTCGAGACTGGTCATCATGTCCTTGATCTCATCCGGGACTCTGAACAATCTTCGGTCACCAAAACACATAACTCATAATACAAATCGTCATCGAACGTTAAGCGTGCGGACCCTACGGGTTCGAGAACTATGTAGACATGACCGAGACACATCTCTGGTCAATAACCAATAGCGGAACCTGGATGCTCATATCGGTTCCTACATATTCTACGAAGATCTTTATCGGTCAAACCGCAATGACAACATACGTCATTCCCTTTGTCATCGGTATGTTACTTGCCCGAAATTCGATCGTCGGTATCTTCATACCTATTTCAATCTCGTTACCGGCATGTCTCTTTACTCGTTCCGTAATGCATCATCCCGTAACTAACTCATTAGTCACATTGCTTGCAAGGCTTATCACGATGTGCATTACCGAGAGGGCCCAGAGATACCTCTCCGATACTCGGAGTGACAAATCCTAATCTCGATCTATGCCAACCCAACAAACACCTTCGGAGACACCTGTAGAGCATCTTTATAATCACCCAGTTACGTTGTGATGTTTGATAGCACACAAGGTGTTCCTCCGGTATTCGGGAGTTGCATAATCTCATAGTCAAAAGAATATGTATAAGTCATGAAGAAAGCAATAGCAATAAAACTTAACGATCATAATGCTAAGCTAATGGATGGGTCTTGTCCATCACATCATTCTCCTAATGATGTGATCCCGGTCATCAAATGACAACTCATGTCTATGGTTAGGAAACTTAACCATCTTTGATTAACGAGCTAGTCTAGTAGAGGCTTACTAGGGACACTGTGTTTTGTCTATGTATCCACACATGTATCAAGTTTCCGGTAAATACAATTCTAGCATGAATAATAAACATTTATAATGATATAAGGAAATATAAATAACAACTTTATTATTGCCTCTAGGGCATATTTCCTTCAGTATATCGCATACACCTTCATCTGGCTGCCCGTTTCTGTTCTTCTGCCTCATCGCAAACAGTTCATTGAACTGAACCGTATGCCGTGCATCGCACACGCAACTAAAATCTGAACCGTGTTTGATGCATCCGTCATCGCAAACGTTTTGCACCTTTTTTGACATTTTTTACATCACCATTTGCGATTATTGCATCACACACAGTTTCGTCGAAGGGTCTCTGATCGTAGTGTCGCGTTAGCAGCATCCTGCAGTAGTGATGCTCCGACTTCTTCACATAACGGTTCACCATACGTGCATGCTACACGAATCACAAACTTTAACACAAGTATTTCTACCAATCCACAATTACTCACAAGCATGACTCTAATATCACCATCTTTATATCTCAAAACAATATGCAAGGAATCAGACTTCTCATAGTATTCAATGCACTTTATATGAAAGTTTTTATTATATCCCTCTTGGATGCCCATCATATTAGGACCAAATTCATAACCTAAGCAAATTACCATGCTGTTTAGAGACTCTCAAAATAATATAAGTGAAGCATGAGAGTTCAACAATTTCTTCAAAATAAAACCACCACCGTTCTCTAAAAATATATAAGTGAAGCACTAGAGCAACTCACAAACTACTCCAAAAAGATATAAGTGAAGATCAATGAGTAGTCAAATAATTATGTTGCAATGTGAAGACTCTCTCTCATTAAAAAATTAGATCTTAAGTATTTTATTCAAACAGCAAGCAAAACAAAATAAAATGATATTCCGAGGATAGCACATATCATGTGAAGAAGCAAAAACTTAGGCTCAACAGATACTAACCGATCATTGTTGAAGAAGAAAGGTGGGATGCCAACCAGGCATCCCCAAGCTTAGATGCTTGAGACTTCTTGAAATATTAACTAGGGATGCCTTGGGCATCCCCAAGCTTGAGCTTTTGTGTCTCCTTAATTCCTTTTATATCACGGTTTCCATAAATCTTAAAAACTTCATCCACGCAAAACTCAACAATAACTAGTGAGATAAGTTAGTATAAATCAAGTGCAAAACCTTATCATTTTCTACTGTAGCAAATCACTAAAATTATTATTTAACATTACATACTAAATGCATCTGCATATTTAATACTCCTATCCTCAAATAGAATCAATAAACAAGCAAACATATGCAAACAATGCAAACATAACAGCAATCTGTCTAAACAGGACAGTCTGTAAAGAGTGAAATTATACTCATAATTCCCTAACTCCAAAAATTCTGAAAAATTACCACACTGTAGAAAATTTGTGGTTGCCTCGGGACTCTTCTGGCCCAACTCCGTTGCTCCGTGGGCTTCTTCTGGTCCATAAAAAATCACCGTAAATTTTCAGCTCGTTTGGACTCCGTTTGATATTCCTTTTCTGTAAAACTCAAAAACAAGGAAAAAACAGAAACTGGCATTGGGCTCTAGGTTAATAGGTTAGTCCCAAAAATAATATAAAATAGCATATTAATGCATATAAATCATCAAAAATAGATAATATAATAGCATGGAACAATAAAAAATTATAGATACGTTGGAGACGTATCACCTGCCTCGCCCCGCGGTCGCCTGCCCGTGCGCGGCCTCGCCGCTGCCTGCCGCAGCTCGCGCCCGCCATTCCGCTCGTCCCCACAACCTCGCGCCCATGGTCAACCATAGCTCCGACAGCCGCCTCACTCACTGCCGACGTCGCCACAGACCTCTCCGCGCCCTCTCGACGCCTCCAATGGATCCGTGCGAGCGCTAGCTAGCCACAGCACCCAACAGCGCCCCATGCGATGCCCGTAGCTGGATTCCGGCAAAGTTCAGCATGGCACCGCCACAGTTTGGGTCGCCGAAGGCGTTCCGCCAGTCAAATGGCCTTTGGGTCGCTGACCGATGGGCCCCGCGCATTAGTGCGTTAATTAGCCACTAACAGCGATTCTAACGGTCACTGACATTGGGCCCCGCTCCACTAATTAATCCATTAGATTAAATTAACCCTATGTTAAATGTAGACAATGACAATGTGGCCCACTAGCTATTTAACCTCAGTTAAAATTAATAAACCTTGTCACTCACACCAGGGCCCCACCCGCTAGTTGACCAGTCAGCGCTGACCTAGTCAACTGCTGACTGGGCTGCTAACTGGGTCCTCTGGCCCCACTGTCAGCCTCTAAACACACTGTTGGGTACACTTCTCTGTGTACCCATAGCAATTAGCTATTAAATGTTTTGAATTAAAATTAATCTGTAATTTTTAGAAAACTGTTTTAAACTTTGGAAAATCGTATAAAGTAAACCGTAACTCGGATGAAAAAGTTATATATATAAAATATGATCAGAAAAATGTCACATGCCTCTAACACTGCAAACTTGGAACCGTCCCCTCCAATTCATTTGTCCGAAAAATGCCAAACACTGGGAAAACATTTCCAGATGTTTTCCCTCTTCGTCTGTATCATCTAGCACTGCGTTAGTTCACCCCTAACACCGCATATTGCTATGTCATGCTTTGTGATGCCTTGTTTGCTTTATATTTATTGTTTCTTCCCCTCTTCTCTCCAGTAGACCCCGAGATCGCTGCCGATGCCACGATGATCGACTACGTCGACGACGACCAGACCTTTTCAGCAGAGCTTCCAGGCTAGCAAACCCCCTTGATCATTCTGATATCGCCCATTCTCTTCTCTCTCATGCTTGCATTAGATTTTGGTACTGTACTTGATTGCTCCTATTCTGATGCATAGCCTGATTTTGTAACTTGCAATTGTTACCTTGCCTGCTTATCCTAAACAGCTTAGTATAGGTTGGTTATTGATCCACCAGTGACCCCTCACCTTGTCCAAGTTGCCCCCGCTTGATGACCGATGACTCGATCGATGTGATCGACGTCCAGGGCCCGACACAGCACATCACCCACCCTTAGTTGCTCAACTCTGCAGAGCTACTATCGAGTGCCGAGGGTGATACCTCGTATAGCACTTCTGATGTTAACTCTGTATTGTAGCTAATCGGTCGTGGTCTTCGAGGGTGGTTCCTCCTTCAGCACTCCCGATAACGACTTTGTCGTGCAACCCCTCAAGTGTGGACCATCGAGGATGATTCCTCCAATTCCGCCTTGATGGTTACATCAAGTGGGAATCCATTGAGGGTGATTCCTCGGGTTTCCCACTTGCTATTTTGGACACCTGGTTACTTTGACTTTACCACAGAACCATGATGAAGTCGGGTCGGCCCCGAGGGGTACCCGCGGGAGAAATGTGATGAGTGATGTGAATCGGGTTGACCTGGAGGGTACCAGTGAGATAATTACGTGGCACGGCCGGGCATTCTTATCCCTTGCCGTAAGTCCACGACACGGGGTGACGGGGTCACACGATAGTGAGCCTCTGCTCGTTACCGCGCGCTACCAAGGCACTAACGGTTTGGATATGTGATCCGAGTAGGCTTCTAGCCTTTTTCGCACTGACCACCACGCGGGAATAAGTATGGGCACTCTGCGTCGTATGTATCAGCCGAAGCTTTCCAGATGTCAGCGACTGAGCGGCGTGCGCTGGGTTGGACCATGTAAAGCACCTGCCTTTGTAATGGAGGTTGCCAGGTCTGCTCACCGGCCGCGTACGCAACATGCAGGAGTGTAACAGGCGATGGGCCCAAGACCCCTGCGCGCTTAGGATTTAGACCGGCGTGCTGGCCTCTCTGTTGAGCCTAGGTAGGACTGCAGTGTGTTGATCGGCCGAGGCCGGTCATGACCTGATAGTGTGTCCGTCCGGAGTTGATCGAGCATGTTGGGTAAGTTTGTGCACCCCTGCAGGGAAGTATTATCTATTCGAATAGCCGTGTCCATGGTAACGGACGCTCGCAGTTGTATCCCAATCGATACAACTAGAACTGGATGCTGAGGCATGAGATGGATATGATGGCTCCGGGATTGCTTTCTCGCAGGGAGTCGAGGAAGTGATCTCTGGGCGATGTTACAACATACTTAATACTGTTATAATATGTTACTCTTACCTCTTCTGATCCTGCAAGATGTTTGAAGACGCTAGTCTTCGATAGGCTAGGTCTTCCCCTCTATTCTGGCATTTTGCAGTACAGTCCACAGATACGTCCCTTCCCTTGATAACAATGCATACTTAGTATAGATCTGATTCTTGCGAGTACTTCGGATGAGTACTCACGGTTGCTTTGCTACCCTTTTCCCCCTACTTTCTTCTTTCCGGATGTTGCGATCAGATGGCGGATCCCAGGAGCCAACTGCCACCATCAGCGACTACTACTACCCCGAGGGTGCCTACTTCTACGTGGAGACCGCCGACGACTAGGAGTAGTTAGGAGGCTCCCAGGCAGGAGGCCTTGCCTTTTCGATCGTTGTTGCTTTTGTGCTAGTCTTCTCAAGGCAAACTTGTTTCACTTATGTCTGTACTCAGATATTGTTGCTTCCGCTGATTCGTTTGTATTCGAGCTTATGTATTTGACCCCTTGAGGGCCCTGGCTTGTAATATAAAGCTTGTATTATTTTATTTGTGTCTAGAGTTGTGTTGTGATATCTTCCTGTGAGTCCCTGATCTTTATCGTACACATTTCCGTGTATGATTAGTGTACGATTGAATCGGGGGCATCACAAGTTGGTATCAAAGCCGATTGCCTGTAGGTAGCCCCCTTTCCAACTCCTTGGTCGAAGTCGAGTCTAGTCATTGAAAAACTTTTACTAACATTGTTGTGTGGCTTACGGGCCCACATCACAAATGTTTGGTATTAGGATCTTTTATTCCTCGTCTTTATTCTGGGACTCTGGTCTCTCTTCTACTTGAGTTAAATGATTTTGCTAACTCTAACTCTAGGTTCTCATAACTACTTCCTCCCGGAGAGACCCTCATTCCAGATGATCGCCTTCTTCACCAGAAGATTACGAAGATACTCTTAGATGTTTCCCGAGATCCTTGTGCCCACCGCCTTTATAAATTCCCTACCACCAATAAATCCATATGGATAACTACATACACTTGCCATTCATACAATCCTTCCCCGTTGATCTTGTTACTACAAGATACCTCAAAATTCTCACTATTGTTCCGAGAATCCTTTTTGCCACTACCTTGCAGTTCTTTGCCACATGAATACCCCTACGGATAATTCCTCACACTTACCAAGTATCATATGTTTCATAAGATACTTTGAACTACCATTCGATCTTCCGAAAATCCTCAGCAGCCTATTGCTCTTGAAATTCATGCTTGCTAGCATTATGGTTAATCCCATAAGTCTAGTAATCTTATTGGCATCCTTTGCCACTATCATTTTGAGTCCGTTGATTCAATATGTTGAGGATGCTCACATTCCTCAGTCGAATCCTAGAATTCATCCTTCCGGCTCAAACGTCATTTGAACATGAGCTATTTCTCGACCAATTAAATTGCCGTCGATTGTACCCCTAAGTCTATTCAACTTATCCATCCTTAATCAGAGCGTTTGCTTCTGATCCCTTGATTTGGAAATCATAATTCCTTTGCATTTGAGCTTTGAATTAGTTAGTTGTTTCTATAATTTGATCTCCTTGCATTCTTTCTTCTTCTGGTTGAGTAGCGATACGCACGCCAGAATCTTTGCGGTCCGCCATATCCTTTGGTGGATTATTATCCGATCGTGCCTGCATATTCTCAAAACCTTGAGTTCTTTCCCTGATACATAATGCCTTTGGTAAATTGTATCCCCTGGTCTTGTCAACCATGCTCTGCTTCCGAGCTTGAGTTATTTAGTCTTGAAGTTTGTGGTATATGTTCCTAAGATGCCCTGATGGGTTGAACCTATGCCTTCCCTAATCCGTGTGAACCCGATAGTTTTCACGGGTCATACTCCACTAGTATTTCACCAAGTAGTTCTTCACATTCAATTTTTTTTTACAGAGAAGCGAATGAAAGTTTATGCATTGAAGAAGTGGGAGTCGACCTTGAACTTTGTGTTCATTCCCATGGACACGATGTAGATCTTATCATGGAAGGTTCTCTTAAAAATTAATTGTCTCCTTGGTTTAAGTTCATCTCATGTCTAGAATTTGGTATTTTGCAATCATGGTTCCGACCATATTGCCCTTCTTTGATCCCATTTCTCGGACAAGTTAAAGCAATTGCCTTCCGCAGATCAATTCACCAGTCCAACCTCTATTCTGATCTACCTTCGAGTATTTCCCCCTGTTATCTCGAGGATATTGTGTCATTGCGCTACCTCTTGTGAATTCTTATTGGAATAATACTCCTCTTCGTTTAGTTACTCCGCAGGTTTGAGTTGTTCGTCACTTGAGAACATTGACAAGTGACTCGAATCCACACTATGATTCAGTACTCCTAGTACTTTATTGCAGGGGAGTTTTATACTCAATCACGTCATTCCTAGCCTATTTGGCTATCTCATTATCGTGCTAATTTTAACTCTGCTACCTGTTCCTTATTCCTGGAGCACAACTTTCGATGATGAGATAAGCTTACATCGATCTTCCTCATCATATCGTTTCACCTCGAATAGCAAGCTTGATTCCGAGTTTGTGTCGTATCCGTGGTTCCAATAACCTTTTGCTTCATCATTCCTTTTGCTTAATGTTGTCGATGTTCGATAGCATCTTCATGGAGCCTCTCGACAAAATTTGTCATGATCATCATCAATATTTTGACTTCTTCCAGGATATCAATGGAATTCATGATGAGAAAATACCACCCTTGCCCCTCGAGGATTTGTGTTATCATCGACAACATTGTTGCCTTCCCTCCAACACATAACAGGAATACCTCCCTGCTTATATAAATACCTCGAAGTACAACTCTGTTAGTAAGACCCTGTTAGTATTGTTGATGACATTCCGGTAACCACCGATGGATGAGAACATTGCCTATTGGTCCGCCTCGTCTCAACGAGCAGGAAAATGGTTCTCTTCGTCCCTCGCCCTTGCTACCAACGTTGTTGCCAACATAATTGACTGGCTATCCTCTGACATGCCTTGTTATAATGACCATGCAAGATGTCAGCGCCCTTTCTACTTTTAACCCACATAGTGGGCCCATAACCCATAGTTCCACAGGATCAAAACCTGACTCTCCTATACAACCTTGATTCTGAAGTATCCTTTGCACTTGGCTTCGTATGAAATTCACGAGCCACTGTCCTATGGATGATCTAGTCTGGTACCAAACACAATATTTATTCCCGTTGCTCTGAACCCCTTTTCACACTCTGTTTCAGGCATCGAACGATTGTCTATCCACTTGAAACTCCTCACTGTACCTTCTTACTTTACTCTCGATGTTTTTCTTTAGTTTCAATTCGAGAGATACATTCGGCCACATTCCCTGTGCTATCTACCAGATAATCAACCTTGTAAGGTCCATTCTTCCGAATTTACCCCTTACCCTTTCGTAAGTACGATGAAGATTCGGAAGGAAGAATGCCAACTTCATCATGATGTATTAATGCAGAGAAATGAAGACATCTACGAAAGGGGTCAACTTCTTCGAGAAGAGCAACCAAGAACAAGAAGATCCGTTAGAATTTCGTAACCAGAACCTTCTCCTTTACTCCACCTCTTAAAACCTCGGGACAAGATTTCTTGTAGTGGAGTAGATTTGTAACACCCCAGTGTCATGCTACAGCAACCTACACTAATGGTGCCATGTCAGCAAGAATTACCAAGAAAAATTTCCTCCTGATAAAAATCAAATTCAAAATCTAATTTGAAATGCAAGTCAAAAATTTACTTCTTCAAAAATGAAAAAAAAATAGTTCATAATTTTGGAAATAATTCCAAAGTATTTATGTTGAGGAAAAAACATCACTAAAAATCCGCAAATACCCCTGGGAATTAATTAAGTGGTTCAGCAACAAAATACTAGACCTTTTCAATTTCTGAAAATGTTTAAAAACTCCAAATGCTCTGAGACTTTTTATGCAGCTTCACAATATTGCCAAATATTTATGTGAAAAGTTTTACCTACAACAAAAATAATTTGGTACAAGAATGAAATGCAAAACAAAAGTGGAAAAAGAAAATAGAAAAAGAATTTAAAAAGTATAAGAAAAAATAGAATACCCCTTGGGCTTTTGGCCCATCTGGCAAATGGGCAGCCCAGAGCGCCCACCCCACCATCTGCTCCTACCTCTGTTCATCAGAGGGGAGGTGGATGCCGTGCGCCCGTCCACGCCACCGATCCGTCGCGTGGCGGCCATCCAGCCCCTCCCCGGCGTCCCATAAGTGCCTCCTCGCGACCCCGACGAACCCTAGCCTCACCCCCCTTGCAGCTCTCTCCTCCCCCATCGCTCTCTCCCTCTCGCACGAGTCCGCCCGAGCTCCGCCGCCACCATGCCGCCGTCGTAGGCGTGACCACCTGCCTCCCCGCGCCAAGCTAGCAAGTCCACGAGCTCTGGCTTGTTCTTCTCCTTCGACTACGCCGCGAGATCAGAGCCGGGGAGCCACCTCGCCGTCACCTTCGACCCCATCTCCCCCGACACCGCTGCGGTAGCTTGCCGTCGATCCGCACCATCCCGCCGCCCCCAGCTCCCCTGGGCTCCCTGCCGACCACCACTGTGAGCCTCGTGCCTCCTCTCTCCCCTGGTGCTCCGACCTCCCCCCTAGCTAGCCACGCCGCCGCACCGCAAGCTCATCGCCGCCGCGCCCCGGCTCGCGTAGCCCTGCGCCGCTCGCGCCCTGGCCGAGCCCCTGCCTCGCCCCGCGCCCACGTGCCCGCGTGCGGCCTCGCTGCTGCCTGCCGCAGCTTGCGCCCGCCCTTCCGCTCGCCCCCGCAACCTCGCGCACGTGGTCAACCATAGCTCCGACCGCCGCCTCGCTCACCGCCAACTAGCCACAGCACCCAACAGCGCCCCCATCTGATGCCCGTAGCTGGATTCCGGCAAAGTCCAGCGTGGCACCGCCGCAGTTTCGGTTGCCAGAGGCGTTCCGCCGGTCAAATGGCCTCTGGGTCGCTGACCGACAGGCCCCGCGCATTAGTGAGTTAATTAGCCACTAACCGCGCTTCTAACGGCCACTAACATCGGGCCCCGCTCCACTAATTTATCCATTAGATTAAATTAACCCTATGTTAAATGTAGACAATGACAATGCTGCCCACTAGCTACTTAACCTCAGTTAAAATTAATAAACCTTGTCACTGACATCGGGGCCCCACCCAGCAGTTGACCGGTCAGCGCTGACCTAGTCAACTGATGATTGGGCTGCTGACTGGGCCCTCCGGCCTCACTGTCAGCCTCTGAACACGCTGTTGGGTACACTTCTCTGTGTACCCATAGCAATTAGCTATTAAATGTTTTGAATTAAAATTAATCTGTATTTTTCAGAAAATTGTTTTAAACTTTGGAAAATCGTATAAAATAGACAGTAACTCGGATGAAAAAGTTTTATATATGAAAAATGATCAGAAAAATATGACGAATCCGAATACGCTATCCACATACCTGTCACATGCCTCTAACACTCCAAACTTGGAACCGTCCCCTCCAATTCATTTGTCTGAAAAATGCCAAACACTGGGAAAACATTTCCAGATGTTTTTCCTCTTCGTCTGTATCGTCTAGCACTGCGTTAGTTCACCCCTAACACCGCGTATTGCTATGTCATGCTTTGTGATGCCTTGCTTGCTTTATATTTATTGTTTCTTCACCTCTTCTCGCCGGTAGACCCCGAGATCGCTGCCGATGCCACAGTGATCGACTACGTCGACGACGACCAGACCTTTTCAGCAGAGCTTCCAGGCAAGCAAACCCCCCTTGATCATTCCGATATCACCCATTTCATTCTCTATCATGCTTGCATTAGATTTTGCTACTGTACTTGATTGCTCCTATTCTGATGCATAGCCTGATTTTGTAACCTGCAATTGTTATCTTACCTGCTTATCCTAAACTGCTTAGTATAGGTTGGTTATTGATCCACCAGTGACCCCTCACTTGTCCCAGTTGCCCCCGCTTGATGACCGATGACTCGATCGATGTGATCGACGCCCAGGGCCCGACACAGCACATCACCCCCCTTAGTTGCTTGACTCTGCAAAGCTACTATCGAGTGCCGAGGGTGATACCTCGTATAGCAATTCTGATGTTAACTCTGTATTGTATCTAATCGGTCATGGTCTTCGAGGGTGATTCCTCCTTCACCACTCCCGATAACGACTCTGTCGTGCAACCCCTCAAGTGTGGACCATCGAGGGTGATTCCTCCAATTCCACCTTGATGGTTACATCAAATGGGAATCCATCGAGGGTGATTCCTCGGGTTTCCCCCTTGTTGTTTTGGACACCTGGTTACTTTGACTTTACCACAGAACCATGATGAAGTCGGGTCGGCCTCGAGGGGTACCCGCGAGAGGAATGTGATGAGTGATGTGAAGTCGGGTTGACCTGGAGGGTACCCGCGAGATAATTACATGGCACGGCCGGGCATTCTTAGCCCTTGCTGTAAGTCCACGAGATAGGGCGACGGGGAAACATGATCGTGAGTCTCTACTCGTTACCGCGCGCTACCAAGGCACTAACGGTTTGGATATGTGATCCGAGTAGGCCTCTGGCCTTTTTCGCACTAACCACCACGCGGGAATAAGTATGGGTACTCCACGTCGTATGTATCAGCCGAAGCTTTCCAGACGTCAGCGACTTAGCGGCGCACGCCGGATTGGACCGTGTAAAGCACCTGCCTTTGTAATGGAGGTTGCCAGGTCTACTCATCGGCCGCGTACGCAACGTGCAGGAGTGCAATGGGCGATGGGCCCAATACCCCTACGTGCTTATGATTTAGACTGGCGTGCTGGCCTCTCTGTTGAGCCTAGGTAGGACCGCGGTGTGTTGAGCGGCCGAGGCCGGTCATGACCTGATGGTGTGTCCGGTCAGAGTTGATCGAGCGTGTTGGGTAAGTTTGTGCACCCCTGCAGGGAAGTATTATCTATTCGAATAGCCGTGTCCACGGTAACGGACGGTCGGAGTTGTATCCCAATCGATACAACTAGAACTGGATGTTGAGGCATGATATGGATATGATGGCTCCGGGATTACTTTCTCGCAGGGAGTTAAGGAAGTGATCTCTGGGCGATGTTACAACATACTTAATACTATTATAATACGTTACTCTTACCTCTTCTGATGCTGCAAGATGCTTGAAGATGTTAGTCTTTGATAGGCTAGGTCTTCCCCTCTATTCTGGCATTCTGCAGTACAGTCCACAAATACATCCCTTCCCTTGATAACAATGCATACTTAGTATAGATCTGATGCTTGCGAGTACTTCGGATGAGTACTCACGGTTGCTTTGCTACCCATTTCTCCCCTACTTTCTTCTTTCCGGATGTTGCGACCAGATGGCGGATCCCAGGAGCCAACTGCCACCACCGGCGACTACTACTACCCCGAGGGTGCCTACTTCTATGTGGAGACCCCCGACGACCAGGAGTAGTTAGGAGGCTCCCAGGCAGGAGGCCTCGCCTTTTCGATCGTTGTAGCTTTTGTGCTAGTCTTCTCGAAAACTTGTTTCACTTATGTCTGTACTCAGATATTGTTGCTTCCGTTGACTCGTTTGTATTCGAGCTTATATATTCGAGCCCTCGAGGCCCATGGCTTGTAATATAAAGCTTGTATTATTTTATGTGTCTAGAGTTGTGTTGTGATATCTTCCCGTGAGTCCCTGATCTTGACCGTACACATTTGCGTGTATGATTAGTATACGATTGAATCAGGGGCGTCACACTCGTCCTCGAGTAGGTAAATGATAAAAGAAATAATTTATGAAGTGTGAATGCTAGCATAGTGTGTAAGTTTGATCAATGATAATTTCAATCACTTTTCCTAGCATCATAACATCAACTCTTTCTCATAAAACTTCTCATTTTAAAATAGCAACCAATTCACATGTTATGGTTCAAACAATGAATTCTCTTGAAACTTAACAACCTATGTTCTTAGTCACCAAACAATTGCAATTCAACTTATTCAACAAAGTCTAAGTAAGAGCTCCACATACTCAATCATCATATAGTCTTCTATGATTACTAGTACTCAAAGCATATTTTTAGAACAAATGGCATCCATCAAACACAGAGAAAGATAGGTGCTTAATGTTTTGCCTCCCAACTCATTTATCATAGAGATAATTGTCAACAATAATAAATCATGATCAAATATATTTGACTGGCCATATGTGCCTAGATCTTTCCCCACCACATGATGCTTGCCAACTAGAAAATAATTGAGGTTGAATAAGGATGTATACTATTGACTCTTGCATAAAAGTAAATACTGAAAAGTAAAAGATAGGCCCTTCGCAGAGGCAAGCAAGGGTTGTCATGTGCTTTTTCTTTTTGGATGCCCAATCTCTTAGTGCAAAGGAACGTCACGTTATATTGCCCCGTATGATAGCAACCTTTATTATGCAGTCCGTCGCTTTTATTACTTTGCCATCACAAGTTTGTACAATGCTTTTTTCCCTTGCAATAAAAGATCAAACATATTTAGGAGCAATTTTTATTGCTTTATGCACCGATGACAGCTTACTTGAAGGATCTTATTCAATCCATAGGTAGGTATGGTGGTTACTCATGGCAAGAAATTGGGTTTAAGGGTTTTTGGATGCACAAGTAGTATCTCTACTTAGTACGAATTTTTGGCTAGCAAAAGATCCTAAGCAAACACCACATGTTGGAGGATCCATAAAAATATAACTTCTATGCAAATATACACAACCATAACTCATTATGTTGTCTTTCTTGTCCAACTTCAACTAATTTGCTCAAGTTTGAAAATAATTAATGGGTATTCACAATCATAGAAGATGTCCAAGATAATATATTTGTATGTGAAAGTTCTCTTTCTTATACTAATCATTCATGAATTGCTTGTATGACCAATATTGTGATTGTCAAGCTTCAAAAGATTTTACTTTCTAAACCCAGTGTGAAGCTACAACTAGGCATGATAAGAACATACAATTTCAACTTCATTATATTCAATTCATTCAACAATTTACCCATAGGATATAAGTGAAGAACAAGAGTAAATGACAAGCTACTCCAAAAAGATATAAGTGAAGTTCAAGCGAGTAGTTAAGTAAATGGGTAGCTATTTGAGGGCTCTCTCTTATTCAAAAACTTTCAGATCTAAGTATTTTATTAAAAAAGAAAACAAAACAAAATAAAATGACATTCCAAGAATAGAATAACTCATGTGAAGAAGCAAAAACTTAGGCTCAACCGAGGCTAACCAAGAATTGTTGATGAAGAAAGGTGGGATGCCTACCGGGGCATCCTGATACGTCTCCAACGTATCTATAATTTTTGATTGTTCCATGCTATTATATTATCATTCTTGGATGTTTTACAATCATTTTATACCAACTTTATATCCTTTTTTGGGACTAACCTATCGACATAGTGCCCAGTGTCAGTTGCTGTTTTTTGCTTGTTTTTACTTCGCAAGAAATCAATACCAAACGGAGTCCAAATGCAGCGAAACTTTTTGGTGATTTTTTCTGGACTAGAAGACACAAGTTGGGCCAAGAAAGTACCTGATGGGGATCCGAGGGGAGCACAACCCACCAGGGCGCGCCTGGGGGCCCAGGCATGCCTGGGTGGGTTGTGCCCACCTCGGCTACCTCCTGCACCGCCTCTTTGCTCTATAAATACTCCAATATTCTAGAAACCCTAGGGGAGTCGACGAAAATCAATTCCAGCCGCCGCAAGTTCCAGAAACCACAGATCCAATCTAGACACCATCACGGAGGGGTTCATCATCCTCATTGGTGCCTCTCCGATGATGCGTGAGTAGTTTATTGTAGACCTACGGGTCCGTAGGCAGTAGCTAGGTGGCTTCCTCTCTCTCTTTTGATTCTCAATACAATGGTCTCTTGGAAATCTATTTGATGTAACTCTTTTTTGCGCTGTGTTTGTTGGGATCCGATGAACTTTGAATTTATGATCAGATCTATGTTTTTATCCATGAAAGTTATTTGGGTCTTTTGATCTCTTATATGCATGATTGCTTATAGCATCGTATTTCTTCTTCGAATCTTTGGTTTAGTCAGGCCAACTAGATTGATTTTTCTTGCCATGGGAAGAGGTGCTTTGTGATGGGTTCTATCTTATG
The DNA here is from genome assembly GCA_011799875.1 of Thinopyrum elongatum. Lineage (NCBI taxonomy): Eukaryota > Viridiplantae > Streptophyta > Magnoliopsida > Poales > Poaceae > Thinopyrum > Thinopyrum elongatum. The sequence continues at coordinate 610,228,266 of CM022298.1, forward strand.
GTGCTTGATCCCAGTGACAGAAGGGGAACCGACACGTATGTATCGTTGCTATTAGGGATAACAAGATGGGGTCTATTACTACATAAATAGATCTTGTCTACATCATGTCATCATTCTTATTGCATTACTCCGTTTTTCCATGAACTTAATACACTAGATGCATGCTGGATAGCGGTCGATGTGTGGAGTAATAGTAGTAGATTGAGGCAGGAGTCGGTCTACTAATCTTGGACATGATGCCTATATAATGATCATTGCCTGGATATGGTCATAATTATTTGAAGTTCTATCAATTGCCCAACAGTAATTTATTTACCCATCGTATGCTATTTTTCTCGAGAGAAGCCACTAGTGAAATCTACGGCCCCGGGTCTATTTTCATCATCATATATTTTCAGATCTATTTTGCTATTTGCCTTTTTATTTATTTTCCACTTTTGTTTTCAGATCTATATTATCAAAAACCCAAAAATACCTCGCTGAATTTTATTTGCTTTTATTTGCATCTATCAATCTATTACAACTTTCTCACGTCCGTTTGCCAATTTCTGGCGCCGTTACCCGAAAGGGATTGACAACCCCTTTAACACGTGGGTTGCAAGTATTTGTTCTTTGTGTGCAGGTGCTGTTTACGTAGTGTTGCTTGGTTCTCCTACTGTTTCGATAACCTTGGTCTCATCACTGAGGGAAATACATACCGTTGCTGTGCTGCATCATATCTTCCTCTTTGAGGAAATACCGACGTAGTTCAAGCCAACATTAAAAGGAATTTCTGGCGCCGTTGCCGGGGAGACATCATCAACATCTACCAGGTTCCTAATCACAAATCTCATCTCCTTGCAATTTACATTATTTGCCATTTGCCTCTTGTTTTGCTCCCCCCCCCACTTCACAAAAATTTGCCGTTTTATTCGCCCTCTTTTTCGTTCGCCGTTTTCTCGTCAGATCTGTTTTTCATGTGCAATTTTGTTTGTCACTTTTTGTCATTATGGATAGTTCTTCCTCTATTGCATGCACTCCCGAGAACGAAGTTCTTAACTTTAAACAAAGGGGAGGGGAGAATTTAAAAGATGCTTGGTATAGGATCCGCAATGCTCATAATAGATCTATTCGTAAGCAATCTACTGTTGTTCTTCTTTGCTGTTTTTATGTGGGCATCACTACTTGGTATAGGTTCATCCTTGATACGATTACCGGTGGGAATTTCTTGATGTGTCCTTCTCTAGATGCTTTTAATGCTATGGGAAACTTAGTGGGATCACCACCTCTTATGGTTAATGAAACAACTTTAACTCTTGAGCATCTTATGGAAAGGCTAGATGCTATTGAAAAGAAAATGCTTACCGAAGAACACATTGAAAAATTGGATAAAAATATGCATAATTTTGCTACTAAATTTGGGTCAAAAACGGGAGAAGTTTTTAAGTTATTAAAAGAAAAGGGAACCGTAATTCACGAAAGAATTGAAGAAAGCCCTTCTCGGATCGATAAGTTGGAAGAAATTTTTAACAATTTAAGCATGGATTTTGCTTCTGCTAAAACTATTGAAAAAAACCCTGTTAAAATTATTAAGAGAACTCAAACCACTAAGAACAAGGGTGCAACTTCTAGTAGTAAAGAAGATCTTAAAATGATTAGTATTCACCTGGATTTTGTCGAAGTTATAAGAGACCCTATTAATAAGAACAATTTCCTCAATTTTATGCCCAGAAATTTTGCTATTTTACTTGCTAAATCTTCAAAGAAATCTGATTGTGTGATTGAGGAGTTGGAAGTTAAAGATGACAACACTTAGATCTTTGCATTATGCCTAGCTAAGGGCGTAAAACGATAGCGCTTGTTGTGATGCAACCCAATGAATAAAATTTATTTTTGTCTTTTTCTTTCTGTTCTTGAGTATTTGCACAATTATGCTACTGTTATGATTATGTTTTTTGAGTTTTAATTAGTGTTTGTGCCAAACAAAGCCTTTAGGATAGCTTTGGTGGTAGTTGATTTGATCTTGTTGGAAAACAGAAACTTTTGCGTCCAGTAAAACAATTTTGAAAATTCACAGAAACGACTAAAAATTCTGAAATTTTTACACACGATTTATATACAAATTTCTTATGTTATCCTAATTGTTATTAATTCTTTGAGTTAGAGAAGTATGATAACAATTCATATCTTTACAGACTGTTCTGTTTTTGACAGATTCTATTTTCTTTGCATTGTGTGCTTATTTTGATGAATCTATGGTTTTTATCGGGGGGTATGAGCCATGGTAAAGTTAGAATACAGTAGATATAATGCAAGAACAAAATTTGAATGGGTTTTCTACAGTACTTAAAGTAAAGATTGGTTTTCTTATACTAACGGATCTCACGAAGGTTTTGTTGAGTTTTGTGTGATTGAAGTTTTCAAGTTTTGGGTGAGATCACGATGGATGAAGGAATAAGGAGTAAGAAGAGCCTAAGCTTGGGGATGCCCCATGGCACCCCAAGCCATTATCCAAAGAGAAGCAAGCAACTAAGCTTGGGGATGCCCGAGTGGCATCCCCTCTTTCTTCTAACGACCATCGGTATTTTACTTGGAGCTATATTTTTATTCGTCACATATCATGAGTTTTGCTTGGAGCGTCTTGTATGATATGAGTCTTTGCTTGTTTTGCTTTTTATTTTTAGTCATGAATCCTTGCTGGACACACCTATTTGAGAGAGCCAAAATTATGCTATGACTTGTTAGAATTGCTCTCTATGCTTCACTTAAATCTTTATAAGCTATGGAATTGCTCTAGTGCTTCACTTATATCTTTTTGAGCACGGTGTGCTGTAGTATTTTTGAAGAAATGCTCTCATGCTTCACTTAAATTTATTTGAGAGTTAGTAAAATTTTGAAGAAATTCTCTCTTGCTTCACTTAAATTATTTTGAGAGAAGAAAATTTTTATGCTCATGTTCTTCACTTAGATTTGTTTGAACTATCAAAAGCAACACATTAAACTAGTCCCAAAGTGATAGATATTCAAGAGGGATATAATAAAAACTTTCATGAAGATCATTGGACAAAATAAACTTGATTCCTTGTAATAGTTTTGCGATATGTTGATATAATATGTGAGTCATGTTGATGAGTAATTATGCTTTAGTAAGAATATTGGTTTTAAGGTTTGTGATTCCCTATGCAAGCACGAAAGTCAATAGTTATGCAATGAAATTACATCCTACTTGTGGTGCATTATTCGGTGTTAGTTATGCTTAATGCTCGCTTATGAGATTTATCGTTTCTTGGTTGGATGCTTATCAATCTTTTGCTAGCCTTCATTTGCACTAAGTATGATCACTACTTGTGCATCCAAAATCCTTAAACCAGTTTTGCCATATGAGTCCACTATACCTACCTATATGCGGTATTTCCGTGTCGTTCTAAGCAAATTTGTATGTGCCATCTCTAATTTCAAAATAAATTTCTCTTTTGTGTGCTCATACCGCTCATGAAACGGTAGGGGGTGGCTGATATATTTCCATGCTAGATGTGTTATTCTCAAGATGAGTGTTTATTCACTTGTCATTGCACGAGAGTACGGCAAAGGTATTAGGGATGCCCAGTCCCGGAATGAAAAATGAATTTACTTTATGTTGTCAAGTAGTAAATTCCTTGGAAAGTGTTGGTATGGAGGGCACCCGTGGATACGGCTAGCCATGGAAAGTGAAAGTATGGTGGAAAAATGAATAAACTTTATTTTCTGTTTGGAAACCGCCTATGATATAGCTAGCATGGAAAGTATTGGGAACTACTCGATCCTTTTCGTTGACAGGAAAAGCATGCCACCCAAAATGTTTTATCTCTACTTTTTTTCGCTTTGTGCTCTGGAACCTCCACAAATCCCTACTTCCCTCTGCGAAGGGCCTTTCTTTTTTACTTTATGCAATTTTTATTTTGAGTCTCCATCTTCTCGTATAAAAGCACCAACTAAGGGGCACTATGATCGTACTTGAGCATTGGGTGTAGCTAATATGCGACTGTGTTTCATGAATGGATCAATGATTGAGCATAATGGGCTAGGGATAACTTGCTTTAGTGTTGATATTTTGAAAGACATGGTTGCTTGTTGATATGCTTGAGTATTGAAATCATCATGTCAAAACTAGACTATTGCTTTGAATCATATAAAAGTCCAAATGTCCATGCTACAAAGAAAAGAATATGTGATGAACATGTTTGGCAGCATTCCACATCAAAAATTCTGTTTTTATCATTTACCTACTCGAGGACGAGCAGGAATTAAGCTTGGGGATGCTGATACGTCTCCAACGTATCTATAATTTTTGATTGTTCCATGCTGTTATATTATCATTCTTGGATGTTTTACAATCATTTTATAGCAACTTTATATCATTTTTTGGGACTAACCTATTGACATAGTGCCCAGTGCCAATTGCTGTTTTTTGCTTGTTTTTTACTTCATAGGAAATCAATACCAAACGGAGTCCAAACGCAGCGAAACTTTTTGGTGATTTTTTCTGGACCAGAAGACACAAGTTGGGCCAAGAAAGTACCTGAGGGAGGCTCCAAGGGGAGCACAACCCACCAGGGTGCGCCTGGGGGCCCAGGCGCGCCCAGGTGGGTTGTGCCCACCTCGGCCACCTCGCGCACCGCCTCTTTGCTCTATAAATACAACAATATTCCAGAAACCCTAGGGGAGTCGACAAAAATCAATTCCAGTCGCCGCAATTCTAGAAACCACAGATCCAATCTAGACACCATCACGGAGGGGTTCATCATCCTCATTGGTGCCTCTCCGATGATGCGTGAGTAGTTCATTGTAGACCTACGGGTCCGTAGGCAGTAGCTAGGTGGCTTCCTCTCTCTCTTTTGATTCTCAATACAATGGTCTCTTGGAGATCTATTTGATGTAACTCTTTTTTGCGGTGTGTTTGTTGGGATCCGATGAACTTTGAGTTTATGATCAGATCTATGTTTTTATCCATGAAAGTTATTTGAGTCTTTTGATATCTTATATGCATGATTTCTTATAGCCTCGTATTTCTTCTTCGAATCTTTGGTTTAGTTAGGCCAACTAGATCGATTTTTCTTGCCATGGGAAGAGGTGCTTTGTGATGGGTTCGATCTTACGGTGCTTGATCCCAGTGACAGAAGGGGAACCAGCACGTATGTATCATTGCTATTAAGGATAACAAGATGGGGTCTATTTATACATAAATTGATCTTGTCTACATCATGTCATCGTTCTTATTGCATTACTCCGTTTTTCCATGAACTTAATACACTAGATGCATGCTGGATAGCGGTCGATGTGTGGAGTAATAGTGGTAGATTGAGGCAGGAGTCGGTCTACTAATCTTGGACGTGATGCTTATATAATGATCATTGCCTGGATATCGTCATAATTATTTGAAGTTCTATCAATTGCCCAACAGTAATTTGTTTACCCACCGTATGCTATTTTTCTCGAGAGAAGCCACTAGTGAAATCTACGGCCCCCGAGTCTATTTTCCTCATCATATATTTTCAGATCTATTTTGCTATTTACCTTTTTATTTATTTGCCACTTTTGTTTTCAGATCTATATTATCAAAAACCCAAAAATACCTCACAGAATTTTATTTGCTTTTGTTTGCATCTATCAATCTATTACAACTTCGTCACGTCCGTTTGCCAATTTCTGGCGCCGTTACCCGAAAGGGATTGACAACCCCTTTAACATGTTGGGTTGCAAGTATTTGTTCTCTGTGTGCAGGTGTTGTTTACGTAGTGTTGCTTGGTTCTCCTACTGGTTCGATAACCTTGGTCTCATCACTGAGGGAAATACCTATCGTTGCTGTGCTGCATCATCCCTTCCTCTTTGGGGAAATACCGACGTAGTTCAAGCCAACATCACATCCCCAAGCTTAGATGCTTGAGACTTGTTGAAATATTGACTTGGGATGCCTTGGGCATCCCCAAGCTTGAGCTTTTGTGTCTCCTTAATTCCTTTTATATCACGGTCTCCCTAAATCCTAAAAACTTCATCCATACAAGACTCAACAAGAACTCGTGAGATAAGTTAGTATAAATCAATGCATAATCTTATCATTCTCTATCGTAGGAAAACACTAAAATTATTATTTAACATTACATACTAAATGCCTCTGCATATTTAATACTCCTATCTTTAAATAGAATCATTAAACAAGCAAACATATGCAAACATAATAGCAATCTGTCTAAACAGGACAGTCTGTAAAGAGTGCAATTACACTCATACTTCCCTAACTCCAAAAATTCTGAAAAATAACCACACTGTAGAAAATTTATCGTAGCTTGCTGTGCAAAACATTTAAACATTTTATCTCATTCTGAATTTTCTCAAGAATTCACACACTAGCATGCAACTTTTTGTTTTCAAACAGCCACATATAGACTTGCAAAATAAGTATGGTAAAGGCTATACTTGACATTTTTATTGAAATAATGGATGCAAAACATTATTTCAAATAACAGCAAGAAAATCTCAACAAAAGAAAATGATTCTCCAAGCAAAACACATATCATGTGACGAATAAAAATATGGTCCCAAGTGAGGTTACCGATAATGTTGAAGACGACAGAGGGGATGCCTTCCGGGGCATCCCCAAGCTTAGTTTCTTGGATATTCCTTGAATATTACCTTGTGGTGCCTTGTGCATCACCAAGCTTAGGGTCTTGTCACTCCTTATTCTCCTCATATCGATATCTCACCCAAAACTTGAAAACTTCAATTACACAAAACTTAACGGAACTTTGTGAGATGCGTTAGTATAATAAAGAGCAAATCATCCACTTGGGTACTGTCAAAGACAAGATTCGTAATTGTTATATAACAATGCCTACTGTACTCTATCATTTCCACAATTTATATTGACCAATATAAGCCATAGAAACAATAAAACAAGCAAACTATGATTAAAAATAGAATCTGTCAAAAACATAACAGTCTGTAATGATCTGAATTAAGGTCATACTTCTGTAAATCCAAAAATTCAGAAAAATTAGGACAGTGTAGAAATTTTTTTACCCATAAACTTTAAAAAATTAAGAAATTCTCGACGTTCCCATAAAATATAGGAATTTCTGTACTAGACGCAAAAGTTTCTGTTTTTGCACAGAATCAAGTCAACTATCATCCACACTATCCCAAAGGCTTTACTTGGCACTTTATTGAAACAAAAGCTATAAAACATGATTAATACAGTAGATTAATCATGTTAACACAAAAAAACAGTAGGGATAAATGTTGGGTTGTCTCCCAACAAGCGCTTTTCTTTAATATCTTTTTAGCTAGGCATGATGATTTCAATGATGCTCACATAAAAGATAAGAATTAAAACACAAAGAAAGCATCATGAAGCATATGACTAGCACATTTAAGTTTAACGCACTTCCTATGCATAGGGATTTTGTGAGCAAACAATTGATGGGAACAAGAATCAACTAGCATAGGAAGGCAAAACAAGCAAAACTTCAAGATTTTCAACATAAAGAGAGGAAACTTGATATTATTGAGATATGTAGAAGCATAAGTTTCCTCTGTCATAGTAATTTTCAGTAGCATCATGAATGAATTCAACAATATAACTATCACATAAATCATTCTTTTCATGATCCACAATCATAGAAATTTGATTACTCTCCACATAAGCAAATTTATTCTCATCAATAGTAGTGGGAGCAAATTCAACAAAATAAATATCATGTGATTGAAAATTATAATCATGATGACAAGTTTCATGGTTATCATGATTCAATATAGCATACATGTCATCACCATAATCATCAGAGATAGCAACTTTTTTATTATAGTCAATTGAAACCTCTTCCAAAATAGTGGATTCATCACTAAATAAACTCATGACCTCTCCAAATCCACTTTCATCATTGTTATAATAAGATTCAACACCCTCCAAAATAGTGGGATCATTAGTACCTAGAGTTGACACTCTTCCAAACCCACTTTCATCAATATAATCATCATAAATAGGAGGCATGCTATCATCATAATAAATTTTCTCATCAAAACTTGGGGGACTAACAATATCATCTTCATCAAACATAGCATCCCCAAGATTATGGCTTTGCATATCATTCGCATCATGGATATTCAAAGAATTCATACTAGCACTACTGGAATCCACTTCTTTGCCGTCTGCTAATTCTTTGCCGTCCGCTTGCTGACGGCAAATAAGGTCTTTGCCGTCAGCCACAAGAAAACGGACGGCAAAGATGTGGCTGATGGCAAACAAAGTCTTTGCCATCACCCTGTTCTTTGCCGTCCGCTGGCTGACGGCAAAGAATCTTTGCCGTCCGCTAGCAGACGGCAAAGAGGTGGGTGTGTCCAGTTATTGTTTAACCAACTCAAGCCCACCGGCCCCACCTCTTTGCCGTCCGCAAGCGGACGGCAAAGAAACTTTGCCGACCGTTGGCTGACGGCAAAGAGGCGGGTACGTTAACGGCCGTCCCGCCCCCCTCCCTTCTCTCCACTCTCTCATTCCTCCCCACCCACACCCGCGCCGCCGCCGCCGACCCCGTCTGCCATAGCCGGCCGCCCCGCACCCCTCCCCTGCGCCCCCCGACCTCCACCGCACCCCCCGCCGCCCCTTCCACGTCACCCGCCCCCCCCCCACCCCCCCTCCCCCTCCCCCCTCGCCATCCCCCACCCACACCGCCCGCGCCGCCACCCACCGCGACCCCGTCCGGTGTAGCCGGCCGCCCCCCTCCCCGCACCCCTCCCCGACCTCCACCGCGGCCCGCCGCCTCTTCCACTTGGCAGCCGCGCCGCGGCCTCCCCGTCCCTTCCCGCCTGTGGCCGTCCCCGCCCCGTCGCCGTCCCCCCCCTTCCCTTCCTCCGTTCGCCTCCCCCTCCACCGTGTCCCTCCTCCTCAGCGCCGCCAGCCGTCCGCCGCCCCCTCCACCAGGTGAGCTCCTCCCCTTTTTTGTTTAATTAGTTTCTTTTTGTTTCTTTTAGTTTAGTTTCTGTTTTAGTTATAGTTTTAGTTTAGTTTTGTTTTAGTTTAGTTTTTTATATTAGTTTTGTTTTAGTTATTTTAGTTTAGTTTTTATTTAGATTAGTTTTAGTTTTTTTTTTAGATTAGTTTGAGTTTTAGTTTAGAAGAACAAGTCGAAGGCTGCGGGTGCGGACTTTGCGGCAGCCGGAGTACGAGACCCTCGCCCAGCCTCTCTCGCGACACGGTCCCACCGCCGAGCAGCGCCAGCCGCCGCAGTACGCCGATCAGCCGCACGGTCAGACGCCGGCTTCGTGCTGTGCCGTCGCGCCCCAGCCTCCACCGCCACCACGCCGCCCCTACCGCCGCCACCGTCCTTCCTCTCCCCTCACGCCTCGCCGCTCCATCCGCTCCACACCCTCCCCCTCCTCCACTCCATCCGGTCCGTCCGTCCTCCTCCGCTCGTCCGTTGCGCTGCCGCCGTCACGCCGCACGTCCGCCCACGCCTCCCCCTCTTCCGTCTCGTCCCCTCCTCCGAATAAAAAGAACAGGAAAAAAGTACCCCGACCCCGACACCTCGGCACGACACCCCGACCCCGACCCCCTGACCACACCCCCGACACCCCTACCCCCGACCCAACCGACCCTACACCACCCCCCGACCCACACCCCCGACCCCGCCCATCACCCGACAAACCCTGACCCGTCCCTTACCCCTACACGCCACGCCCTTCACGACACCCCGACCCCGACACCCCGACACCCTGACACCACACCCCGACCCCATATATATTTGTGTTGATCGGGTGTATTTTTATTATGTTCATGATTATGATACACTTAAATTATACACATATTATTATGTTCATGTCAGGTATCCAAATTTTTTATGTTGTACTAATTTCGTTTACTTTTTGTCATTGCAGGTGTTGACAGGATGGTGGGCAAGGGTCCAGAGCGCCCCGAGCCTCCTGCGAGCGCTACTGGGAGGGGTGGTTGCATTATTGCAGCGCAGCCCCTCCGGAGAGCGGTGCAGGATGGTATGCAGACAGCTGCGGCGGGCGCTTCTTCTACGGCTGGGAGAGGTCGGGGGAGGACGAAGAAGGCTGGTAGAGGTGGACGTGGCAGTGGGAGAGGTAGGAAGGCTGCTACACCTTCCTCGCCGCCACCCTCAGCTGATTCACCCGACCACAGGAGTGCTCCGTCTTACGTGGACCCTCGGACTCCGGTCCATGAGCATCCGGTCGCTGATCCTTCGCCCCACCAGACTCGGGTCCTAGAGTCTTCGTCCCAGAAGACTCCGGTCACGGGGTCTTTGTCCCAGAAGACTCCGGTCACGGGGTCTTCGTCCCAGGTCCCGGAGTCTTCGTCCCAGAAGACTCCGATCCCGGAGTCTTCTTCCAACGAGACTCCGGAGGCTAGTGGCTCGGAGGATGGTAGCAAGGACACCTTTTCAGAAGATAGCTACAGCGACGATGAGCTGGTTGAGAAGGGCAAGAAGGTCTACAAGCGTGGCTGTACAAAGCTCCCGCCCGTGCCGACGACCCCCGACGAGAGGTGGTTGATTGCGCCTAAAGGGTTGAAGTAAGTGCATTTACTATTTTTTAACCTTTTGCCTTCATGTTCCTTCAAATTAATATCTAATGCGTTGGCCTTGTCATACTGCAGGGGCTGGGTACACCCCCGTGGTTCCCGTAGGCCCAACCAGGTCCTTGGTGTGCTTTGCCGGCAGCACTTCCCTGGGTGGGTCACGTTGCCCGGTGAGGGTCAGGTTCCACAGCTAGCACTGACCTGGGAGCTGTACTCGGTTGCCTCGGCCCCGCCGGAGGAGAGGGTCGACGGTGTCTTGTGCGAGACGGTGGCCGACATTGTGTTCCGTCGGTTTTGGGTAATTTCTCCTTTACGGAATTAAAAATCAACAGTACCTAGTGATTGTACTAATCAGTGTTGTCTTGTTTGATTGCAGACCTTCTACAGGGTTTCAGAGGGAGAGCAGGAGGCCGCGTGTATGGTTGTCGAAAACGAGTGCAAGCGCCTACTTCAGAACTTAAGGCACGAGGCTCGGATGCAGGCCGTTCGAGACTACTACGCCTCGAAGGGTATTAGGAGGGGCAAGCAGAAGTGTCGCGGCAAGTTTCTGAGTAAGGAGAAGTACATGCAGGTAATTACCTATTCTTAAGGCCTTGAACTTAGTTTTCTTGATTTGATTCATAGGCGTAGCGCTGAAATTTCTCTTGACTCACTTAGGTGCCCCCGAGATGGTGTGTGGATAAGATGGACTGTTGGGAGGCGTTGGTGGATGCGTGGTGCTCTGCCCAATGGAAAGTCGAACACCAAAGGGCCAAGGATAAGCGCGACCAAATGGAAGGTGTGCCACACCATTAAGGGAGCTCCAACCTGTTTGAGTACGGGGATAACTGGGTATGTGGTTTGCTACATGATTCATGCAATTCATTCTTCATGCTAGATAGTTCATTTATGACATATTTAGCTCTAAAATGACATAATAACCTTAGATAGCTCTATAAAATGATTTAATATGCTTTAGTCAGTTAAAAAATGGCATAACTACCTTCGATAGCTCAATAACGACCTAAACTAATCTTAGCTAGTTCATTCATGACATAATTAGCTCTAAAATGACATAATAACCTTAGATAGCTCTATAGAATGCCTAAATATGCTATAGTTAGCTCTAAAATGACATAATAACCTTGGATAGCTCAATAATGACATAATTAGCATACTTTGGTCAAAAATGGCATAATAATCTTGGTTACCTCGAAAATGACCTAAACTTAGCTTATTTTCCTCGAAAATGACATAATAACCTTTCTTAGCTCCAAAATGACCTATTTACATAGCAATATCATTCTTCATGCTAGCTTGAGCCCTTAACTAATATTTTGTTCCTCTCTCTCAGGCGCACCACCACAAGAAGCCTATGCCAGGTCTGTTCGACCTCTATGGCATGGCCCATATGGTCCCGTACAAGAAGGCCAAGCCATTCATGGAGTCTGACCTAGATGATCCAGAGAACTTCACCAACAAGACCTCCCACCACAAGCTTGTGAAGTACATACACGAGGGGAAGGCGAGGAAAAGGGAGGACTTTAACCCAAGCCAGGATCCTTTTGATACAGAGCTGGTGATGATATCTGGTGGCAGGAGGTCCCATGGCTCTCTAGCCATTGGTGATGGACTGATACGTTGTCCTAAGACTCTCCCGCTGATCAAGAAGCGCCTGAGTAGCTCTGATCCTGAGATAACGCCTCGTGCACGGCCCGCGGAGATCGCCATGGCGGTTAGTTATACGGACTCTCTCACCTTTCCTCCATTACATTGTGTGTGCGTCCGTCGATGATTACAATGCTAACGAGGAGTGGTGTGTTGCAGGCTATTGTTGAGAAAGAGAGATTGAAGACGAAGGAGCTTCTGGAGGAGGCAAAAAGGGAGGCAAAAAGGGAGGCGGCGGAGAGGGAGAGGGAGATGGAGGAGAAGACGGCTAAGCTGTTGGAGCAGGAGAGGAACCAGAATGACATCGCTAACCGGGCCCTATACGAGCTCATCGTGGTACGTTTCTCGTGCATATTAGCCCAATCATGCACGTAATGTTCGCATTACTATCTAATATGACTGACTCGTGACAACCAAATGTGCAGAGCTTGTGCGAGAAAAACGGTCAGGCCCCTCTGCCGATGCCCCAGATTGCTCCGGCGACCACGATAAGTTTGATTTGAATGGTCGTTGCTTACTACTATTCACATTTCAGTTTGCGAACTTGCTAACGAGACATTATGGGTGCAGCATGGCTCCTGACAAGCATCGACCACTCCGTTTGCCAATGCCGGAACCCCGACCGGTCCTTCACCTCCATCTGGCACTGGCGCAGCCCCGACCATTCCTACATCTCCGTGATAACGGTATTTTTCTTCTTAATTAGCGTGTTTAGTCCATTTATGACATAATTTAGCCTATTTAGTCCACAAATGACATAATAAGATGAAGAAAATCAAGGAAGAGGAAGGAAAGAAGGAATATGAAGAAAAGAAGAAGAAGAAGAAGAAGAAGAAGAAGAAGAAGAAGAAGAAGAAGAAGAAGAAGAAGAAGAAGAAGAAGAAGGAGAAGAAGAAGAAGACTAGAAGAAGAAGAAGAAGATCCAAAAATGGCATAATTAGCTAGGTAAGCTCAAAAATGGCAATTTTCTTCTTATTTAGCCTATTTAGTCCATTATGACATAATTTAGCCTATTTAGTCACAAATGACATAATAAGTGAAGAAAATCAAGGAAGAGGAAGAAAAGAAGGAATAGGAAGAAAAGAAGAAGAAGAAGAAGAAGAAGAAAAGAAGAAGAAGAAGAAGAAGAAGAAGAAGAAAAAGAGGAGAAGAAAAAAGAACTTCTTCTTCTTCTTCTTCTTCTTTTCTAGTCTTCTTCTTCTTTTCTTTCTTCTTTTTCTCTTCTTCTTCTTTTCTTCTTCTTTAGTTTTCTTCTTCTTCTTCTCTTTCCAAAATGAAGTAAACTCTAAGTTATATCTCATAATATGCTTGTTAGGGAAAAATGGCATAATATGCTAGGTAAGCTCAAAAATGGCATTTTTCTTCTATTAGCTATTTAGTCCATTTATGACATAATTTATCCTTTTTAGTCCACAAATGACATAATAAGATGAAGAAAATCCAGGAAGAGGAAGAAAAGAAGGAATAGGAAGAAAAGAAGAAGAAGAAAAAGAAGAGAGAAGAGAAGAAGAAGAACTCTTCTTCTTCTTGTTCTTCTTCTTTCTTCTTCTTCTTTCTTCTTCTAGTCTTCTTCTTCTTCTTCTTCTTATAGTTTCTTTCTTCTTCTTCTAGTTTTCTTCTTCTTCTCCAAATGAAGTAGCTCTAAGTTATATCAAAAATGGCATAATATGCTTAGTTCACTCAAAAATGGCACAATTAGCTAGGTTATCTCCATTTTACCTAAGTATGCTACTTCTTCTTCTTCTGATTCTAGTCTTCTTCTTCTAACTTTCTTGTTTCCATTTTGCAGATTTAATTCACTATGTGGAACTTGTTATATGGATGCATGGAACAATGTGTTGGATGAACATTGTGATATGTAATATGTATATATGGATGGAACTATGTTTCTTATGTATATATGTATGTTGTCATGGATGGAGATAGATATGTATATGTATATCTGTGTGTTGGATACATCATATATGTATATCTGTGTTTGGCTGTGAAAAAAAATATATATGTATATCTGTGTTTGAAACCCTGTCAAATTAAATGGATTCAAATAAAAACTGGGGATACACAGCCTCTTTGCCGTCTGCTAGCGGACGGCAAAGAGATTTGCCGTCCGCTAGCAGACGGCAAAGAGGACACGTGGCAGCTACCTGTGAAACCTGGGAACACTGGCTGCCTATTTGGTCACTTTGCCGTCTGCCAGCGGACGGCATAGCTGGCCACGTGGCAGCTTCCTAGTACTGCCTAGCTGAGCTGTTTGCCGTCTGTCAGCGGACGGCAAAGAGCTTTGACTCTTTGCCGTCCGCTGAAAGACGGCAAAGAGCGCCGTTAACCCCCTAACGGCTCTCACGCCACCGCACTGCCGTCCGTTGTCTTTGCCGTCTGCTGGCCTCGGATGGCGGACGGCACAATCCTTTGTCGTCCGTTTCCAGGAAGCGGACGGCAAAGAAGGCCTTTGCTGGCATGTGTTCAGCCGGAAAGTTTGCCGTCTGCTGGCGGACGGCAAAGATGTTTGCCGTCCGTGATCCATGCCTTTGCCGTTCGCCATGGCGGACGACAAAGAAGCTGATTCCAGTAGTGTAGCAACAATGCAATCATGCTCATGATTCGAAGATTTTATGTCAAACATTTTATTGAATTCTTCTTCTATCAATTGAGCACAATTTTCCTTTCCATCATTTTCAAGAAAGACATTATAAAGATGAACAATATGACACCACCTCGATTCCATTTTTTGTAGTTTTCTTTTATAAACCAAACTAGTGATAAAACAAGAAACTAAAAGATTCAATTGCAAGATCTAAAGATATACCTTCATGCACTCACCTCCCCGACAACGGCGCCAGAAAAGAGCTTGATGTCTACTACACAACTTGTTCTTGTAGACTCGTGTTGGGCCTCCAAGCGCAGAGTTTTGTAAGATAGTAGCAAATTTCCCTCAAGTGGATGACCTAAGGTTTATCAATCCGTGGGAGGCGTAGGATCAAGATGGTCTCTCTCAAACAACCCTGCAACCAAATAACAAAGAGTCTCTTGTGTCCCCAACACACCAAATACAATGATAAATTGTATAGGTGCACTAGTTCGGCGAAGAGATGGTGATACAAGTGTAGTAATGATAGTAGATATTGATTTTTGTAATAGGAACAATAAAAAACAGCAAGATAGCAAGTAACAAAAGTGAGCACAAACGGTTTTGCAATGCTTGAAAATGAGGCCTAGGGTCCGTACTTTCGCTAGTGCAATCTCTCAACAATGCTAATATAATGGGATCGCATAACAATCCCTCAACGTGCGATGAAGAATCACTTCAAAGTTCCTATCTAGCGGAGAACATAAGAAGAAATTGTTTGTACGATACGAAACCACCTCAAATTTATTCTTTCTGATCAATCTTTCCAAGAGTTCGTACTAAAATAACACCAAGTTATCCTTTCCGATCAATCTATCCAAGAGTTCATACTAAAATAACACCATATGATACACATCAACCAACTCTAATGTCACCTAGATACTCCAATGTCACCATGAGTATCCTTGAGTTGATTATACGATATGCATCAAACAATTTCAGATTCATAATACTCAATCCAACACAAATTAAGAACCTCAAAGAGTGCCCCAAGATTTCTACCAGAGAAACAAAGACGAGAACGTGCATCAACCCCTATGCATAGATTACCCTAATGTCACCTCGGGAATCCGCGAGTTGAGTGCCAAAACATATATCAAGTGAATCAATATGATACCCCATTGTCACCACGGGTATTCATAGCAAGATATAGATCAAGTGCTCTCAAATCGATAAAAGTATTCAATCCAATAAAACAAAATCTCAAAGGGAAAACTCAATTCATCACAACAAGATAGAGAGGGAGAAACACCATATGGTCCAACTATATTAACAAAGCCCGCGATACATCAAGATCGTGCAAAATCAAGAACACGAGAAAGAGATTAAACACATAGCTACTGGTACAAACCCTCAGCCCCGAGGGTGGACTACTCCCTCCTCATCATGGTGGCCATAGGGATGATGAAGATGGCCTCCGGTGATGTTTTCACCTACCGGCAGGGTGCCAGAAAGGGCTCCCAATTGCTTTTTCATGGCTACAGAGGCTTGCGGCAGCGGAACTTCCAATCTAGGGTTATTTCTGGGGGTTTATGTATTTATAGTATTTTTTGGCGTTGGAATCACGCGAAGATGGGCCACGAGGGGCCCACAAGACACCAGGGTGTGCCAGAGGGGGGTGGCGTGCCCTGGTGGGTTGTGGCCACCTCCCTTATCTTCTGGTCCTCCCATGAATCTTCTAGTGCCCCTTTTGTTCCAAAAAAATCATCAAAAAGTTTTGGTACATTTGGAGAACTTTCATTTCTGCACAATAAACAACACCATGGTAGTTCTGTTGAAAACAACGTCAGTTTGGGTTAGTTCCATTCAAATCATACCAAAACCATATAGAATTGTTGTAAACATGTCATGAATACTTCATAAATTATAGATACGTTGGAAATGTATCCTTCAACATGTTCTTCTTTGTTCTTGGAGTACACAAGGATATCATCTAGATAAACCACGACAAACTTGTCGACGTATTCCATGAATATATAGTTCATTAGACGAGAGAAGGTGGCTGGAGCATTGGTCAAGCCAAAAGACATGACGGTGTACTCATATGAACCATAGCGAGTAACGAAGGCGGTCTTGGGAATATCCTCTTCACGAACCCGGATCTGGTGGTAACCCAACCTCAAATCAAGTTTAGAGAATACTAAGGAACCAGCAAGTTGATCATACAGATCGCTGATTCTGGGAAGCGGATACTTGTTCTGAATTGTTGCAAGGTTGATAGGTCACTAATCTTGGACCAAATGATTAGTTCCATCCTTCTTCTTGACAAAGAGAGAAGGTGATCCCCAAGCAGAGGAGCTTGGACGGATAAAACCCTGACGAAGTGAAGTGTCGATTTCCTCCTTAAGCTCAAGGAGTTCATGAGGCGGCATCTTGTATGGCCGCTTGGCTATAGGAGTAGTGTCTGGTTTCAAGTCTATGACGAATTCGACAGCTCTAGCAGGGGGTATTCCTGGAAGTTCCTCTGGTAAGACATCTTCGAATTCACGAACAACTGGGATGTTCTTTATTCCCTCGAGAGGTGAAGCATTCAATGCATTCAGTGCATATATCTGGTTCTCGGCATCCTGAGCTGCTCAGGCTGAGTATTGGATTGTCTGGCCAGAAGGATGTGTAAGTTGGACTTTCTTAGTGGCACAGTCGAGGAAAGCATTATGTGCTTTCAGCCAATCCATACCGAGAATGACATTTATGGTAGAAACCTGGAGGGCCATGAGTGAAGCAGTGAACACTAATCCTCCAATTACAATGTGGTTGTTGTGGGCTACCATCTAGGTATCCCACCTGGATCCTGGAGAGCTAACCACCAGCGGAGGGTACACGTTTTCGAATGATAAGTCTTGCTCACGTGCAAATGCCTCAGATATGAAGGAATGCGACGCTCCTAAATCAAAAAGAACAGATGCTGGCACTGAGTTAACAAGGTGGGTTCCCATCATGACAGTCGGTTCCTTCTGAGCCTTATCAACATCGACGTGGTTGGCCTAGCCAAGTGCAACAGCAGACAGTTGGGTATTACTATTTCTAGAACGGTAGCTTCGACGGCTCTTCTTACAACCCACAGTAGAACGCGATGCATTTTTAGGCTGTCCCTAGCAACATTTGAGAGCAAGGTGTCCTGGCTGTCCACACTTGTGGCATAAGCCATCATTATGGGAGGAGCCACAGTATTGGACTGTCCACCCTGAATCGTTAGCTATCTCGATGGCGGAGGCAGACGAGGTGCAACATAAGACGACCTTGGTGTTGGAGCAGGTCGGTGATAAACATTGTGCGGGATACAGACTCGACGTTTCTGAGCAGGCTGACTCGAGGATGGGCCAACATCTCGAGTACACTTGAGCGACTCCTGGTACTCAGTTAGACTAGTTTCAGCTCGGAAAGCTTGGCTGACAAGCGTCGCAAAGTCTGCACAATCATGAACAACAAGTGCGAGCTTTATATCAGGACGCAGTCCTTCACAGAATTTCTCCTGCTTGCGAGTGTCAGTGCAGACGTCATCTGCAGCATAGCGGGATAATTCAAGGAATTTCCGCTGATATTCATCCACAGTCATTGTGCCCTGTGAGAGTTTGCGGAACTCCTTCTTCTTCTGGTCCATCAGACCTTGAGGAATGTGCCATTCATGGAAGGCTGACTGAAATTCCTGCCAAGTGGTTAAATTTTCAGTGGGCAACATACCCCTGTGGCTTTCGCACCATTGAGCAGCTGGACCCTTCAAGTGGAATGTCACAAAGGTGATGTAACTGGCAGGGGCAACATTAGCTGAATCCATCTCAAACAGGATGTCACGAAGCCAATCATCAACATCCATAGGATTGGTGGAGTTGCGGAAAATGGAAGGGTTGACGCGCACAAATTCTTGCAGTGTTATTGGGGCAGGCTGTTGATGAGCATTCTGGTTTGGAAACTGGGCCATTACCCCAGTCATTAACTGATGATTCAACTCAAACAGTTGCGTCATTGCGGCAATATATGGTGGAGGTGGAGGGTTGATGACCCACAAGTATAGGGGATCAATCGTAGTCCTTTTGATAAGTAAGAGTGTCGAACCCAACGAGGAGCAGAAGGAAGTGACAAGTGGTTTTCAACAACGTAATTTCCGCAAGCACTGAAATTGTCGGTAACAGGTAGTTTGATAGCAAGATAATTTGTAATGAGCAAGTAACGGTAACGGTAAATAAAGTGCAGCAAGGTAGCCCAATCCTTTTGTGGCAAAGGACAGGCCAAAACGGTCTCTTATAATAAGCAAAGCGTTCTTGAGGGCACACGGGAATTTCATCTAGTCACTTTCATCATGTTGATTTGATTTGCGTTCGCTACTTTGATATGTGGCTGGACCGGTGCTTGGTTGCTGTTCTTACTTGAACAAACCTTCCACTTATGATTAACCCCCTCGCAAGCATCCGCAACTACGAGAAAAGTATTAAGATAAAATCTGACCATAGCATTAAACATATGGATCCAAATTGGTCCCTTACGGAATAGCGCATAAACTAGGGTTTAAGCTTCTGTCACTCTAGCAACCCATCATCTAATAACTACTCCACAATGCATTACCTTAGGCCCAAAGATGGTGAAGTGCCATGTAGTCGACGTTCACATGACACCACTAAGGGAATCACAACATACATATCATCAAAATATCAAACACATATCAACTTCACATGATTACTTGCAACATGACTTCTCCCGTGACCTGAAGAACAAAAGTAACTACTCACAAATGATATCCATGCTCAAGATCAGAGGGGTATTAAATAGCATAATGGATCTGAACATATAATCTTCCACCAAATAAACCATATAGTAATCAACACTACTAGTCACCCACAGGTACCAATCTGAGGTTCCCGTACAAAGATTGAACACAAGAGATGAACTAGGGTTTGAGATGAGATGGTGCTATTGAAGATGTTGATGGCGATTGGCCTCCCAAAGATGAGAGGGTTGTTGGTGATGACGATGGCTTCGATTTCCCCCTCCGGGAGTGAAGTTCCCTCGGCGGAATGGCAACACCGGAGGGCAAAAGTGCTCCTGCCCAAGTTCCACCTCGAGACGGCGGCGCTCTGTCCCGAAAGTCCTCTCCTTATTTTTTCTAGGTCAAAATGAATTATATACCAGAAGATGGGCACCGAAGGTGGGCTGGGCTGAGCACAACCCACCAGGGCACGCCTGGGGGGCCTGGCGCGCCCTAGTGTCTTGTGGTCACCAGGTGGCCCCCCTTCGGTAGTTATTTGCTCCAGTATTTTTTATATATTCCAAAATAATTCTCCGTAAATTTTCAGCTCATTTGGAGATATGCAGAATAGGTATCTCTGACATAGCTTTTTCAGGTCCAGATTCTAGCTGCCGGCATTCTCCCTCTTTGTGTAAACCTTGCATATTATGAGAGAAAAGGCATTAGAATTACTCCATAAAGCATTATTATGCATAAAAACATTATAAATAACAATAGGAAAACACAATGCAAAATGGACGTATCAACTCCCCGAAGCTTAGACCTTGCTTTTCCTCAAGCGAAAGCCGATATCGAAAAACATGTCGACATGGTTTGAGAGAGAGGTGTCGATAAAAACAAAATACGGACATAGTAGCATGATGCTTATTATCATAACAACAACAAACTTTATTATAAAATTTTACCATATAACTTTATTATATAACTTCTCATGAACAAGTAACAATTCATCAAAACATCGAAGTAAAAAGCATAAACTCTATTGAAAGCCAACAAACTATGTTCTTAGTCAACTTTGCAACTACAATTCATCATATTTTCAGGAAGCGTCTCGTATCGGAGCCTTTTGGCAAGTCCACATACTCAACCATCACTTAATCTTCTATGATTGCTAACACTCACAGCATACCCATGAGCAAAAAGTTTCAACCGGACACATAGAAAGATAGGGGCTTATAGTTTCACCTCCCGACGTATTCACCTGAAGGGTGATTTCAACAATAATAACTCATGCTCACTCATATCCAACTGGATATATGTGCCTAGATCTTTCCTCACCACATGATGCTTGCAAAAAGAGAATAAAAAGGAATAGGGAAGAATACTTTGACTCTTGCATAAAAGTAAATACATAAAAGTAAAAGATAGGCCCCTCGCAGAGGGAAGCAGAGGTTGTCATGCGCTTTTTGGTTTGTTTGCACAACCCCTTAATGCAAAAGAACATCACGTTATATTGCCCCTTATGACAGCAACCTTTATTATGCAGTGCGTCGCTTTTATTACTTTGCCATCACAAGTTCGTACAACGCTCAATTTTCTCTTAGACTAAATGATCAAACACATTTAGAAGAAATTTTTATTGCCTTATTGCACCGATGACAACTTACTTGAAGGATCTTACTCAATCCATAGGTAGGTATGGTGGAATCTCAAAACATGAGTTTGGGTTTAGGGTTTTTGGATGCACAAGTAGTATCTGTACTTAGTGCGGAATTTTGGCTAGCAAAGATATTGAGCAAGCACCACATGTTGAAGGATATATGACAATATAACTTCTATGTGAATATGAACAAACATAAATCATTACATTGTCTTCCTTGTCCAATGTCAACAATTTTGACATATAATAATTAATGGGGGCTCACAATCATAAAAGATCTCCAAGATAGTATATTTGCATGTGAATCTTCTGTTCCCTTATTAATTCTTTCATGAGTTGCATCATTGACCAATGCTATTTTTGTCAACTTCCAACAAATTTTACCACTTATACTTTTCCTTATGTGGTGTCATTACTTACCATAAGATTAGCATATGATCTTTTTCATTTATTTCCTTTATTTGATTGCAACATAAAAGTAAAGAAGCAAAAACTCAAACTAAACTTTATTATATAACTCTCACTCGGTTACATAGATAGACCACGAAACTAATACTCGAAAATAGATCATACTAAACTTTTATCCAACTAAATCACAAAATAACTAAGGATCGAACTAAAATTGGTAAAGATAAAAAAAGTGATGGTGATACGATACGAGGGCATCTCCCCCAAGCTTGGCACAAGCCAAGGGGAGTGCCCATACCCGTGTACTCAAGTCTCCTTTGGTGGGGAAGATGATGAAGGTGGTGGTGATGAGGTAGTAATGTTCTTATTCTCCAGCTTGCGTCGGAGGCTAAAATTATCCTCCCTAAGATCCTCATTGTCTAGCTCAAGCGTTAATATCTTCTTGCATAATGTTGCCTTGCTATCCTGCAGAAAATGAGAAGGGATAGATTGGGTCTTAGTTTTGTTGGGGAGACTTGACTTCTTGAACTCCACGTGCATATCTCTAGGTTGAGCTAGTGGAACTTCATCTTCATCCGAGGATGCATCCTCTGTCTCCTCCGGATCAGTGTCCTCCTCATCCGTGATCCAAAAATATGGGAAGGTCTTCTTAAAGATGTTTGGATCTAGAGTACGGTCGGTAAAATAAACCTCTCCATCCGAATCTTGAGACGACGTTGTAACGCCCGGATATTTAAGCTACAGTAATCCCCCGTTAATGGTGCCATGTCATCACATTAAAGTTGCTAATCCTCACTTTGTTCCAATCCAACCTCGAAATCAAACTTAAGTTTCAAGTCAAATTATTATTTCTCCAAACAGAGAGACAAAAATGTTCGAGATATTGCAAATAACCCTCAAGTAATTTTCATGAAGAAATCAAATCAAATTGGAATTTTATTTTGGCCCTAGCAATATTTTGGTGGACCAGCAACATTTAATTTGGTCGTTTAAAATTCCAACAAGTAGTCTTACATTTCCCAAACCACTTGAAACTTTGTGGGCCTCTCCAAAATAATGACCACTATTTATGTGACAAGTTTCATGTTGAACAAAACTCATTTGGTAATAAACTAAAATGTCAAACAGTGGTGAAATAAATAAACAGAAAATAAAAAAGAAAAAGAAAATGGAAAGTAAATAAAAGGAGAAAGGCCCCTGACTCCCCCAGGGCCTCGGCCCACCCCACCCGAGCCAGCCCACCTAACCCCCACCGGTCTCCTTCTCCCCCTGTTCCCGTGGCGCGGTCGCTACAGAAGCATGGTTGCCCCCGACCACCTCGCCGGCGTCGCCGCGGGGAGGATAAGGCCACCACCTGCGCCTCCTCGGGCTCCTCCCCCTGCCACTCCACTCACCCCACTCCCTCTGGACCCCTTCTCTCCCTCGTCGCTCTCTGCCTCGCGCGTCCGAGTGCCACCATGGAAGCACCCCGGTGAAGCTCGCGGCCACCGGCCACCCCGAGCCACGAGAAGGCGTCCAGGAGCTCCGTCGTGGTCGGCTCCATCACCACGCCGACGGGCTCGATCTAGGAGGCCTTGAGCGCTCGCCATCGGTCATCTTCTTCACGTCCGGTCATCGCTTCCCCGCCCCGGATCTCCTCCCTCAGCGCTTCCCCGGCCTCCCGAGCACGTCGTCGAGAACCGCTGTGAGGCCCTTCCCCGATTCCCCTTGTTTCCCCTTCGATTCCATTGCCATAGTCGCCTGTACGAGCCGGCGGCCACCATGACCGAACCATAGTGTCCGCATACGCGTGCCTGCTGCTCCTTGTGCTGCTCTGCTTGCTGCCTCCGCTCTACTACGCTGCTGCTGCCTATTGCTGCTCCGCTTCCCCACTCGCCGCTTGCTGCCTCCCGCGCCGCCTGCACCTCGCCGCCGCCTGCTGCTTGCTACTGCTGCGCTGCTCGATGCCGTTGCTGCTCGTTGCTCTGCCAGGTGCTGCTGCCGCCATTGGCTGCGTCCGGTCGCCCTGAACCCATAGAGCACACACGCGTGTCCAGCCGCTGCCGGAAATGGCCGGCTGGCAACGTCCGTGATGCTCTGTTGCCGCAGCTTTGCTGCGAAGCCAGTGTAGCAGATGCACTGTAGCAGCTGCTAGCTTTTATAAAATAGCACTGGTTAACCCCCTGATCAGCCTCAAAACAACAACTAAACAAAGCTTAACATAGCTAAAATAAATATGTGCGGGTAGTACACTTGACAGGGTTCAATTCTTTCCATTGGACCAAATCCAAACGTTGCCCGGATTAATTCCTATGAAAATGACAAAAGTCTATGTTCTGTTAACTGGAAGAACTGAAAAACAGATTCTAGAGTTGACATCCAGTAGCACTTTTCAAACAAAGATTTGAACAAGCAAATGGACACTAATGTAGATGGACTTGAAACTGTCATGTAGATCACAGCAGAGTGGCCAGATTTGATATAAGGCCCTAATTCAAAGGATGTACAGAACGCAAGCTATAGCCCCTGCAAAATAGTTAAGTGATGTTTAAAACTGAGGACTTAGCCAATTTTCAAAGATTCCAAAAAATGTTTAAAAACTTCAGAAAATCATAGAAAATAAACCGTAGCTCAGATCGAAAAACTTTGTACATGAAAGTTGCTCAGAACGACGAGATGAATCCGAACATGCCCTCCTCATACCTGTAAGATGCCTCTAGCATGATAAACCTGGAACTTTCCACTCCGGTTCATCTGACCGATAATTGCCCGGAGCTGGTAAAATATCTCCGGATGTTTTATCGCTCCGTCTGCAACGTGTAGACCTTCATCAGGTCTCCCCTAGCACCGCGTATCTGCCTTGTTACGTTTTGTGATGCTTTGATTGTTTTGTTATTTATTGTTTCTTCCCCCCTTTCTTCCCGGTAGACCCCGAGACCGCTGATGATGCCCTGGTGATCGACTGCTTCACCGTCGGAGTTTCCTTTTCCATCTGCCGAGCAACCAGGCAAGCACCCCCCCTTTGAACATGCTGATATCGCCTATTCTTTCTCTCTTATGCTTGCATTAGAATTGCTGCTGCTACTGTTATCCTATTCCTAATGCATAGCCTCATTTTTGTAACCTGCTATTGATGATAACCTGCTTATCCTAAACTACTTAGAATAGCATGGTTAGAGACCCCAGTGACCCCCACTTGTCCCGATTGCCCCGCTGGATCATCGGGAGACTCGACGACCAGGCCCCAGCACTGCACATCAGCCCCTTAATTGTACGACACTGCAGCGTTACTATCGAGTGCCGAGGGTGATACCTCATTTGGCACTTCTGATGTTAACTCTGAAGTGTAGCTATTCGGTCGTGGTCATTGAGGGTGATTCCTCCTTAACCACTTCCGATAACGACGCTGTCGTGCAACATCTCAAGTATGAACCCATCGAGGGTGATTCCTCCGAGTTCACCTTGACGGATACATCGAGTAGGAATCCAACGAGGGTGATACCTCGGATTCCCTGATGTTATGGACACATGGATACTTGAACTTTACAACTGTTGCTCGGAACGGTGGGTCGACCCTGAGGGGTACCCGCGAGTGATGTGAAGACGGGATGACCTGGACGGTACCCGTGAGACGAATACGAGGCGTGGCCGAGCATTCCTAGCCCTTGCCGCAAGTCCTCGAGACAGGGCGACAGGGTCACATCTATCGTAAGTCTCTGCTCGTTACCGCACTACCAAAACACTAACGATTTGGATATTTGACCCGAGTGGGCCTTTGGCCCGATAGCACTAACCATCACGTGGGAACAGTTATGGGCACTCTGCATCGTAGCATCAGCCGAAAGCTCTGTCAGACGTCCAGTTCAGCAGTGCGGCATGGAGTGATTGGCGCCAACCACGACAGAGGTGGTGCTTGGATCTGAGCCATGTGCGCAACGACCCGGAGGGCGAGGGGCGATGGCCCAAGACCCCCGAGTTCTTAGGATGTAGACCGACGGGGACCTCTCTACTGAGCTCTAGGTAGGGTTGCGATGTATCGTTTGGCTGAGGCCGGGCATGACCCAGAAAAGTGTGTCCGGCCGGAGTAATCGAGCGTGGTGGGTAAGTTGGTGCACTCCTGCAGGGAAGAACTAATCTATGCATAGCCGGATCCTCGATAACGGACGCTCGGAGTTGTATCCCGATCGATACAACTAGAACTTAATGATGAGAAATGGATAGTATGGCTCTGGGATTGCTTTCTCGCAGGGAGTCGAGAAAGGATCTCTGGGTGAGGTTGTGACTTATTAATACTACTACTACTTTTTACTGTGCTATTCTACGCTCTTCTAATGTTGCAAGATGCTGAAGATGCTAGTCTTTGATAGGACTAGGCCTTCTCTCTATTCTGGCATTTCTGTAGCCCAGTCCACATATACAACCTTCCTTTGATAATGTTGCATATGTAGTTTAAATCCTTGCTTGCTGAGTACTTCGGATGAGTACTCACGGTTGCTTTGCTTTCTTTTTCTCCCCATATCCATTTGGTGCAACCAGATGATGGAGCCCCTGAGACCGCTGCCCCCGCCGACGACTACCACTACTACCCCGAGGGTGGTTACTACTTCGAACTGGCCGACGACCAGGAGTAGGTTCGGAGGGTCCCAAGCAGGAGGCCTGCGCCTTTTCGATCGTAGCTTTTGTTTTGCACCGCCTTCTTGAAGGCGTATCTGTTTCCCTTTTATATCTGTACTCAGATATCTAACGCTTCTGCTGATGCTTGTTGACATCAAGCTTATGTATTCGAGCCCTCGAGGCCATGGCTTGTAATATAATGCTTGTATGCCTTTATTTATGTTTTAGAGTTGTGTTGTGATCCCTTCAAGTGAGTCCTTAGGCTTGATCGTGTGCATTTGCGTGTATGATTAGTGCACGATTGAGCCAGGGGCATCACAGGTTGACCGAACTCATACTAACAATGTGTAATTGGCTCTGTATATGTATCTGTATGTCTTCAATGACTACTGCTTTGTACATACTGCGCATTTGCTCATTGTTCTGATTACATCATGAAAGACTCCATACACTTGCTCCACCCCTTGCTAAACTAGCCCCCTGTTGCAATTAAGCAGGATGGTTAGAACTGTAGGCCGTGGCCGTGGTGGTAACAATCCACCACCTCCCGAATACATGGCCGGAATGATACAACAATTTGATGTTGAATCGCCAGTTCATGGTATGAGTCATGGCTCAGTTCCTGCGCCCCAATATGAATCAACAACCAGCCCCAGTGACACTATAAGACCTTGCGCGTCTCAACCCTGTCATCTACCGCAGCTCAACTCAGCCCCTTGATGCTGATGACTGGCTCCGTAACATCACTTTCGAGTTGGAGTCTGCTCATGTAGCCCCTACCAACTATGGCACCTTCACGGCTTACTACCTAAATGGTTCTCCTGCTCAATGGTGGGACAGCCACAGGCATTCCTTACCTATTGGAACTACCATCACTTGGCCGTAATTCCAAGCTGCATTCCGCAGGCTAATGTCGAACCACCATGGTTAGTTCCAATGTCCCCGTTGAAATTGAAGGGTCGGAATTCCATGTTTCTCCCATTGTTTTGAAATCTTCCAATATTGACCTCATTCTGGGAATGGAATGGTTGAAGACACATACCTCTTCGATCATTTGCGCCACTAAAACTATCCCTCTACTACCTCCTTCAAATGAGATAGTAAGCTACCATGGTCATCTTGTTCGAAATGCCAAAGCATGGATTTATTCCTTGAATGCGTGAAGCGCTTCTCCTTTTTGTGAGAGTTGAAAACGCTACATTGAAGTCTGAAGCATCTGCCCGGTCCGCGTTCTCGATCAAACTGAATGTCGCACCGTCAGAGGGCTATCAAATTTCTAAAAAGTTCAGTGGCCAAATCCTTCTGAAGATGAAGCCACTTGGGAACACGAGGTTCGTCTTCGTGATGAATACCCTGCTTGTTTCCGCCTACCTCCGAAAACCTCAGGACGAGATTTCTTGTAGTGGAGGAGAATTGTAACGCCCAGATAATTAAGCTACAGTAATCCCCCGTTAATGGTGCCATGTCATCACATTAAAGTTGCTAATCCTCACTTTGTTCCAATCCAACCTCGAAATCAAACTTAAGTTTCAAGTCATATTATTATTTCTCCAAACAGAGAGACAAAAATGTTCGAGATATTGCAAATAACCCTCAAGTAATTTTCATGAAGAAATCAAATCAAATTGGAATTTTATTTTGGCCCTAGCAATGTTTTGGTGGACCAACAACATTTAATTTGGTCGTTTAAAATTCCAACAAGTAGTCTTACATTTCCCAAACCACTTGAAACTTTGTGGGCCTCTCCAAAATAATGATCACTATTTATGTGACAAGTTTCATGTTGAACAAAACTCATTTGGTAATAAATTAAAATGTCAAACAGTGGTGAAATGAATAAACAGAAAATCAAAAAGAAAAAGAAAATGGAAAGTAAATAAAAGGAGAAAGGCCCCTGACTCCCCCTGGGCCTCGGCCCACCCCCACCCGAGCCAGCCCACCTAACCCCCCACCGGTCTCCTTCTCCCCCTGTTCCCGTGGCGCGGTCGCTAAAGAGGCATGGTTGCCCCCGATCACCTCGCCGGCGTCGCCGCGGGGAGGATAAGGCCGCCACCTATGCCTCCTCGGGCTCCTCCCCCTGCCACTCCACTCACCCTACTCCCTCTGGACCCCTCTCTCCCTCGTCGCTCTCTGCCTCGCGTGTCCGAGTGCCGCCATGGAAGCGCCCCAGTGCAGCTCGCAGCCACCGGCCACCCCGAGCCACGAGAAGGCGTCCGGGACCTCCGTCGTGGTCGGCTCCATCACCACGCCGACGGGCTTGAGCTAGGAGGCCCTGAGCGCTCGCCATCGGTCGTCTTCTCCACGCCCGGTGATCGCTTCTCCGCCCCGGATCTCCTCCCTCAGCGCTTCCCCGGCCTCCCGATCACATCGTCGAGAACCGCTGTGAGGCCCTTCCCCGATTCCCCTTGTTTCCCCTTCGATTCCATTGCCGTAGTCACCTGTACGAGCCGGCGGCCGCCATGGCCGAACCTCAGTGTCCGTGTACACGTGCCTGCTGCTCCTTGCGCTGCTCTGCTTCCTACCTCTGCTCTACTATGCTGCTGCTGCCTATTGCTGCTCCGCTGCTCCACTCGCCGCTCGCTGCCTCCCGCGCCGCTTGCACCTCGCCGCCGCCTGCTGCTTGCTGCTGCTGCGCTACTAGATGCCGTTGCTGCTCGCTGCTCTGCCAGCTGCTGCTGGCTTGAACTACTGCTGCTGCCATTGGATGTGTGCAGTCGCGCTGAACCCGTAGAGCACACGCGCGCGTCCAGCCGCTGCCGGAAACGGCCGGCCGGCGACGTCCGCGATGCTCTGTTGCCGCTGCTTTGCTGCAAAGACACTGTAGCAGATGCACTGTAGCAGCAGCTAGCTTTTATAAAATGGCACTGGTTAGCCCCCTGATCAGCCTCAAAACAACAACTAAACAAAGCTTAACATAGCTAAAATAAATATGTGCGGGTAGTACACTTGACAGGGTTCAATTCTTTCCATTGGACCAAATCCAAAAGTTACCTGGATTAATTCCTATGAAAATGAAAAAAGTCTATGTTCTGTTAACTGGAAGAACTAAAAAACAGATTCTGGAGTTGACATCCAGTAGCACTTTTCAAACAAAGATTTGAACAAGCAAATGGACACTAATGTAGATGGACTTGAAACTGTCATGTAGATCACAGTAGAGTGCCCAGAATTGATATAAGGCCCTAATTCAAAGGATGTACAGAACGCTAACTATAGCCTCTACAAAATAGCAAAGTGATGTTTAAAACTGAGGACTTAGTCAATTTTTAGAGATTCCAGAAAATGTTTAAAAACTTTAGAAAATAAACCGTAGCTTAGATCGAAAAACTTTGTACATGAAAGTTGCTCAGAACAACGAGACGAATCCGAATATGCCCTCCTCATACCTGTCACATGCCTCTAGCATGATAAAGCTGGAACTTTCCACTCCGGTTCATCTGACCGATAATTGCCCGGAGCTGGTAAAATATCTTCGGATGTTTTGCCGCTCCGTCTGCAACGTATAGCCCTTTGTCAGGTCTCCCCTAGCACCGCGTATCTGCCTTGTTACGTTTTGTGATGCTTTGATTGTTCTGTTATTTATTGTTTCTTCCCCCCTTTCTTCCCAGTAGACCCCGAGACCGCTAACGATGCCCTGGTGATCGGCTGCTTCACCGTCGGAGTTTCCTTTTCCATCTGCCGAGCAACCAGGCAAGCACCCCCCTTTGAACATGCTGCTATCGCCTATTCTTTCTCTCTTATGCTTGCATTAGAATTGTTGTTGCTACTATTATCCTATTCCTGATGCATAGCCTGATTTTGGTAACCTGCTATTGATGATTACCTGCTTATCCTAAACTACTTAGAATAGGATGGTTAGAGACCCCAGTGACCCCCACTTGTCCCGATTGCCCCGCTGGATCATTGGGACACTCGACAACCAGGCCCCAGCACCGCACATCACCCCCTTAATTGTACGACACTGCAGCGTTACTGTCGAATGCCGAGGGTGATACCTCGTTTAGCACTTCTGATGTTAACTCTGTAGTGTAGCTATTCAGTCGTGGTCATCGAGGGTGATTCCTCCTTCACCACTTCCGATAACGACGCTGTCGTGCAATATCTCAAGTGTGAACCCATCGAGGGTGATTCCTCCGAGTTCACCTTGACGGATACATCGAGTAGGAATCCAACGATGGTGATACCTCGGATTCCCTGATGTTATGGACACACGGATACTTGAACTTTACAACTGCTGCTTGGAACGGCGGGTTGACCCTGAGGGGTACCCGCGAGTGATGTGAAGACGGGATGACCTGGACGGTACCCGTGAGACGAATACAAGGCGTGGTCGGGCATTCCTAGCCCTTGCCGCAAGTCCTTGAGAGAGGGCGACGGGGTCACATCTATCGTGAGTCTCTGCTCGTTACCGCACTACCAAAACACTAACGATTTGGATATTTTATCTGAGTGGGCCTCTGGCCCGATAGCACTAACCATCACGTGGGAACAGTTATGGGCACTCTGCATCGTAGCATCAGCCGAAAGATCTGTCAGACGTCCAGTTCAGCAGTGCGGCATGGAGTGATTGGCGCCATCCACGACAGAGGTGGTGCTTGGATTTGAGCCATGTGCGCAACGACCCGGAGGGCGAGGGGCGATGGCCCAAGACCCCCGAGCGCTTAGGATGTAGACCGACAAGGACCTCTCTAATGAGCTCTAGCTAGGGTTGCGGTGTATCGTTTGGCCGAGGCCGGGCATGACCCAGAAAAGTGTGTCCGGCCGGAGTTAATCGAGCGTGGTGGGTAAGTTGGTGCACCCCAGCAGGGAAGAACTAATCTATGCATAGCCGGATCCTCGGTAACGGACGCTCAGAGTTGTATCCCGATTGATAGAACTAGAACGTAATGATGAGATATGGATAGTATGGCTCTGGGATTGCTTTCTCGCAGGGAGTCAAGAAAGGATCTCTGGGTGAGGACGTGACTTATTAATACTACTACTACTTTTTACTGTGCTATTCTACGCTCTTCTAATGCTGCAAGATGCTTGAAGATGCTGAAGATGCTAGTCTTCGATAGGACTAGGCCTTCTCTCTATTCTGGCATTTCTGCAGCCCAGTCCACATATACAGCCTTCCTTTGATAATGTTGCATATGTAGTGTAAATCCTTGCTTGCTGAGTACTTCGGATGAGTACTCACGGTTGCTTTGGTTTCTTTTTCTCCCCATATCCATTTGGTGCAACCAGATGATGGAGCCCCTGAGACCGCTGCCCCCGCCGACGACTACAACTACTACCCCGAGGGTGGTTACTACTTCGAGCTGGCCGACGACCAGGAGTAGGTTCGGAGGGTCCCAGGCAGGAGGCCTGCGCCTTTTTCGATCGTAGCTTTTGTTTTGCACCGCCTTCTTGAAGGCGTATCTGTTTCTCTTTTATATCTATACTCAGATATCTAACGCTTTCGCTGATGCTTGTTGACATCAAGCTTATGTATTCGAGCCCTCGAGGCCCTGGCTTGTAATATAATGCTTGTATGCCTTTATTTATGTTTTAGAGTTGTGTTGTGATTCCTTCAAGTGGGTCCTTAGGCTTGATCGTGTGCATTTGCGTGTATGATTGGTGCACGATTGAGCCGGGGGCATCACAGACATATTTTTAGATCTGTCAGGAAAAGAGCACGAAACAAGAACAGGATTTTTCTGCGATACGGTGGTTAAATCGTCCGGTCGTATATATAAAGATTTTTTTTATCTTGGGAAACAAGAATATGGAAAGAAAACAGAGTCGGGAAGGTGCCCGAGGGCACCACAACCCACCAGGGCGCGCCAAGGAGGGCAGACGCGCGCCCTGGTGTATCGTGGCCACCTCGGTTGCCTTCCTGGTTATTTCTTATTTTCCTAATTTTTCTAATATTCCAAAACTAACAGAAAATAATTTTGCGGATTTTTTGGAGTCCGTTTACTTACCGTATCACATACCTCCTCTTTTTCGGGGTTCTGGAGTGTTCTGGAATGTTTCTTTTATGTGTTCCTCCGGTGTCATGGTTTGGATAATATTGCTTTCAACATTAATAGGCATACATGAGATATAGTGTTTAATTCTTTGCCCATTGACCACCTTCGGTTTAGTACCTTCGACATTATTAATCTTGATAGCTCCAGAGCAATAAACTTCTTTGATAATATATGGTCCTTCCCATTTAGAAATAAGCTTTCCTACAAAAAATCTAAAATGAGAGTTGTACAAAATAACATATTCTCCAACTTTGAACTCCCGCTTTTGGATTCTTTTGTCATGCCATCTTTTAACTTTTTCTTTGAATAGTTTGGCATTTTCATAAGCTTGGGTTCTCCATTCATCTAGTGAGCTAATATCAAATAACCTCTTTTCACCGGCAAGCTTGAAGTCATAATTGAGTTCTTTAATTGCCCAATATGCTTTATGTTCTAACTCAAGAGGCAAATGACAAGCTTTTCCATAAACCATTTTGTATGGAGACATACCCTTAGGATTTTTATAAGCTATTCTATAGGCCCAAAGTGCATCATCTAGTTTCTTAGACCAATTCTTTCGGGACCTATTGACAGTTTTTTGTAATATTAATTTTATTTCTCTATTGCTAAGTTCAACTTGACCACTAGATTGAGGATGATACGGTGAGGCAATTCTATGGTTAAGATCATATTTACCAAGCATTTTTCGAAAAGCACCATGAATAAAGTGTGAACCACCATCAGTCATTAAATATCTAGGGACTCCAAACCTTGGGAAAATAACATCTTTAAGCATTTTAATGGAAGTGTTATGATCAGCACTACTAATTGGAATAACTTCTACCCACTTATTAACATAATCAACAACAACCAAAATATGGGTATACCCATTAGAGGAAGGAAAAGGTCCCATATAATCAAAACCCCAAACATCAAATGGTTCAACAACAAGTGAATAATTAATAGGCATTTCCCGACGCTTACCGATATTACCAATTCTTTGACATTCATCACAAGACAAGACAAACTTACGGGCATCCCTGAAGAGAGTAGGCCAATAAAAACCAGATTGCAATACCTTGTGATCAGTTCTATCTCCCGCATGATGTCCTCCATAGGCTTCGGAGTGACATTTTCGTAGAATTTGTTCCTGTTCATGCTCAGGTACACAATGTCTAATAATACCATCTAGTCCTTCTTTATAAAGATGTGGGTCATCCCAAAATTAATGTCTTAAATCATAGAAGAATTTTTTCTTTTTTTGGTATGTGAAACTAGCTGGTATATATTTAGCAACAATATAATTAGCATAGTCAGCATACCAAGGAGTATTATGAGAAGCATTTATTGCAACTAGGTGTTCATCAGGAAAACTATCATCAATAGGTACTGGGTCATCAAGAATATTTTCTACCTAGACAAGTTATTAGCTACGGGGTTCTCAGCTCCTTTCCTATCAGTAATATGTAAATCAAATTCTTGTAACAAGAGAACCCACCTAATGAGTCTTGGTTTAGCATCTTTCTTTTCCATAAGATATTTTATGCAACATGATCAATGTGAACAATTACTTTGGAATAAAAAATGTAATATCTGAATTTATCACAAGCAAACACAACTGCTAAAAATTCTTTTTTAGGAGTAGCATAATTTCTTTGAGCACTGTCTAGAGATTGACTAGCATAATGAATAACATTTAATTTTTTATCAACTCTTTGTCCTAGAACATCACCAACAGCATAATCACTAGCATCACAGATAATTTCAAAAGGCAAGTTCCAATCAGGTGATTGAACAATAGGTGCAGAAGTTAAGCTTTCTTAAGTGTTTCAAAGGCTTCTACGCAATCATCATAAAAAACAAATGGAACATCCTTTTGTAAAATATTAGTAAGAGGCCTAGAAAGTTTAGAGAAGTCTTTAATGAACCTCCTATAGAAACCAGCATGACCAAGGAAACTACGGATACCTTTAATATCTTTAGGACATGGCATTTTCTCAATTGCATCAACTTTAGCTTTATCCACCTCAATACCTCGTTCAGAAATTTTATGCCCCAAAACAATACCATCATTAACCATAAAATGGCACTTCTCCCAATTCAAGACAAGATTAGTTTGTTCACATCTCTGCAAAACTCGATCAAGGTTGCTTAAGCAATCATCAAAAGAAGTTTCGTAAATAGAAAAATCATCCATGAAAACCTCAACAATCTTTTCACAAAAATCTGAGAATATAGCAGTCATACATCTTTGAAAAGTGGCAGGTGCATTGCATAAACCAAAAGTCATACATCTATAAGCATAGGTTCCAAAGGGACAAGTGAAGGTGGTTTTATCTTGATCAGGTTGTGAAACAGGTATTTGAGAGAAACCAGAATATCCATCAAGAAAACAAAAAAGTGTGTGCTTAGATAATCTTTCCAGCATTTGATCAATAAAAGGCAGAGGGTAATGATCTTTTCTAGTAGCTTTATTCGATTTTTTAAAGTCAATTACCATTTTATAGCCAATAACAATTCTTTGTGGAATAAGTTCATTTTTATAATTAGGAACAATAGTAATACCTCCCTTTTTAGGGACACAATGAATAGGGCTTACCCATCTAATATCAGCTATGGGATAGATTATAACTGCTTCTAGAAGTTTTAGTATTTTAGTTCTTACCACTTCTTTCATCTTAGGATTCAATCGTCGTTGGTGATATACAACGGGTTTAGCATCAGGTTCCATATTAATCTTGTGCTAAAATAAAGTGGTACTAATGCCCTTAAGATCATCAAGAGTATATCCAATAGCAGCACGGTGCTTCTTCAGAATTTTTAATATTCTTTCTTCTTCATGTTCTGAAAGGTTAGCACTAATAATAACAGGATATATCTTTTCCTCATCAAGACAAGCATATTTCAAAGTGTCTGGCAATTGGTTTAGTTCAAACACAGGATCACCTTTAGGTGGAGGAGGACCTCCTAGAGTTTCAATAGGCAAATTGTGTTTAAGGAGTGGTTGTTGTTCAAAGAATATTTTATCTATTTCATTTCTTCCATGCAAGTGCATATCATTTTCATGGTCTAGCAAATATTTTTCTAAAGGATCAGTAGGAGGCGTGGCAATAAAAGAAAGAACAATTATTTCATCCTTACTGGGTAATTCTTTATTACGCGGTTTTCTACGAAACTTGGAGAAATTAAACTCATGAGACACATCACCAACTAACACTGGCAGTTTCTTTTTCACAATCTATCTTAGCATTGATAGTGTTTAAGAAAGGTTTACCAAAGATAATGGGACAAAAGTCATCTTGTGGGGAACCAAGACTAGAAAATCAGTAGGGTATTTTATTTTCCCACACAAGACTTCAACATCTCTAACTATCCCAAGTGGTGTGATGGTGTCTCTATTAGCAAGTTTAATAGTAACATCTATGTCTTCTATTTCAGCGGGTGCTATATCATTCATAATTTCTTGGTATAAAGTAAAAGGAATAGCACTCACACTAGCACCCAAGTCACATAAACCATGATAGCAATGATCTCCTATTTTAACTGAGACAACAGGTGATACGTCCATTTTGCATCATGTTTTTATATTAATATTTATTGCATTATGGACTGTTATTACACAATATGGTACAATATTTATGCCTTTTCTCTCTTATTTTACAAGATTTACATTAAGAGGGAGAATGCCGACACCTGGAATTCTGGACCGAAAAGGAGCAAATCTGAGAGATCTATTCTGCACAACTCCAAAAGTCCTGAAAACTTATAGAGAATTATTTTGTAATATATAAAAATTATTGGGCGAAGAAACTACCAGAGGGGACCCACCAGGTGGCCACAAGCCTGGGGGGCGCGCCCTACCCCCTAGGGCGTGCCCCCAGGGCTTGTGGGCCCCTTGGTAGGTCTCCGGTGCTCATCTTCTACTATATGGAGGGTTTTGACCTAGAAAAAAATCAGAGGATAGCTTTCGTGACGAAGCGCCGCCGTCTCGAGTCGGAACCTGTGCAGGAGAAATCTAGAGCTCCAGCAGAGCGATTCTGCCAGGGAAACTTCCCTCCCGGAGGGGGAAATCGAAGCCATCGTCATCACCAATGATCCTCTCATCGAGGGAGGGTCAATCTCCATCAACATCTTCACCAGCACCATCTCCTCTCAAACCCTAGTTCATCTCTCATATTCAATCTTTGCCTCAGAACCTCAGATTGGTACCTGTGGGTTGCTAGTAGTGTTGATTACTCCTTGTAGTTGATGCTAGTTGGTTTATTTGGTGGAAGATCATATGTTCAGATCCTTAATGATATTCAATACCCCTCTGATCTTCAACATGAACATGCTTTGTGAGTAGTTACTTTTGTTCCTGAGGACATGGGAGAAGTCTTGTTATAAGTAATCATGTGAATTTGGTATTCGTTTGATATTTTGATGAGATGTATGTTGTCTTTCCTCTAGTGGTGTTATGTGAATGTCGACTACATGACACTTCACCATGATTTGGGCCTAGGGGAAGGCATTGGGAAGTAATAAGTAGATGATGGGTTGCTAGAGTGACAGAAGTTAAACCCTAGTTTATGCGTTGCTTCGTAAGGGGCTGATTTGGATCCACATGTTTCATGCTATGGTTAGATGTATCTTAATTCTTCTTTCGTAGTTGCGAATGCTTGTGAGAGGGGTTAATCATAAGTGGGAGGCTTGTCCATGTAAGGACAACACCCAAGCACCGGTCTGTGACGCACCCGGCCCGATCGTGCACTAATCATACACGCAAATGCACACGATCAAGCCTAAGGACTCACGGGAAGATATCACAACACAACTCTAAAACATAAATAAAGTCATACAAGCTTTATATTACAAGCCAGGGGCCTCGAGGGCTCGAATACATAAGCTTGCGAACAAGCGTCAGCGGAAGCATCAGATATCTGAGTACAGATATTAAAAGAGAAACAGAAAGGCCTTTAGAAAGGCGGGGCAAAATAAAACACTACGATCGAAAGGCGAAGGCCTCCTGCCTGGGACCCTCCGATCCTACTCCTGGTCGTCAGTCAACTCATAGCAGAATCCATCCTCTGGGTAGAAGTAGCGATCGTCGGCAGGGCAGCTGTCTCAGGGGCTCCGTCATCTTGGTCACGTCAAACTGATATGGGGAGAAAAGGAAAACAAAGCAACCGTGAGTACTCAGAAGTACTCAGCAAGCAAGGATCTACACTACATATGCAACATTTTCAAAGGGAGGCTGTATATGTGGACTGGGCTGCAGAAATGCCAGAATAGAGAGAAGGCCTAGTCCTATCGAAGACTAGCATCTTCAGCGGTCTTGCAGAAATAGAAGAGGGTAGAACAATACAATATAATGTAGCAGTATCATTAATCTCAACCTCACCCAGAGATCCTTTCTCGACTCCCTGCGAGAAAGCAATCCCAGAGCCATACAGTCATCAACCTCGTCCGGAGATCCCTTCTCGACTCCCTGCGAGAAGCAATCCCAGAGCCATATATACAGGTCTCATCATAGGTATCCAGTTCTAAATTGTATCAATCAGGATACCACTCCGAGTGTCCTTTACCGTAGGACCGGCTATCGATAGAAGTGTTCTTCCCTGCAGGGGTGCACCAACTTACCCAACACGCTCAATTAACTCCGGCCGGACACACTTTCCTGGGTCATGCCCGGCCTCGGCCAAACGACACATCGCAACCCTACCTACAGCTCAGCAGAGAGGTCCCCGCCGGTCTACATCCTAAGCGCAAGGGGGTCTTGGCCATCGCCCCTCACCCTCCGGGTCATTGCGCACATGGCTCAGATCCAAGCTCCACCGCAATGGCGCCAATCACTCCATGCCGCACTGCTGAACTGGACGTCTGACAGAACTTTCGGCTGATGCTACGATGCAGAACGCCCATACTATGCCCACGTGATGGTTAGTGCTATCAGACCAGAGGCCTGCTCGGATCAAATATCCAAATCGTTAGGACTAGGGGCTTGCGGTAACGAGCAGAGACTCACGAAAGATGTGACCCCGTCGCCCCGTCTCGAGGACTTGCTGCAAGGGTTAAGAATGCCCGGCCGTGCCTCGTATTCACCACTCGGGCACCACACTGGCACCCGTCTTCACAACACTCGCCTCTCAGGTGCACGCGGGTACCCCTCAGGGTCGACCCGCCTATCCAAGTAACAGTGTAAAGTCCAAGTATCCGTGTGTCCATAACATCAGGGGAATCCGAGGTATCACCCTCGTTGGATTCCTACTCGATGTGTCTGTCAAGGTGAACTCGGAGGATTCACCCTCGCTGGGTTCACACTTGAGGTGTTGTACGACAACGTCGTTACCGGAAGTGGTGAAGGAGGAATCACCCTCGATGACCACGACCGAATAGCTACTCTACAGAGTTAACATCAGAAGTGCTGCAAGAGGTTTCACCCTCGGCACTCGATGGTTACGCTGCAGTGTCGTTACAACTAAAGGGGGTGATGTGCGGTGTCGGGGCCTGGTCTTCAATTCCCATTGATCGAGTCTTCTGACAATCCAGCGCGGCAGTCGGGATAAGTGGGGTCACTGATAGGTCTCTACCCAACCTAAACTAAGAAGTTTAGGATATGCAGTTAATTATCAACAGCAGGTTACAATGAACAGGCTATGCATCAGAATAGGTAAAGCAGCAGCAGCAGCAATTCTAATGCAAGCATGAGAAATAGAATGGGTGATATCGGGATGGTCAAAAGGGGGGGCTTGCCTGGTTGCTCGGCGGCAAGGGCAAGGTCTTCAGGGGTCGTCGAACTTCAGAGCTGCGTCGGTACCGGCTCTATCGAGAAAGAAGAGGGGGAGGAAACAGTATAAATATAGAGCAAACATGAGCAACGCAAAGTAAGGCATGACAATATGCAGTGCCGGGTGTGTTCTAACGTGTGGTTGCACGTCACCGAGGAAGGAGGAATCCATCCGGGAATGTTTTCCCGGTTCTGGACATTTGTCAAACAGATGACCGGAGAGGGACGGTTGCATGTTCGGATAGTTAGGGACGCGTGACGGACGAACGGAGCGCGTATTCGAATTCCTCTCGTCGTTCTGAGCAACTTTCATGTATAAAGTTTTTCGATCGGAGTTACGGATTAAAATATATGATTTTCTAAAGTTTTATTGATTTTCTAGAATTTATTTAATTATTTAAATCAACATTATCCGAAACAGTAAAAGGTGACGTCATCATGACGTACAGCTGACGTCAGCAGTCAACAGGGGGCCGGCCAGGTCAAACCTGACCAGTGGGCCCCACGTGTCATTGACTGGACTAATTAACAAAGTTGTATTAACTAATCTAATCCTAATCAGCTAGCGGGACCCACCTGTCAGTGTCTTATACTAATTATAATTAGTTTAAAATTTGATTAGGGTTAATCAGGCACTGGGGCCCGCAGGTCAGTGACAGGAGCTGCCCAGTCAGCAGCGCTGACCGGGTCAAATGGGCCCGCGGGGCCCAGCGGTCAGTGGCACAGGCGGTGGGGGCCACGTGCCACGTTGGCGACGGCCGGTGACTCACCGGAATCACACCGGCGAGCGTGTTCGCGGCGGCGCAGCGTCGGGATGGGTTCGGGATTTGCCCACAGGGGGTCCCAGGGGCTGTGGCTAGGCGCGTTCGACGCGGCTCGACGCTGCGCGTCGAACGGTGGCGGTGCGAGGGGCTGAGGTGGCCGGAGCTGAGCGGCAGGAGCTCATCGGCGGCGAGGCGTATCGGGCGTGCGACGAAATCGGGGCTACGGTGCGCAACCAAACGAGGCGAGGTGCTAGCGAGGCCCAACACGGCACGAGGAACACGATGCGCACGGGCATGGGGCCCAAGGGTCATCGGGAGCACGCCGGCGACGAGCGAGGCGGATGCGCGTTCGGTGACGAAGGGGGCGGCGCCCACGGCTAGCTAGCGGCGACGAGAGAGAGCGAGGAGGAAGCAGAGGCTCACGGTGAGCCGTAGGGAAGTGGCAGCGGGCTCGGGGAGGTGTCGACGACGGCGAATCGGCGGCGGCGATTTGGGCGGCCGCAGGTTGAAGACGACAGAGTTGGGGACGATGTCGGGGTCCTCGGCTCGGTCCAGTCGGCTCAGGCGAAGTAGAGGCCGCTAGCGAAGCTCAGGGACACGTCGGGGAGGCGTATGGGGCGCGGTGGCCGTGGCTACGCCGGAGCCATGGCGTCGTTGGCGCTCGGGTGAGGGGGAAGCAGAGAGGGAAGAGTTGAGGAGTGGCCAGGGGGGGCCGGGGGAGCGCTGGGCGCTGCCCTTTATCCACGGCAAGCAGAGCGCGCGCTGTCGAGGGGAGAGGGGGGGGGGGGGGGCGGGGCGCGGCGTGTGCGTGTGCGCGTCAGGTGTTCGACAACGAGGAAGCGCGGGGGAGCAGTGCGGGGTAGGGGAAGAGCTAGGTGGGTCGGGGTGCACTGTGCACTCGCGGCCCAGGCGGCGGTGGGCTTCTTTCTCTTTTTCTTTTTCTAATTTCTTTTCTCTTTTCTCTTTTTAGTTTCTGTTTAGGCTTTTGTTTTTATTTCAAAACACTTTTGTAAAATATGAGAGCTGGCCCACAAATCACAACACAATATATCCTACCACCAAAAACTAGTTTGGGGTAAATATCTTTTCATATTTATTTTAGATTAAATAAAAGGTAATTAAATATTGTCTTTAGTCACTGTTTGGGGATGTTTGAGTCACTTACCCAACTCCAATGATGTTGGTTTCAATTTTAGAATTGTCTCTGATTTATTTGCTATTTAATGAACAATTTAGTTTCTATGTTGGACAACTTTTATTTTCCACTTTCATTTAAATTTGGATTCTGACTTAGGAGTTGAAATGCAATATGATGCTGCTGATGATCATGCACTGTTAAACATGATGACATGGCATAATCAAAAGGGTGATTACTGTAGTTAACCACCGGGGGTGTTACAAATCTGTAGGTAGGGTTTCGATGTGTCGTTTGGCCGAGGCCGGGCATGACCAAGGAAAGTGTGTCCGGCCGGAGTTAATCGAGCGTGTTGGGTAAGTTGGTGCACCCCTGCAGGGAAGAACACTTCTATCGATAGCCGGTCCTACGGTAAAGGACACTCGGAGTGGTATCCTGATTGATACAATTTAGAACTGGATACCTGTGATGAGACCTGTATATATGGCTCTGGGATTGCTTCTCGCAGGGAGTCGAGAAGGGATCTCCGGACAAGGTTGATGACTGTATGGCTCTGGGATTGCTTTCTCGCAGGGAGTCGAGAAATGATCTCTGGGTGAGGTTGAGATTAATGATTGTGCTACATTATATTGTATTGTTCTACCCTCTTCTATTTCTGCAAGACCGCTGAAGATGCTAGTCTTCGATATGACTAGGCCTTCTCTCTATTCTGGCATTTCTGCAGCCCAGTCCACATATACAGCCTCCCTTTGAAAATGTTGCATATGTAGTGTAGATCCTTGCTTGCTGAGTACTTCTGAGTACTCATGGTTGCTTTGTTTTCCTTTTCTCCCCATATTAGTTTGACGTGACCAAGATGACGGAGCCCCTGAGACAGCTGCCCTGCCGACGATCGCTACTTCTACCCAGAGGATGGATTCTGCTATGAGTTGACTGATGACCAGGAGTAGGATCAGAGGGTCCCAGGCAGGAGGCCATCGCCTTTCGATCGTAGTGTTTTATTTTGCCCCGCCTTTCTAAAGGCCTTTCTGTTTCTCTTTTAATATCTGTACTCAGATATCTGATGCTTCGGCTCACGCTTGTTTGCAAGCTTATGTATTCGAGCCCTCGAGGCCCCTGGCTTGTAATATAAAGCTTGTATGACTTTATTTATGTTTTAGAGTTGTGTTGTGATATCTTCCCGTGAGTCCTTAGGCTTGATCGTGTGCATTTGCGTGTATGATTAGTGCATGATTGGGCCGGGGGCATCACAAGTTGGTATCAGAGCCGACTGCCTGTAGGAAGCCCCCTTCCAACTCCTTGGCCGAAGTTGAGTCTAGTAACCGAAAACTGTTTTACTAACTTGGCTGTGTGGCTTACGGGCCCACGTCGCCAATTGGGTGGTATTAGTATCTTTTACTCCTCGACCTTTACTCCGGGCCTCTGATCTCTCTTCTACTCGGGTTAAAATTTTACTAACTTCAACATTAGGCTCTCGTGCTCACATCCACCCGGAGTTCTGAAATTACCCCCCCTTGCTTCAAGATTTTGGGCCAGGTTCTGCTTACAGGATCCTTTTATCGAGGGCACCCTGTGCTGTCACTTGCAGATTCCTCGCTCCGTCAGTTTTCTCCGACGTTGATGTAGACTTTGCTATGTCTCAATGTGTACTTCCTTACTGCGTGCCTGCGCGCCGCCTAGTTGTCTAGCCTTCTCCTTTC
This sequence comes from Thinopyrum elongatum, assembly GCA_011799875.1. Taxonomy (NCBI): domain Eukaryota; kingdom Viridiplantae; phylum Streptophyta; class Magnoliopsida; order Poales; family Poaceae; genus Thinopyrum; species Thinopyrum elongatum. Next base: position 610,270,770 of record CM022298.1, read on the forward strand.
AGCTGCCGTAATACCGGTTCGTAATCGAGACTAGGTGTGGATTTGAATGTCTGGTGCGGATATGATGAAGTATCTATTGCACTTCCTTCTATCGTGCGTGCTACTTCATGAATCATTCCATACACATGCAGTTTTTCTTGCTAAACTACCCCTGTTGATTTGGCAGGATGGCTGACGATCCTCCACCTCCACCTTATATTGCTGCAATGATGCAGCAATTTGAACTGAACCATCAGGTTATGACCGGGATATTGGCTCAGTTCCCAAACCAGAATGCTCATCGCAGCCTACACCAATAACACTGTCAGAATTCGTGCGCCTCAATCCGTCCACTTTTCGCAGCTCGACTGATCCAATGGATGCTGACGATTGGCTCCATGACATTGCCTTCCAGATGAAGTCAGCCAATGTTATCCCTGACAGTTACGTCACCTATGCGACGTATCACCTGAGGGGATCAGCTGCTCAATGGTGGGAAAGCCACAATGCTATGTTGCCTGCAGAGACTGTAACCACTTGGCAGGAATTTCAGTCAACTTTTCGTGCACGGTACATTCCTCAAGGTCTGATGGACCAGAAGAAGCAGGAGTTCCGTAAACTCTCTTAGGGCAAAATGACTGTGGATGAATATCAGAGGAAATTCCTTGAATTATCCTGCTATGCTGCGGATGACGTCGACACTGACACTCGCAAGCAGGAGAAATTCCGTGAAGGACTACGTACTGATATAAAACTTGCACTTGCTGTCCATGATTTCACAGATTTCGCAATGCTTGTCAGCAAATCTTTCCAAGTTGAAACAGCTCTGACTGAGTACCAGGAGTCACTCACGCGCACTCATGGAGCTGGCTCATCCTCGGGTCAGCCTGTTCAGAAGCGTCGAGTGTGGATCCCGCACAATGTACACCACCGACCTGCTCCAACACCAAGGCCGTCCTATGTTGCACCTCGTTTGCCTTCACCGCCGAGACAGCTATCGGTTCATGCTGGACCGCCTGATGCTATGGCTTTTCGTCAGGATGCACCACGTCCTTCTGCTGGTTGCAGGAAGAGCCGTCGAAAACATCCTTCTAGGAACGTTGGAACCAGACTACCTGCTAGTCAACTTGTTCATGTCAACCAAGTCAACATGGAAGAAGCTCGACAGGACCCCAACATTGTGATGGGCACCCTTCTAGTGAATTCAATCCCAGCTTCAGTCCTCTTTGATTCTGGAGCATCGCACTCCTTCATGTCCGAAAGTTTTGCGCGAAGCCATGATATACTTTTCGAGGAGATGTCCATCCCATTAGTAATCCATTCACCTGGGGCTAATTGGCAAACTACCAGGGTAAGCCACGGTAATCACATTGTGATTGGAGGATTGACGTTCCCCGTTTCTCTCATTGCCCTTAAGACCTCCAACATTGACATTATTCTGGGTATGGACTGGTTGAAGCCTCATAAAGCTTTGATTGACTGTGCCACTGAAACAGTCCGCCTCACACACCCTTCCGGTCAGACTGTCAGATACTCAGCTCGTACAGTGCAGGACGCCGAAGCTCAGATATATGTTCTAAATGCATTGAACGCTTCACCTCTTGAAGGCATCGAGAACGTTCCAGTTGTTCGTGATTTCCAAGAGTCTTTCCAGAAGAACTTCCAGGAATACCCCCTGCTAGAGCTGTTGAGTTCGTCATCGACTTGAAGCCTGGCACAACTCCTATTGCGAAGCGTCCTTATAAGATGCCTCCGCATCATCTTCTCAAACTTAAGGAAGAAATCGACACGTTACTCAAGAAAGGTTTCATCCGCCCCAGTTCCTCTGCTTGGGGAGCACCTTCACTCTTCGTTAAGAAGAAGGATGGAACTAACCGATTGGTTCAGGATTATCGGCCCATTAACCAAGCTACAATCCAGAATAAATATCCGCTTCCCCGGATCAATGATTTGTATGATCAACTTGCCGGTTCCTCAGTATTCTCTAAGCTTGATTTGAGATTGGGATACCATCAGATCCGTGTTCGTGAAGAGGATATTCCGAAGACAGCCTTCGTTACTAGCTATGGTTCCTATGAGTATACTGTTATGTCTTTTGGCTTAACAAATGCTCCAGCCACATTCTCCCGTCTGATGAATTATATCTTCATGGATTACCTCGATAAGTTCGTCGTGGTTTATCTAGATGATATTCTGGTCTATTCAAAGAATAAGGAAGAACATGCCGAACACCTCCGTCTTGTACTGGAAAGGCTCCGAGAACACCAGTTGTATGCCAAATACTCCAAATGTGAATTCTGGCTTTCTGAAGTAACGTATCTTGGTCATGTGATTTCAAAAGATGGAATTGCCATTAACCCAGAACGAGTTCAGGCTATTTTTGACTGGACTCCTCCAAAGAACGTCAAGCAAGTGAGAAGTTTTCTCGGCCTTGCAAGTTATTGCCGTCATTTTGTCGAGAACTTTTCTAAGATTGCTAAGCCCCTGACTGATCTGCTTCACAAGGGCGTTAAGTTTGAATGGACAGACAAATGTCAGGAAAGTTTTCAAGCACTCAAAGACAAGCTGACATATGCCCCAGTACTATCTCCTCCAGATGCCCGCAAAGACTTCGTGATTTATTGTGACACATCCCGTGAAGGATTAGGCTGTGTCCTAATGCAAGAGCGCAAAGTGATTGCCTATGGCTCTCGTCAGTTGCGCCCACATGAAGAGAATTATCCGGTACATGATCTAGAACTAGCTGCTGTGATCTATGCATTGCAGTTGTGGCGACATTACCTTCTCGGTAATCGTTGCAGATCTACACGGATCATAAAAGTCTGAAGTACTTGTTCACTCAACCTTCTCTAAACCTCCATCAGCAAAGATGGGTGGAGGCCATTGCGGACTATGATTTGGGTATTTCCTATACCCCTGGCAAGGCTAACGTGATGGCTGATGCCTTAAGCCGCAAGTCCTATTGCGACAACCTCATGGTTAGGCGAGCTCAACCTCGTCTTTTTGAAGAACTGTGCAAGCTGAATCTGCGTATTGTTCCACAGGGCTCTCTTAATAACCTTGTGATACAACCAGATCTTGAGAAAGCTGTTAAGAATGAGCAAGCTAAAGATGCCGAAGTTGATCTGATGAAGAAAGACCTTCACCTTGCAAAGTACAGGGATTTCTCGCTGCCTGAAGATGGAACCTTGTATTTCAGAAACCGCATTGTCGTACCTCGTTTCGAACTCATGACTGACAAAGTCATGAAGGAGGCACATGACACACCATTGTCTATTCATTCGGGTAGCACCAAGATGTATCGTGATCTCCGTCAAAGGTACTGGTGGTCTAAAATGAAGCAGGACATTGCTCGATATGTTGCCGAATGTGATGTGTGTCGTCGCGTTAAAGCGGAACATCAGAAACCAGCTGGAATTCTGCAACCACTTCCTATTCCTCTATGGAAATGGGATAAGGTCCAGATGGATTTCATTACAGGACTTCCCAGGTCACAGAAGGGTCACGATGCTATTCTTGTCGTCGTCGACCAACTCTCTAAAGTTGCACACTTTCTGCCTGTCAAAGAAACTATCACTGCTAGTCAGTTAGCAGAATTGTATATCTCCAGAATTGTTTCACTCCACGGTATTCCGAAGGAGATCAGTTCGGACCGTGGCAGCCTTTTCACTTCCAAGTTCTGGGAAAGTTTTCAAATAGCTATGGGAACTCATATTACTTGGAATTCAGCTTATCACCCCCAATCCCAAGGCCAAGTTGAACGAGTCAATCAAGTGCTTGAAGACATGCTTCAGGCTTGTGTTATTTCTTTCGGCAAGAAGTGGGAAGAATCTCTCCCGTATGCCGAGTTCTCTTATAACAACAGCTATCAAGCCAGCTTGAAAATGGCTCCCTTTGAAGTTCTATATGGACGTAAGTGTCGAACCCCTCTGAATTGGTCAGAAACTGGGGAACGACCGCTCGTGGGTCCGGATATTATTCAACACGCCGAAGAACAAGTTCGTATTGTCCGGGAAAATCTCAAGGCGGCTCAGGACCGCCAGAAGAGCAACTATGATCGCAAACGATGGGGTTTGACTTATCAACCTGGTGATCAAGCTTATCTTCGTGTCACTCCTATGAAGGGCACTCACCATTTTGGAATCAAGGGCAAGTTAGCTCCGCGCTACATTGGTCCTTTCCGCATAATTGCTAGACGTGGTCAGGTGGCGTATAAATTGGAGTTGCCGCCGCAATTCTCTCATATCCACGACGTCTTCCATGTGTTGCAACTTCGTAAATGCTTCAAGGAATCTCCGCACCGAGCTGTGGACCACGAGGTGCTCGAATTGCAAGATGACCTATCTTATAAGGAACATCCGATCCGCATTCTCGATGAAGCTGAACGTCGGATCCGTCAAAAGGTTACCAAGTTCCTCAAAGTGCAGTGGTCAAATCGTACCGAAGATGAAGCCACTTGGGAACGCGAGGATAATCTTCGTGCGGAATACCCCGAACTTTTTCCTTCTACCTCTTAATTCTCGGGACGAGAATTCTTGTTAGTAGAGGAGATTTGTAACACCCCCGGTGGTTAACTACAGTAATCACCCTTTTGATTATGCCATGTCATCATGTTTAACAGTGCATGATCATCAGCAGCATCATATTGCATTTCAACTCCTAAGTCAGAATCCAAATTTAAATGAAAGTGGAAAATAAAAGTTGTCCAACATAGAAACTAAATTGTTCATTAAATAGCAAATAAATCAGAGACAATTCTAAAATCGAAACCAACATCATTGGAGTTGGGTAAGTGACTCAAACATCCCCAAACAGTGACTAAAGACAATATTTAATTACCTTTTATTTAATCTAAAATAAATATGAAAAGATATTTACCCCAAACTAGTTTTTGGTGGTAGGATATATTGTGCTGTGATTTGTGGGCCAGCTCTCATATTTTACAAAAGTGTTTTGAAATAAAAACAAAAGCCTAAACAGAAACTAAAAAGAGAAAACAGAAAAGAAATTAGAAAAAGAAAAAGAGAAAGAAGCCCACCGCCGCCTGGGGCGCGAGTGCACAGTGCAGCCCGACCCACCTAGCTCTTCCCCTACCCCGCACTGCTCACCCGCGCTGCCTCGTTGTCGAACACCTGACACGCGCACGCACGCCCGCGCCCCGGCCCCCCCTCTCCCGCTCGACAGCGCGCGCTCTCGCTCGCCGTGGATAAAGGGCAGCGCCCAGCGCTCCCCCGGCCCCCCTGGCCACTCCTCAACTCTTCCCTCTCTGCTTCCCCCTCACCCGAGCGCCAACGACGCCATGGCTTCGGCGTAGCCACGGCCACCGCGCCCCATACGCCTCCCCGACGTGTCCCTGAGCTTCGCTGGCGGCCTCTACTTCGCCTGCGCCGATTGGACCGAGCCGAGGACCCCGACATCGTCCCCAACTCCGTCGTCTTCAACCTGCGGCCGCCCACATCGCCGCCGCCGATTCGCCGTCGTCGACACCTCCCCGAGCCCGCTGCCACTTCCCTACGGCTCACCGTGAGCCTCTGCTTCCTCCCCGCTCTCTCTCGTCGCCGCTAGCTAGCCGTGGGCGCCGCCCCCTTCGTCACCGAACACGCATCCGCCTCGCTCGTCGCCGGCGTGCTCCCGGCGACCCTTGGGCCCCGTGCCCGTGCGCATCGTGTTCCCCGTGCCGCGTTGGGCCTCGCTAGCACCTCGCCTCGTTTGGTTGCGCACCGTAGCCCCGATTTCATCGCACGCCCGATACGCCTCGCCGCCGATGAGCTCCTGCCGCTCAGCTCCGGCCACCTCAGCCCCTCGCACCGCCACCGTTCGACGCGCAGCGTCGAGCCGCGTCGAACGCGCCTAGCCACAGCCCCTGGGACCCCCTATGGGCGAATCCCGAACCCATCCCGACGCTGCGCCGCCGCGAACGCGCTCGCCGGCGTGATTCCGGCGAGTCACCGGCCGTCGCCGACGTGGCACGTGGCCCCCACCGCCTGTGCCACTGACCGCTGGGCCCCGCGGGCCCATTTGACCCGGTCAGCGCTGCTGACTGGGCAGCTCCTGTCACTGACCTGCGGCCCCAGTGCCTGATTAACCCTAATCAAATTTTAAACTAATTATAATTAGTATAAGACACTGACAGGTGGGTCCCGCTAGCTGATTAGGATTAGATTAGTTAATATAACTCTGTTAATTAGTCCAGTCAATGACACGTGGGGCCCACTGGTCAGGTTTGACCTGGCCGGCCCCCTGTTGACTGCTGACGTCAGCTTTATGTCATGATGACGTCACCTTTTACTGTTCCGGATAATGTTGATTTAAATAATTAAATAAATTCCAGAAAATCAATAAAACTTTAGAAAATCATATCTTTTAATCCGTAACTCCGATCGAAAAACTTTATACATGAAAGTTGCTCAGAACGACGAGACGAATTCGAATACGCGCTCCGTTCGTCCGTCACACGTCCCTAACTATCCGAACATGCAACCGTCCCTCTCCGGTCATCTGTCTAACAAATGTCCGGAACCGGGAAAACATTCCCGGATGGATTCCTCCTTCCTAGGTGACGTGCAACCACATGTTAGAACACACCCGGCACTGCATATTGTCATGCCGTACTTTGCGTCGCTCTTGTTTGCTCTATATTTATACTGTTTCCTCCCCCTCTTCTCTCTCGATAGAGCCGGTACCGACGCAGCTCCGGAGTTCGACGACCCCTGAAGACCTTGCCCTTGCCGCCGAGCAACCAGGCAAGCCCCCCCCTTTTGATCATCCCGATATCGCCCATTCTATTTCTCATGCTTGCATTAGAATTGCTGCTGCTGCTGCTTTACCAATTCTGATGCATAGCCTGTTCATTGTAACCTGCTGTTGATAATTAACTGCATATCCTAAACTGCTTAGTTTAGGCTGGGTAGAGACCTATCAGTGACCCCACTTATCCCGACTGCCACGCTGGATTGTCAGAAGACCCGATCAACGGGAATTGAAGACCAGGCCCCGACACCGCACATCACCCCCTTTAGTTGTAACGACACTGCAGCGTAACCATCGAGTGCCAAGGGTGAAACCTCTTGTAGCACTTCTGATGTTAACTCTGTAGAGTAGCTATTCGGTCGTGGTCATCGAGGGTGATTCCTCCTTCACCACTTCCGGTAACGACGCTGTCGTACAACACCTCAAGTGTGAACCCAGCGAGGGTGAATCCTCCGAGTTCACCTTGACAGACACATCGAGTAGGAATCCAACGAGGGTGATACCTCGGATTCCCCTGATGTTATGGACACACGGATACTTGGACTTTACACTGTTACTTGGATAGGCGGGTTGACCCTGAGGGGTACCCGCGTGCGCCTGAGAGGCGAGTGTTGTGAAGACGGGTGCCAGTGTGGTGCCCGAGTGGTGAATACGAGGCGCGGCCGGGCATTCTTAACCCTTGCAGCAAGTCCTCAAGATGGGGCGACGGGGTCACATCTTTCGTGAGTCTCTACTCGTTACCGCAAGCCCCTAGTCCTAACGATTTGGATATTTGATCCGAGCAGGCCTCTGGTCTGATAGCACTAACCATCACGTGGGCATAGTATGGGCGTTCTGCATCGTAGCATCAGCCGAAAGTTCTGTCAGACGTCCAGTTCAGTAGTGCGGCATGGAGTGATTGGCGCCATTGCGGTGGTGCTTGGATCTGAGCCATGTGCGCAACGACCCGGAGGGTGAGGGGCGATGGCCAAGACCCCCTTGCGCTTAGGATGTAGACCGACGGGGACCTCTCTGCTGAGCTGTAGGTAGGGTTGCGATGTGTCGTTTGGCCGAGGCCGGGCATGACCCAGGAAAGTGTGTCCGGCCGGAGTTAATCGAGCGTGTTGGGTAAGTTGGTGCAACCCTGCAGGGAAGAACACTTCTATCGATAGCCGGTCCTATGGTAAAGGACACTCGGAGTGGTATCCTGATTGATACAATTTAGAACTGGATACCTGTGATGAGACCTGTATATATGGCTCTGGGATTACTTCTCGCAGGGAGTCGAGAAGTGATATCCGGACGAGGTTGATGACTGTATGGCTCTGGGATTGCTTTCTCGCAGGGAGTCGAGAAAGGATCTCTGGGTGAGGTTGAGATTAATGATACTGCTACATTATATTGTATTGTTCTACCGTCTTCTATTTCTGCAAGACCGCTGAAGATGCTAGTCTTCGATAGGACTAGGCCTTCTCTCTATTCTGGCATTTCTGCAGCCCAGTCCACATATACAGCCTCCCTTTGAAAATGTTGCATATGTAGTGTAGATCCTTGCTTGCTGAGTACTTCTGAGTACTCACGGTTGCTTTGTTTTCCTTTTCTCCCCATATCAGTTTGATGTGACCAAGATGACGGAGCCCCTAAGACAGCTGCCCTGCCAACGATCGCTACTTCTACCCAGAGGATGGATTCTGCTATGAGTTGACTGACGACCAGGAGTAGGATCGGAGGGTCCCAGGCAGGAGGCCTTCGCCTTTCGATCGTAGTGTTTTATTTTGCCCCGCCTTTCTAAAGGCCTTTCTGTTTCTCTTTTAATATCTGTACTCAGATATCTGATGCTTCCCCTGACGCTTGTTCGCAAGCTTATGTATTCGAGCCCTCGAGGCCCCTGGCTTGTAATATAAAGCTTGTATGACTTTATTTATGTTTTAGAGTTGTGTTGTGATATCTTCCCGTGAGTCCTTAGGCTTGATCGTGTGCATTTGTGTGTATGATTAGTGCACAATCGGGCCGGGGGCGTCACACGGTCCACCCACATATCAAGTTATCAAAGTAACAGACGCGAATTGTATGAGCATGATGAAAATTAACTTGACAATAATTCCCATGTGTCATCGGGAACGCTTTGCTTTATATAAGTGTTCGTTCATGCTTGTCCTTTGCTATAAAAAGGATTGGGCCACTTTGCTGCACCTTGGTTACACTTGTTACTTGTTACCCATTACGAATTATCTTATCACAAAACTATCTGTTACCGATAATTTCAGTGCCTGCTGAAAACCGCTTGTCATTTCCATCTGCTCCTCGTTGGGTTCGACACTCTTACTTATCGAAAGGACTATGATAGATCCCCTATACTTGTGGGTTATCAAGACTCTTTTCTGGTGCCGTTCTCGGGGAGTGAAGCGCGTTTGGTGAGTGGAATTTAGTAAGTAAAAACTTATATTGTGTGCTGAAATTTACTGTCACTTGTCACTATGGAAACTAATCCTTTGAGGGGCTTGTTTGGGTATATTCACCCCAACCGGAAGAACGAAGAGTTGCTCCTCAACCTACTGAACCTACTGAAAATATTTATTATGAAATTCCTTCGGGTATGATAGAGAAACTACTAGCTAATCCTTATGCAGGAGATGGAACACTACATCCTGATATGCATCTAATCTTTGTGGATGAAGTTTGTGGATTGTTAAGGTTGCAGGTTTGCCCGGGGATGAAGTCAAGAGGAAGGTCTTCCCTTTATCTTTGAAGGGAAAGACATTGGCATGGTATAGGCTATGTGATGATATTGGATCTTGGAATTACAACCGATTGAAATTGGAATTTCGTCAGAAGTTTTATCCTATGCATCTGGTTCATCATGATCAGAAATTATATATATAATTTTTGGTCTCATGAAGGAGAAAGTATCGCTCAAGCTTGGGGGAGGCTTAAGTCAATGGTATATTCATGCCCCAATCATGAGCTCTCAAGGGAAATTATTATTCAGAATTTTTATGCTCGGCTTTCTCGTAATGATCAATCCATGCTCGATACTTCTTGTACTAGTTCTTTTATGAAGAAGACTATTGAATTCAAATGGGATCTCTTGGAAAGAATTAAACAAAACTCTGAAGATTGGGATCTCGACGAAGGTAAGGAGTCAGGTATAAATCTTGAATTTGATTGTGTTAAATCTTTTATGGATACCGATGCTTTTTGTGAATTTAGCACTAAATATGGACTTGACTCTGAGATAGTAGCTTCTTTCTGTGAATCATTTGCTACTCATGTTGATCTCCCTAAGGAGAAGTGGTTTAAATATCATCCTACCATTGAATAAAAATAGTAAAACCCATTAAGGCTGAAGAAGAAACTGTTACTTATAATGTTGATCATGTTATTCCTACTGCTTATATTGAGAAACCACCTTTTCCTGTGAGGATAAAAGAACATGCTAAAGCTTCAGCTGTAGTCCATAAGAGTTATACTAGAACACCTACACACCCTGAACAAATTAAAGTTGAACCTAGTATTGCTATGGTTAAAGATCTCCTGGTCGATAATATTAATGGGCATGTTATTTATTTCTGTGATGAAGCTGCTAGAATTGCTAAACCTGATGAACAAGATAAACATAGACCTATTGTTGGCATGCCTGTTGTCTCTGTTAAAATAGGAGATCATTGTTATCACGGCTTATGTGATTTGGGTGCTAGTCTGAGTGCAATCCCTTTTACTTTATATCAAGAAATTATGAATGATATTGCACCTGCTGAAATAGAAGATATTGATGTTACTATTAAGCTTGCTAATAGAGATATTATTTCACCAATTGGGATTGTTAGAGATGTTGAAGTCTTGTGTGGAAAAATAAAATACCCTACTGATTTTCTAGTTCTTGGGTCCCCACAAGATGATTTTTGTCCCATTATATTTGGTAGACCCTTCTTGAACACTATTAATACTAAAATAGATTGTGAGAACGAAACTGTTAGTGTTAGCTTCAGGGATGTGTCTCATGAGTTTAATTTCTCTAAATTTCGTAGACAACATCATGATATAAAGAATTACCTAGTAAATATGAAATTATTGGTCTTGCTTCTATTGCTGTGCCTCCCACTGATCCTTTAGAACAATATTTTCTAGACCATGAAAATGAAATGTTCATGAATGAAAGAAAGGAATTAGACGAGATTTTCTTCAAACAAATGCCTATTTTGAAACACAATCTGCCTGTTGAAACTCTTGGAGATCCTCTACCACCCAAGAGTGGTCCTGTGTTTGAACTTAAACAATTACCTGATACTTTGAAATATGCTTATCTTGATGAAAAGACGATATATCCTATTATTATTAGTGCTAACCTTTCAGAGCATGAAGAAAAGAAGTTATTGAAAACTCTGAGGAAGTACCGTGCCGCTATTGGATATACTCTTGATCATCTTAAGGGCATTTGTCCCACTCTATGTTAGCATAAAATTAATATGGAGCTTGGCGCTAAACTAGTTGTTGATCACCAGCGACGGTTGAATCCGAAGATGAAAGAAGTGGTAAGAAATGAAATACTAAAGCTTCTGGAAGCAGGTATAATCTATCCTATTGCTGATAGTAGATGGGTGAGTCCTGTTCATTGTGTCCCTAAGAAGGGAGGTATTACCGTTGTTCCGAATGATAAAAATGAACTTATCCCACAAAGAATTATCACATGTTATAGAATGGTAATTGATTTCAGAAAATTAAACAAAGCCACCAGGAAAGATCATTGTCCTTTACCTTTCATTGATCAAATGCTAGAAAGACTATCAAAACAAACACAATTTTGCTTTCTAGATGGATACTCTGGTTTTTCTCAAATACCTATGTCACAAGAGGATCAAGAAAAAACTACTTTTACTTGCCCTTTTGGTACCTTTGCTTATAGACGTATGCCTTTTGGTTTATGCAATGCACATGCTACCTTTCAAAGATGTATGACTGCTATATTCTCTGATTTTTGTGAAAAGATTGTTGAAGTTTTCATGGATGACTTTTCTGTTTACCAAACTTCTTTTGATGATTGCTTAAGCAACCTTGATCGAGTTTTGCAGAGATGTGAAGAAACTAATCTTGTCTTGAATTGGGAGAAGTGCCACTATATGGTTAATGAAGGTATTGTCTTGGGGCATAAAATCTCTGAAAGAGGTATTGAAGTTGATAAACCTAAAGTTGATGCTATTGAAAAATGCCTTATCCTAAAGATATCAAAGGTATAAGAAGTTTCCTTGGTCATGCTGGTTTCTATAGGATATTTATTAAAGACTTCTCTAAAATTTCTAGGCGTCTCACTAATCTTCTGCAAAAAGATGTTCCATTTGTCTTTGATGATGATTGTGTAGAAGCATTTGAAAACCTTAAGAAAGCCTTAATCTCTGCACCTATTGTTCAACCACCTGATTGGAACATACCCTTTGAAATTATGTGTGATGATAGTGATTATGTTGTTGGAGCTGTTCTAGGACAAAGAGTTGATAAAAAAATTAAATGTTATCCATTATGCTAGTAAAACTCTAGACATTGCTCAAAGGAAATATGCTAATACTGAAAAACAATTTTTAGCAGTTGTGTTTGCTTGTGATAAGTTCAGATCTTATATTGTTGATTCCAAAGTTACTGTTCACACTGATCATGCTGCTATTAAATACCTTATGGAAAATAAAGATGCTAAACCTAGACTCATTAGGTGGGTTCTCTTGCTACAAGAATTCAATTTACATATTATTGATAGAAAGGGAGCTGAGAACCCTGTAGCAGACAACTTGTCTAGGTTAGAAAACATTCTTGATGACCCACTACCTATTGATGATAGTTTTCCTGATGAACAACTAGCTGTCATAAATGCTTCTCATAATACTCCTTGGTATGCTGACTATGCTAATTATATTGTTGCTAAATTCATACCACCTAGTTTCACATACCAACAAAAGAAAAAGTTTTTCTATGATTTAAGACATTACTTCTGGGATGACCCACATCTTTATAAAGAAGGAGTAGATGGTGTTATTAGATGTTGTATACCTGAGCATGAACAGGAACATATCCTACGCAAGTGTCACTCTGAGGCCTACGGAGGACACTATGCTGGTGATAGAACTGCACACAAGCTGGTATTACAATCTGGTTTTTATTGGCCTACTCTTTTTAGGGATGCTCGTAAGTTTGTCTTGTCTTGCGATGAATGTCAAAGGATTGGTAATATTAGTAGACGTCAAGAAATGCCTATGAATTATTCACTTGTTATTGAACCATTTGATGTTTGGCGATTTGATTATATGGGACCTTTTCCTTCCTCTAATGGGTATACACATATTTTAGTTGCTGTTGATTATGTTACTAAGTGGGTAGAAGTCATTTTCCCAAGGTTTGGAGTCCCTAGATATTTGATAACTGATGGTGGTTCACACTTTATTCATGGTGATTTCTGTAAATTGCTTGCTAAGTACGATGTTAACCATAGAATTGCATCTCCCTATCATCCTCAATCTAGTGGTCAAGTAGAATTAAGTAATAGAGAAATAAAATTGATCTTGCAAAAGACTATTAATATATCCAGGAAGAATTGGTCTAAGAAACTTGATGATGCATTATGGGCTTATAGAACTGCTTATAAAAACCCTATGGGTATGTCCCCGTATAAAATGGTATATGGAAAAGCATGTCACTTACCTCTTGAACTAGAACATAAAGCTTATTGGGCAATTAAAGAGCTCAACTATGATTTCAAACCTGCCGGTGAAAAGAGGTTATTTGACATTAGCTCACTTGATGAATGGAGAACCCAAGCTTATGAAAATGCCATGTTGTTTAAATAAAAGGTTGAAAGATGGCATGACAAAAGGATAAAAAAGCGGGAATTCAATGTAGGTGACCATGTCTTGCTATACAGTTCTCGTTTAAGATTTTTTGCAAGAAATTTTTTCTCTAACTAGGAAGGGCCTGACGTTATCGAGGAAGTTTATCGTTCCGGTGCCATCAAAATCAACAATGCCGAGGGCAATAACCCGAAGGTGGTAAACGGGCAAAGAATCAAACATTATATCTCACGTACTCCCATAAATATTGAAACCAATATTATTAATACCATAACACCGGAGCAGTACATAAAGGAAACCTACCAGAACACGCCAGAACCCTGAAAAGGAGTAGGTATGTGATACGGTAAGTAAACCGACTCCAAAAGGAGTAGGCAATTTTACTCCGTTCTGGAATATTTAAAAAATTAGAAAAATAAAAAGTAGTATGAATAGTGCATGAGGAGGCAACAAGCCATGTGGGTGCGCCTCCAAGGCTTGTGGCCACCTCATGTGCCCTCTGGACTCCGTTTTCTTGTAGGATACTCCTTATAGTCAGGAGAAATTCATTATATAATCTCTCGAAGGTTTTGAGCACCGTACCACGGCAATATCCTTTGTTCTTGTTTCAAGCTATTTTGCTGACAGATCTAGATCGCCATGACGTCCCCAAGCACTCCTAAGGACAAGTTCTTCAAGAAGGTCATCACCCCTACCATGCGTGAGGGGGTGCTGCACATCCGAGATGTTCAAGGGCCAAAGAAGACCGGCAGCGTGGAGACTAGGCTCGAAGCGATGAAGCGATGAAGTGCCAAGGGATGGTGGAACGCGGACTCAACGCCAATCACTCCATGATCACGGAATTTACCCGTGACCACAAGATGGATGCCAAGGACATCGGGGAGGCCATCTTCAAGGTTCATGAGAAAATCGAGCATCTCCAAGCCCAGATCTATGACCTGCAAAACCAAAACTGTGAGTATGAATACAGATTTAAGAAGATGAGTTTTGCTGCAGATTTGAGGATCCCGGAGACTCGTACATCTTTTTACGATGGTGAACCTATGCCTTGGAAGATGGAGGACAAGCTTCCCACATCATCAACCTCGTCACTACCACCACCTTCGAAGAAGGAGACTTGAGAACACGGGTATGGGAACTCCCCTTGGCTTGTGCCAAGCTTGGGGGAGGTGCCCCGGTATTGTATCACCATCATATCTTTACTTTTATCGTTTATCTTAGTTCGATCCTTTTGGTTATATCTTGATCTAGTAGAATAAGAGTTTTAGTATGATCTAGTTTTTGGGTTTTGCTTTGAGTTCCCTCTATGTAATCGAGTGTGAGAGTTATATAATAAAGAGTAGTTTTGAGTAAGGGCTTTGCTTTCTCATTTTGATCTTGGAAAAGAAGAAAAAAAGGGGGGAATAAAAGAGTATATAATAATCTTATGGAGAGTGATGACTTCACATATAAGAAGTATGAGGACTGAAACTTGTTGTGGGTTGACAAACATAGTGTTGGTCATTGTTGCAATTAAAAGGAAGTAATAAAGAAAGAGAGGTTCACATATAGATATATTATCTTGGACATCTTTTATGATTGTGATCACTCATTAAAATATTATATGCTAAGAAGTCGATGTTGGACAGCGAAGACAACATAATGAGTTATGTTTGCTTATTTCCGAATAGAAGTTATATTGTCATGGATCATCTAACATGTGACGCTTGCTTCCAACTCACACTAGCCAAAAACTTCCGCACCAAGTAGAGATACTACTTGTGCATCCAAATACCCATAACCCAGTTTTGCCATGAGAGTCCACTATACCTACCTATGGATTGAGTAAGATCCTTCAAGTAAGTTGTCATCGGTGCAAGCAATAAAAATTTCCCTTTAAATATGTATGATCTATTAGTGTGAGGAAAATAAACTTTATATGAACTTGTGATGGGGAAGAAATAAAAGCAACAGACTACATAATAAAGTTTTCTATCCCAAGCGGCAATATAAAGTCACGTTCCGTTGCATTAAGATTTCGTGCATCCAACCAAAAAGCACATGACAACCTCTGCTTCCCTCTATGAAGGGCCTATCTTTTACTTTTTTTAGTATTTACCTTTATGCAAGAGTCATGGTGATCTTCACCACCTCCTATATTTTGCCTTTTTCTCTTGGCAAGCGTCATGTGTTGGGGAATATCTAGGAACATATATCCACTCGGATGTAGATGATCATGAGTTATTATTGTTGACATTATCCTTGAGGTAAATAGTTGGGAGGCAAAACTATAAGCCCCTATCTTTCTATGTGTCTGATGGAAGCTTTGATTTCATAAGTATCGCATGAGTGTTAGTAATTATGAAAGACTAAAAGATGATTGAGTATGTGGATTTGCTAGACAAGCTCTTATATTGACTATTTCCGATGTTATGATAAATTGCAATTGCTTCAATGACTGAGATCATAGTTTGTTGGTTTTCAGTAAAGTTTTTGATTCATACTTTACTTTGTGAATGGATTATCACTTTAGCATAAGAAGTTATATGACAATATATTGCTATTCTAAAGATGATCATGATGCCCTCATGTCCGTATTTTATTTTATCGACACCTCTATCTCTAAACATGTGGACATGATTTATCGATTTCGGCTTTCGCTCGAGGACAAGCGAGGTCTAAGCTTCGGGGAGTTGATACGTCCATTTTGCATCATGTTTTCTATATCAATATTTATTGCGTTATGGGTTGTTATTTCACATTCTGGTTCAATACTTATGCCTTTTCTCTCTTATTTTACAAGATTTACATGAAGGGGAGAATGCCTGTAGCTGGAATTCTAGACCGGAAAGGAGCAAATCTGAGAGACCTATTCTGCACTACTCCAAAAGTCCTGAAATTTACGGAGAATTATTTTGGAATATATAAAAATTATTGGGCAAAGAAACTACCAGAGGGAACCCACCAGGTGGCCACAAGCCTGGGGGCGCGCCCTACCCCCTAGGGCGCGCCCCCAGGGCTTGTGGGCCCCCTGGCAGGTCTCCGTTGCCCATCTTATGTTATATGGAGGGTATTGACCTAGAAAAAAATCAGAAGGAAGCTTTCGGGATGAAGCGCCGCCGTTTCGAGGAGGAACCTGTGTAGAAGCAATCTAGAGCTCCTACAGAGCGATTCTGCCGGGGAAACTTCCCTCCCGGAGGGTGATTCATCTCCAACGTATCTATAATTTTTGATTGTTCCATGCTATTATATTATCTATCTTGGATGTTTTATATGCATTTATATGCTATTTTATATTATTTTTGGAACTAACATATTAACCTAGAGCCCAGTGCCAGTTTATGTTTTTTCCTTGTTTTTGAGTTATACAGAAAAGGAATATCAAATGGAGTCCAAACGGAATAAAACTTTCGCGATGGTTTTTCTTGGACCAGAAGACACCTGTAGTACTTGGAGAGGGGGCCAGGAGGTGCCCGAGGAGGCCACAAGCCTGCCAGGCGCGCCCTAGGGGGTCGCCCTCAGAGCTTGTGGGCCCCTTGGAGGTCTCCTAACCCTAATTCTTGGCCTATAAATTCCCAAATATTCCCAAACCACCAGAAGCGTCCACCAAAATACTTTTCTGCCGCCACAAGCTTCTGTTCTCATGAGATCCCAGCTTGGGGCCTTTTCCGGCGATCTGCCGGAGGGGGATTCGATCACGGAGGGTTTCTACATCAACCCTATTGCCCTACCGATGATGTGTGAGTAGTTTACCACAGACCTATGGGTCCATAGCAAGTAGCTAGATGGCTTCTTCTCTCTCTTTGGGCTTCAATACAAAGTTCTCCTCAATGTTCTTGGAGATCTATTCGATGTAATACTTTTTTGCAGTGTGTTTGTTGAGATCCGATGAATTGTGAGTTTATGATCAGATTATCTATGATTATTATTTGAGTCTTCTGAATTCTTTTATGCATGATTAAGATATCTTTGTATTTCTCTTTGAACTATCGATTTGGTTTGGCCAACTAGATTGGTTTTTCTTGCAATGGGAGAGGTGCTTAGTTTTGGGTTCAATCTTGCGGTGTCCTCACCCAGTGACATAGTAGGGGTAGCGAGACACGTATTGTATTGTTGCCATCAAGGGTAAAAAGATGGGGTTTACATCATATTGCTTGAGTTTATCCCTCTACATCATGTCATCTTGCTTAAGGCGTTACTCCGTTCTTATGAACTTAATACTCTAGATGCATGCTGGATAGCGGTCGATGTGTGGAGTAATAGTAGCAGATGTAGGCAAGAGTCGGTCTACTTGTCACAGACGTGATGCCTATATTCATGATCATTGCCTTGGATATCATCATAATTATTCGCTTTTCTATCAATTGCTCAACAGTAATTTGTTTACCCGCCGTATGCTTTCTTTAAGAGAGAAGCCTCTAGTGAAACCTATGGCCCACGGGTCTATTTTCCATCATATATTTTCAGATCTATAAAACCAAAAACCCAAAAATACCTTGCTGCAATTTATTTGTCTTTACTTTGTTTTACGTTTTAGTAATCTTTTATATCCATCTCTATTAGACCTCATCCTTGCAAGTGACCGTGAAGGGATTGACAACCCCTTTATCACGTTGGGTGCAAGTGTTTGATTGTTTGTACACGTGCGTAGATTGGAGACTTGTTCGTACCTCCTACTGGATTGATACCTTGGTTCTCAAACTAAGGGAAATACTTATCTCTACTTTGCTGCATCACCCTTTTCTCTTCAAGGGAAAAAACAACGCAAGCTCAAGAAGTAGCAGGAAGAATTTCTGGCGCCATTGCCGGGGAGGTCCTACGTCAAACGTACCAAGTACTCATCATAAACTCTCATCTTTTGCATTACATTATTTGCCATTTGCCTCTCATTTTCCCCTCCCCCACCTCTAAAATGTTTTCAGAAAAACACAAAAATATTTGCCTTCTTTCCGTTTGCCTCTATGTCTTACTTGGTTTGTTTTCTTGTTCGCTTGGCATAACTGTGTATTTATTGAAAATCAGAAAGCAAAAAGTTTATGGATCCTCATCCACTTGCTAATATTTTTAAGAGATCCAATTTTGATGAACCTATTGCTAGTGAGTTGAGTGCACTAGATTATCTTTATGAAGTTTTGCTTGAAATTTGTGAATCTGAAAATTGTGATGAAGTGCTAAAAGAAGAAATTTATGAAGTGATTCACGATAGCTCCTTGAAAGAAAAACATGATTGCAATGATGTTATCATAAATCCTATTAATGTCAATTGTGCTAATAATATGCAAAACCCTAAGTTTGGGGATGCTAATTTTGATATGTCCACCACTTGTTGCAATGATCATGATTGGGGTGATTGTTCTTATGATCTTGAAAATTTATTTAAGCCTCATGATGAATATATTTGCAATAATATTGAAAGTGGGTTTGGAAGAGTGTCAACTCTAGGTAATAATGATCCCACTACCTTGGAGATTGATCAATTTTATATTTTTTTTGATAAAAGTGGGCTTGGAGAGGTCATGACTTTATTTGATGATAATCCCACTATTTTGGAAGTGTGTCAGCTTTGCATGCATGTGGATCATGAAGAGAATATTTTATGTGATAGCTATATTGTTGAATTTGATTATGATACTACATGTAATTATTATGAGCGAGGAAAATATGGTTGTAGAAATTTTCATGTTACTAAATTACCTCTCGTTATGTTGAGATTGCTATTGTTTCTTTCTTCTTCCTTGCATATGGTAGTTTTTGCTTGCCTTGATGATTTGTTTTCCTATAAAATGCCTATGCATAGGAAGTATGTTAGACTTAAATGTGTTTTTCACATGTCTTATGATGCTCTCTTTGTGCTTCAATCCTTGTCTTTCATGTGAGCATCATTGAAATCTCAAGCCTATCTTAATGGCTATAAAGAAAGAGCTTGTTGGGAGGCAACCCGATTTTATTTTGTGTTTTTGCTTTTGCTACAGTTCTTGAATAAAATACACATTATTAACTCTGTAGTAATTGTGTTTTAGTGTTTTAATTAGTGTTCGAGCCAAGTAAGACCTTTGGGATGGTCTACGGTGATAGTTGATTTGATCTTGCTGAAAAACAGAAACTTTTGCGTCCAGTAGCATAATTTTGATAAATCATAGAAGCGATGAAAACTTCTGAATTGGTTACACAAGAATGATATATAAATTTCCCAGGTTGACCTAATTTTTCAGAATTTTTAGATTTACATAAGTTTGAGCTAAATTCAGATCTTCATAGACTATTCTATTTTTGACAGATTCTGTTTTCTATGTGTTGTTTGCTTATTTTGATGAATCTATGGGTGGTATCGGGGGTATGAACCATGGAGAAGTTGGAATACAGTGTAACACCCATAGTGGTTAGCCACAGTAATCCCCCTGTTGATAATGCCATGTCATCATGATCAACAGTGCTTAAACATCATTTGGATCCTATCTCTTTTCAATTCAAATTCAAATAGAAATTCAAACTAAAAGTGCAAATAAAAGTTGTTCAAATCCAGAAACTAAAATGTTCATAATATTGTAAATATTCCAGAGACAATTCTAAAATTATAACCAACATTCACTAAATTAATTAATTAACTCTAACAGCAACAAAACAGAGATAATTAATCCATATTCATTTATTTAAAATCCAAATAAAATTCATTTGCCTCCAAACCTTTTTATAACAGAGCTAGAAATAGCACTATAAATATGTGGCTAGTTCACCTATTTTACAAAAGTCATTTGGTTTAAAAAGAAAAGACAAAATAGAATTAAGAAAAGAAAACAGAAAGAGAAAAGAAGAAAAGGAAAAGAGCCCACCGCCACCTGGGCCAAAGTGAGCACAGGCGGCCCAGCCCACCGCCTGCCGTCCCCCACCTCGCGCTGCTCACTCCCCCCCTCGCTGTCGTCTCCAGCCGCACAAGCGCGCACGCCCGCCCGGGGCCCCCATCCTCGCGCACTCGACAGCGGCTCTGCCGCTCGTCGTGGGTGGTTAAGGGCCACATCCCGCACTCCCCCTGACCTCTCTGGCCTCTCTTCTCCCCTCTCCAGCGCCTCTCCCCACTTCTTCCACTCCCGAGGGCCACCGCCGACGCGCCGTCGTCACCACCGCGGCCACCGACGGCCCCGAATGCCGCTACCAAGTCCAGGAGCTCCAACGCGCACCTCCACATCGTCTTCGCCCTCAAGCCCGAGCCGAGGGTCATCTGCAGCACCGCCCGTGGCCGTTCCCCTCGCCGGACTCCGCCGCGACCTCATCGATGATTCACCGCCTCCAGCCCTCCCCCGACGCGTCTGAGCACGCCACCAGCTCCGGGGTGAGCTCGTGCATCCCCCCCCCTCCGTTTAATCGCGCACGAGCCGTAGGCCTAGTTCCGTCGAGCTCTGCCCGTAGCCGCCGTCGGTCGTCACCGCACACGTCGCTCCAGTCCACCTCCGGTCGCCCCGCTTGCATCGTTCGATGCGCAACGCTTCGAGCATTCGAACGCAGCCCCCCCACGTTACTCTCCTTGCACCGCATCGACGAGCCCGACGAGTTCCCGCTTCGGCCGGTGTGGCACGCCGTCGCCGTCAACGATGGCGACCACCCCCGCCCCTGCCGTTGCGCCCATTCGACATGGCTTGGCGCCCGCGTTCGATCCCAGCCAGCGGGGAATCAAACGGTAGCCCGTGGCGCGAATCCGGCCAAGTCCGGTGTCGAGCCCCTTTCTGGGAATAAATCTCAGAAAAGGCCCTAAGTCACACCAGCCCCAAGATCAACACAACTGGTGGACTTCCTTGATACAGATAACCAGTACAAATAATATTACACAAGGTTGAGTCTGAAGGCTCAACAAAATTATTACAAACTTGCCAAATATATGGCAGTGGCGGAATAAGACAGTGGTGTGGTGGTGATACATCTCTGAGACAATAACGTTAAGCCAAGCATCAGAGTGATGCTTGACTACTTTATTGGTGTAGCAGAAGCTCAGCGGAAGATACATGTGGTAG
Source organism: Thinopyrum elongatum (assembly GCA_011799875.1). Lineage (NCBI taxonomy): Eukaryota > Viridiplantae > Streptophyta > Magnoliopsida > Poales > Poaceae > Thinopyrum > Thinopyrum elongatum. Next base: position 610,292,290 of record CM022298.1, read on the forward strand.
ACTCCTATCTCACAGGTTGACTGACTGGGACTCTTCTAAGCGTCGGGCTCGCTAGCGCAATCCTTCTCCACAAGCTCGTCCTCCTCCAAGTCTGGCCAAGTAGATAGCCAGGGACAAGCCAATGAGTACGTTGGATTGTACTCGCAAACATTATGAACAAAAGATATAATGGATGCACATGCTCATGTAGGAACAAATTGACATGCTCATGCTGCCTAAAATCCTGGTCATGACATAATTATAAAATGATGCGGAAGTAAATGAAACATGTTAGCCATAACCAGTCTTTTAAAAAAAAAATTTAAAGCAAGTGAATGCCATGGGTAGTCTAGCCTGCCCAAGTGACATACAGAAAAATAAGAGAAATGCCGGTCGGGTATCTACAAGAGTAGTGGCGAGATAAACCGCCTGTTAACTCAAGAGACGCCACGAGAGGTCTTGAAAAGAAATGCCTGTCGAGCGTCAAGTGACGCCACGGTTGGACTTGAAGAGAAATGCCAATCGGGTGTCCACAAGAGTAGTGGCGTGATAAACCGCCTGTTAACTCGAGAGACGCCACGAGAGGTCTTGAAAATAAAATTGAGTGCCCGGGGTAGTCTAGCCAGCCCCTGAGACACTCAGGAAATTAAAATAAGAGAAACGGGTTAGTCCACAGTAATATGCATAGCCATAATAATATTTAATAAGCATAAAATAATCAAGGTAGCAATAGGGTATCAACAATTATACTGCAAAAAATGAGTCAGACATATTTTAATTATTTTCTCCAGAGACCGATACCGGGACCGACACTTGACCCACCCAGCTACGCCCTTTGACCGAGGACACGGCTATTCGAACAGTTTTAACTCTGCAGAGGGTGTACTCTTTACCCACAAGTAAAGGATTTCTTTAGTCAGTACTGTGACACTGACTAATTCCCATTACGGTCTTTGGGTTGAAAACACACCTGACCAGCACACACCAGAATAACCCTCCGGATGCCAGGAATCACCCAAAGCATCGTTCAAGAAAAACTCTGAGACGGAGAGACCAACGTCCTGCATGGGATCACTATTAATACTCGCGGATTACAAGGGGTGCCCCCCTCTCAGTCACAACCGGAAACACCCATGTGACGCCCCCGGCCTAATCGTGCACTAATCATACACGCCAATGCACACGATCAAGCCTAAGGACTCACGGGAAGATATCACAACACAACTCTAAAACATAAATAAAGTCATACAAGCTTTATATTACAAGCCAGGGGCCTCGAGGGCTCGAATACATAAGCTTGTGAACAAGCGTCAGCGGAAGCATCAGATATCTGAGTACAGATATGAAATAGAAACATAAAGGCCTTTAGAAAGGCGGGGCAAAATAAAACACTACGATCGAAAGGCGAAGGCCTCCTGCGTGGGACCCTCCGAACCTACTCCTGGTCGTCAGTCAACTCGTAGTAGTATCCATCCGCTGGGTAGTAGTAGTAGTCGAACAACGGGGCATCGGTCTCAGGGGCTCCGTCATCTTGGTCACGTCAAACTGATATGGGGAGAAAAGGAAAACAAAGCAACCGTGGGTACTCAGAAGTACTCAGCAAGCAAGGATCTACACTACATATGCAACATTTTCAAAGGGAGGCTGTATATGTGGACTGGGCTGCAGAAATGCCAGAATAGAGAGGAGGCCTAGTCCTATCAAAAACTAGCATCTTCAGCGGTCTTGCAGCAATAGAAGAGAGTAGAACAGTACAATATAATGTAGTAGTATCATTAAGTCTCATCCTCACCCAGAGATACTTTCTCGACTCCCTGCGAGAAAGCAATCCCAGAGCCATACATTCATCAACCTCGTCCTGAGATCCCTTCTCGACTCCCTGCGAGAAGCAATCCCAGAGCCATAGTATCCAAGTATCCAATTCTAAATTGTATCAATCAGGATACAACTCCGAGTGTCCTTTACCGTAGGACAGGCTATCGATAGAAGTTTTCTTCCCTACAGGGGTGCACCAACTTACCCAACACGCTCGATTAACTCTGGGCGGACACACTTTCCTGGGTCATGCCCGGCCTCGGCCAAACGACACATCGCAACCCTACCTATAGCTTAGCAGAGAGGTCCCCGCCGGTCTACATGCTAAGCGCAAGGGGGTCTTGGCCATCGCCCCTCGCCCTCCGGGTCGTTGCGCACACGGTGAAGCCAGGCACCAACACTACAGGAAGGCGCCGGTCCGTCCGTGCCGCCATGCTGAACTAGACGTCTGACAGAGCTTTCGGCTGATGCATACAATGCAGAACGCCCATACTATGCCCACGTGATGGTTAGTGCTATCAGGCCAGAGGCCTGCTTGGATCAAATATCCAAATCGTTAGGACTAGGGGCTTGCGGTAACGAGCAGAGACTCACGAAAGATGTGACCCCGTCGTCCCGTCTCGAGGACTTGCTGCAAGGGTTAAGAATGCCCGGCCGCGCCTCGTATTCACCAATCGGGCACCACACTGGCACCCATCTTCACAACACTCGCCTCTCAGGCGCACGCGGGTACCCCTCAGGGTCGACCCGCCTATCCAAGTAATAGTGTAAAGTCCAAGTATCCGTGTGTCCATAACATCAGGGGAATCCGAGGTATCACCCTCGTTGGATTCCTACTCGATGTATCCGTCAAGGTGAACTCGGAGGAATCACCCTCACTGGGTTCACACTTGAGGTGTTGTACGATGGCGTCGTTATCGGAAGCGGTGAAAGAGGAATCACCCTCGATGACCACGACCGAATAGCTACTCTACAGAGTTAACATCAGAAGTGCTACACGAGGTATCACCCTCGGCACTCGATAGTAACGCTGCAGTGTCGTTACAACTAAGGGGGGGTGATGTGCGGTGCCGGGGCCTGGTCTTCAATCCCGTTGATCGGGTCTTCTGATGATCCAGCGCGGCAGTCGGGATAAGTGGGGTCACTGATAGGTCTCTACCCAGCCTATACTAAGCAGTTTAGGATATGCAGGTAATTATCAACAACAGGTTACAATAAACAGGCTATGCATCAGAATAGGTAAAGCAGTAGCAGCAGCAATTCTAATGCAAGCATGAGAAATAGAATGGGCGATATCGGGATGATCAAAGGGAGGGGGGCTTGCCTGGTTGCTCGGCGGCAAGGGCAAGGTCGTCAGTGGAGTCTTCGGGCTCCGGAGCTGTGTCGGCCTCGGGGACGACGTCGGTGTCGGGGGCTACCGAGAGAGAAGAGGGGGAGGAAACAGTTTAAATATAGAGCAAACATGAGCAACGCAAAGTACGGCATGACATTTTCCAGTGCCGGGTGTGTCCTAACGTATGGTTGCACGTCACCGAGGAAGGGGGAATTCATCCGGGAATGTTTTCCCGTTTCCGGACATTTGTCAGACAGATGACCGGAGGGGAACGGTTGCATGTTCGGATAGTTAGGGACGTGTGGCGGACGAACGGACCGCGTACTCGGATTCGTCTCGTCGTTCTGAGCAATTTTCATGTATAAAGTTTTTCGATCGGAGTTACGGATTAAAAGATATGATTTTCTAAAGTTTTTATTAATATCTGGAATTTATTTAATTAATTAAATTCGAATTATCCAAAACAGTGCGGGGGTGACGTCATCATGACGCAGTGCTGACATCAGCAGTCAACAGGGGGTTGACCAAAGTCAAACCTGACAGTGGGGCCCACATGTCAGTGAGACAGAGGCATAATTAGTGTTAACTTAATTAAGTTAGGTTAATTAAGGGGGGTGGGGCCTACTGTCAGTGTCTGTTAACTTAATTAATTAACTAATTAGGTTAATTAGCATCTTAATTAGGGTTTTTACTTATTTTAAAACGTTTTAAGGGGGTGGGGCCCGCGTGTCAGCGACACGGGCTGCCCAGTCAGCACCGCTGACTGGTCAAAGGGGAGCCCCGGGCCCACCAGTCAGTGACCCTGGTGGTGGGCCGGACGGGCCACGTCGGCGCCGGCCGCCGGAGATGCGCCGGCGAGCCCCGAGCGCGGTGGTGGAACTCCGGCGAGCTCGGAAATGCGCTACAGGGCACCATTCGACGCGGGGCTGGGCTCTCTGGAATGGGCTCTTCAATCCGCTTCCGATGGTGGCGGTCACGGCGGCGGGGGTTGCCGGAATCGAACGCGGCGACGACAGCAAGCGGCGGCGGCTATGGGTGGTGATGGAGACGCAGCAGCAGTACGCGCGCGAGCCAACTGACTACGCCGCGAGGCCCTACGCGATGCGGGGAAGCGAGCGAGCTTGGCCACAGGACCAATTGGACACCGACGACACGTCGGCGACGAGCTCCGCGGAGTCCAGCACGGCCATGGGTGGAGCGGCAGCTACGAAGAGGGGAAGAGCGCAGGGGGAGAGGGACGAGGACGGGGTGCTCACGGTGGTCCTGTAGGCGTGCAAGGGTGGGCTCGGGGTAGCGCAACGACGGCGAATCGTGACGGCGATCACCAGCGCCCGAAGCTTGAAGACTAGCTCGTGCGCGACGAGGCAGGTGATTTCCGCTCCAGTTCGATGCAGCAGGTGAAGCAGCAGGGGACGGCGGGGCGATCTGGCACTGCCGCGAGGTGTAGGGGCGACGGTGGCCGCGCGTATCAGACGGCCGAGGCCATTGCGGCGCTCGGTGGGAGGAGGAAGGAGAGGGGGAAAGTGAGCGAGGGAGGGCTCGGAGGTGTCCGCGGGGTGCTCTTTATCCACGGCGAGCGCGCGACGCGCTGTCGAGTGCCGAGGGAGGGGGCCGGGCTCGGGGGCGCGTGCGCACGCAGGGTGCTCGACAGCGCGCCCGCGGCGTCAGGGGGTAGGGGGAGGGGGCTAGTTGGGCTAGACCAGCTCCTGTGCGGCTGTGGGCTTAAGTGCACAGGGGCATTTTTTCATTTCTTCTTTTCTTTTCTTTTCTTTCTCTATTTTCTCTTTTCTTTTTATTTCAAAACTCTTTTGTAAAATATGAAAACTATCCCAATATTACCAGTGCAATATTAGGCACTGATATAAAAAGGTTTTGACTCCAAACATTTTCACATGGATTTTATTTAATTAAAAAGGCATTAGATAGTGCTGTTTTGCTGCTATTTCTATTTGTTTGAGTCATTTAAATATTTTAGTTAACACTGCAGCTAATTTTTTTATTTGCCTCTGGATTATTTGCAACATGATGAGCATTTTTGTTCCTGGATTTGAACAACTTTTATTTTCCACTTTAATTTAAATTTTGAATTTGACTTAGGAGTTGAAATGCAATATGGTGCTAATGATGATTATGCACTATTAAACATGCTGACTTGTCATTATCAAAAGGGTGATTACTGTGGCTAACCACTGGGGGTGTTACAAATCTCCTCCACTAACAAGAATTCTCGTCCCGAGAATTAAGAGGTAGAAGGAAAAAGTTCGGGGTATTCCGCACGAAGATTATCCTCACGTTCCCAAGTGGCTTCATCTTCAGTATGATTTGACCACTTCACTTTGAGGAACTTGGTAACCTTCTGACGGGTCCGACGTTCAGCTTCATCGAGAATGCGGATCGGATGCTCCTTATAAGATAGGTCATATTGCAATTTGAGCACCTCGTGATCCACAGCTCGGTGTGGAAATTCCTTGAAGCATTGACGAAGTTGCGACACATGGAAGACGTCATGGATATGGGAGAATTGCGGCGGCAATTCCAATTTATACGCCACCTGACCACGTCTAGCAATAATGCGGAAAGGACCAATGTAGCGTGGAGCTAGCTTGCCCTTGATTCCAAAACGGTGAGTGCCCTTCATAGGAGTGACGCGCAGATAAGCTTGATCACCAGGTTGCTAAGTCAAACCCCATCGTTTGCAATCATAGTTGCTCTTCTGGCGGTCCTGAGCCGCCTTGAGATTTTCACGGACGATACGGACTTGTTCTTCGGCGTGTTGAATAATATCCGGACCCACGAGCGGTTGTTCCCCAGTTTCTGACCAATTCAGAGGGGTTCGACACTTACGTCCATAGAGTACTTCGAACGGGGCCATTTTCAAACTGGCTTGATAGCTGTTGTTATAAGAGAACTCGGCATACGGAAGAGATTCTTCCCACTTCTTGCCAAAAGAAATAACACAAGCCCGAAGCATGTCTTCAAGCACTTGATTGACTCGTTCGACTTGGCCTTGGGATTGGGGGTGATAAGCTGAACTCCAGGTAATATGAGTTCCCATAGCTGTTTGGAAACTTTCCCAGAACTTGGAAGTGAAAAGACTGCCACGGTCCGAACTGATCTCCTTCGGAATACCGTGGAGTGAAACAATTCTGGAGATATACAATTATGCTAACTGACTAGCAGTGATAGTCTCTTTGACAGGCAGAAAGTGTGCAACCTTAGAGAGTTGGTCGACGACTACAAGAATAGCATCGTGACCCTTCTGTGACCTGGGAAGTCCTGTAACGAAATCCATCTGAACCTTATCCCATTTCCATAGAGGAATAGGAAGTGGTTGCAGAATTCCAGCAGGCTTCTGATGTTCTACTTTAACGCGACGACACACATCACATTCAGCAACATAACGAGCAATGTCCTGCTTCATTTTAGACCACCAGTACCTTTGACGGAGATCACGATACATCTTGGTGCTACCCGGATGAATAGACAGCGGGGTATCATGTGCCTCCTTCATGACCTTGTCGGTCATAAGTTCGAAGCGAGGTACCACAATGCGATTTCTGAAATACAAGGTTCCATCTTTAGACAGCGAGAAATCCCTGTACTTTACAAGGTGAAGGTCTTTCTTCATCAGATCAACTTCAGCATCTTTAGCTTGCGCATTCTTAACAGCTTTCTCAAGATCTGGTTGTATCACAAGGTTATTTAGAGAGCCCTATGGAACAATACGCAGATTCAGCTTGCACAGTTCTTCAAAAAGACGAGGTTGTGCTCGCCTAACCATGAGGTTGTCGCAATAGGACTTGCGGCTTAAGGCATCAGCCATCACGTTAGCCTTGCCAGGGGTATAAGAAATACCCAAATCATAGTCCGCCATGGCCTCCATCCATCTTTGCTGACGGAGGTTTAGAGAAGGTTGAGTGAACAAGTACTTCAGACTTTTATGATCCATGTAGATCTCGCAACGATTACCGAGAAGGTAATGTCCCCACAACTGCAATGCATAGATCACAGCAGCTAGTTCTAGATCATGTACCGGATAATTCTCTTCATGTGGGCGCAACTGACGAGAGCCATAAGCAATCACTTTACGCTCTTGCATTAGGACACAGCCTAATCCTTCACGGGATGCGTCACAATAAATCACAAAGTCTTTGCGGGTATCTGGAGGAGATAGTACTGGGGCAGATGTTAGCTTGTCTTTGAGTGTCTGGAAACTTTCCTGACATTTTTCTGTCCATTCAAATTTAACGCCCTTGTGAAGCAGATCAGTCAGGGGCTTAGCAATCTTAGAAAAGTTCTCGACAAATCGACGGCAATAGCTTGCAAGGCCAAGAAAACTTCTCACTTGCTTGACGTTCTTTGGAGGAGTCCAGTCCAGAATAGCCTGAACTCGTTCTGGGTTAACAGCAATGCCATCTTTCGAAATCACATGACCAAGGTACGTTACTTCAGAAAGCCATAATTCACATTTGGAGTATTTGGCATACAGCTGGTGTTCTCGGAGTCTTTCCAGTACAAGACGGAGGTGTTCAGCATGTTCTTTCTTATTCTTTGAATAGACCAGAATATCATCTAGATAAACCACGACGAACTTGTCGAGGTAATCCATGAAGATATAATTCATCAGACGGGAGAATGTGGCTGGAGCATTGGTTAAGCTGAAGGACATGACCGTGTACTCGTAGGAGCCATAACGAGTAACAAATGCAGTCTTCGGAATATCCTCTTCGCGAACACGGATCTGATGGTATCCCAATCTCAAATCAAGCTTAGAGAATACTAAGGAACTGGCAAGTTGATCATACAAATCGTTGATTCTGGGAAGCAGATACTTGTTCTGAATTGTTGCTTGGTTAATGGGCCGATAATCCTGAACCAATCGGTTAGTTCCATCCTTCTTCTTAACGAAGAGTGAAGGTGCTCCCCAAGCAGAGGACCTGGGGCGGATGAAACCTTTCTTAAGTGACGTGTCGATTTCTTCCTTAAGTTCGAGAAGATGATGCAGAGGCATCTTATAAGGGCGCTTCGCAATAGGGGTTGTGCCAGGCTTCAAGTCGATGACGAACTCAACAGCTCTAGCAGGCGGTATTCCTGGAACTTCTTCTGGAAAGACATCTTGAAAATCACGAACAACTGGAACGTTCTCGATGCCTTCAAGAGGTGAAGCATTCAATGCATTCAGAACATATATCTGAGCTTCGGCGTCCTGCACTGTACGAGCTGAGTATCTGACAGTCTGACCGGAAGGGTGTGTGAGGCGGACTGTTTCAGTGGCACAGTCAATCAAAGCTTTATGGGGCTTCAACCAGTCCATACCCAGAATAATGTCTATGTTGGAGGTCTTGAGAGCAATGAGTGAAACGGGGAACATCAATCCTCCGATCACAATGTGGTTACCGTGGCTTACCATGGTAGTTTGCCAAGTAGCCCCAGGTGAATGGATTACTAATGGGATGGACATCTCCTCGAAAAGTATATCATGGCTTCGCGCAAAACTTTCGGACATGAAGGAGTGCGATGCTCCAGAATCAAAGAGGACTGAAGCTGGGATTGAATTCACTAGAAGGGTGCCCATCACAATGTTGGGGTCCTGTCGAGTTTCTTCGATGTTGACTTGGTTGACATGAACAAGTTGACTAGCAGGTAGTCTGGCACTACGATTTCTGGAATGATGGGTCCGATGGCCCTTCCTACGAACAACAGGATGACGTGATGCATTCTGAGGCTGACCTTGATGACAGTTAAAAGCACGGTGCCCTGGCTGTCCACACTGGTGGCACAGACCATCATTATGGGGAGAAACACCAACATGGGGCTGTCCGCTTGAAATGTTCAGTTGCCTTGGTGGTGGGGGCAGACGAGGTGCAGCATATGACGGCCTTGGTGTTGGAGCAGGTCGATGATGAATATTGTGAGAGATCCAGACTCGACATTTCTGAGTAGGTCGACCAGAAGACGAGCCGACATCTCGAGTACGCTTAAGCGACTCCTGGTACTCAGTCAGAGCTGTTTCAACTTGGAAAGATTTGCTGACAAGCGTTGCGAAGTCTGTGAAATCATGGACAGCAAGTGCAAGTTTTATATCAGTACGTAGTCCTTCACGGAATTTCTCCTGCTTGCGAGTGTCGGTGTTGACGTCATCCTCAGCATAGTGGGACAGTTCGATAAATTTCCTCTGATATTCATCCACAGTCATTTTGCCCTGTGAGAGTTTGTGGAACTCCTGCTTCTTCTGGTCGATCAGACCTTGAGGAATTTACCGTGCATGAAAGGCTGACTGAAATTCCTGCCAAGTGGTTACAGTCTCTGCAGGCAACATACCCTTGTGGCTTTCCCACCATTGAGCAGCGGGACCCTTCAAGTGGAATGTCGCAAAGGTGACGTAACTGTTAGGGGTAACATTAGCTGACTCCATCTCAAACAGGATGTCACGAAGCCAATCATCAGCATCCATAGGATTGGTGGAGTTGCGAAAAATGGACGGATTGAGGCGCACAAATTCTGCCAGAGTTACTGGAACATTTTGTTGCTGAGCATTCTGATTTGGGAACTGAGCCAATAGTCCGGTCATAAACTGCTGCATCATTGCGGCCATATAGGGTGGAGGTGGAGGATCGTCAGCCATCCTGCCAAATCAACAGGGGCAGTTTAGCAAGAAAAATTGCATGTGTATGGAATGATTCATGAAGTAGCACGCACGACAGAAGGAAGTGCAATAGATACTTCATCATAGTCACACCAGACATTCAAATCCACACATAGCCTCGGTTAGAATCCGGCATTACGACAGTAGAAAAGGGAGGGCTAGACAACTAGGCGGCGCGCAGGCACGCGGTAGGGAAGTACACAACGAGACATAGCAAAGGCTACATCAACGTCGGAGAAAACTATTGGAGCGAGGAATCTGCAAGTGACAACACAGGGTGCCCTTGATAAAAGGATCCTGTAAGCAGAACCTGGCCCAAAATCTTGAAGCAAGGGGGGATAATTTCAGAACTCCGGGTGGATGTGAGCACGAGAGCCTAATGTTGGAGTTAGTAAAATTTTAACCCGAGTAGAAGAGAGATCAGAGGCCCAGAGTAAAGGTCGAGGAGTAAAAGATACTAATACCACCCAATTGGCGACGTGGGCCCGTAAGCCACACAGCAAAGTTAGTAAAACAGTTTTCGATTACTAGACTCAACTTCGGCCAAGGAGTTGGAAAGGGGGGGTTCCTACAGTCAGTCGGCTCTGAAACCAACTTGTGACGCCCCTGGCCTAATCATGCACTAATCATACACGCAAATGCACACGATCAAGTCTAAGGACGCACGGGAAGATATCACAACACAACTCTAAAACATAAATAAAGTCATACAAGCTTTATATTACAAGCCAGGGGCCTCGAGGGCTCGAATACATAAGCTTGCGAACAAGCGTCAGCGGAAGCATCAGATATCTGAGTACAGATATGAAATAGAAACAGAAAGGCCTTTAGAAAGGCGGGGCAAAATAAAACACTACGATCGAAAGGCGAAGGCCTCCTGCCTGGGACCCTCCGAACCTACTCCTGGTCGTCAGTCAACTCGTAGTAGTATCCATCCGCTGGGTAGTAGTAGTAGTCGAACGACGGGGCATCGGTCTCAGGGGCTCCGTCATCTTGGTCACGTCAAACTGATATGGGGAGAAAAGGAAAACAAAGCAACCGTGAGTACTCGGAAGTACTCAGCAAGCAAGGATCTACACTACATATGCAACATTTTCAAAGGGAGGCTGTATATGTGGACTGGGCTGCAGAAATGCCAGAATAGAGAGGAGGCCTAGTCCTATCGAAGACTAGCATCTTCAGCGGTCTTGCAGCAATAGAAGAGAGTAGAACAGTACAATATAATGTAGTAGTATCATTAAGTCTCATCCTCACCCAGAGATCCTTTCTCGACTCCCTGCGAGAAAGCAATCCCAGAGCCATACAGTCATCAACCTCGTCCTGAGATCCCTTCTCGACTCCCTGCGAGAAGCAATCCCAGAGCCATAGTATCCAAGTATCCAATTCTAAATTGTATCAATCAGGATACAACTCCGAGTGTCCTTTACCATAGGACAGGCTATCGATAGAAGTTTTCTTCCCTGCAGGGGTGCACCAACTTACCCAACACGCTCGATTAACTCCGGCCGGACACACTTTCCTGGGTCATGCCCGGCCTCGGCCAAACGACACATCGCAACCCTACCTACAGCTCAGCAGAGAGGTCCCCGCCGGTCTACATCCTAAGCGCAAGGGGGTCTTGGCCATCGCCCCTCGCCCTCCGGGTCGTTGCACACAAGGTGAAGCCAGGCACCAACACTACAGGAAGGCGCCGGTCCATCCGTGCCGCCATGCTGAACTAGACGTCTGACAGAGCTTTCGGCTGATGCATACGATGCAGGACGCCCATACTATGCACACCTGATGGTTAGTGCTATCAGGCCAGAGGCCTGCTTGGATCAAATATCCAAATCGTTAGGACTAGGGGCTTGCGGTAACGAGCAGAGACTCACGAAAGATGTGACCCCGTCGCCCCATCTCAAGGACTTGCTGCAAGGGTTAAGAATGCCTGGCCGCGCCTCGTATTCGCCAATCGGGCACCACACTGGCACCCGTCTTCACAACACTCGCCTCTCAGGTGCACGCGGGTACCCCTCAGGGTCGACCCGCCTATCCAAGTAACAGTGTAAATTCCAAGTATCCGTGTGTCCATAACATCAGGGGAATCCGAGGTATCACCCTCGTTGGATTCCTACTCGATGTATCCGTCAAGGTGAACTCGGAGGAATCACCCTCACTGGGTTCACACATGAGGTGTTGTACGACGGCGTCGTTATCGGAAGCGGTGAAGGAGGAATCACCCTCGATGACCACGACCGAATAGCTGCTCTACAGAGTTAACATCAAAAGTGCTACACGAGGTATCACCCTCGGCACTCGATAGTAACGCTGCAGTGTCGTTACAACTAAGGGGGGGTGATGTGCGGTGCCGGGGCCTGGTCTTCAATCCCGTTGATCGGGTCTTCTGACGATCCAGCGCGGCAGTCGGGATAAGTGGGGTCACTAATAGGTCTCTACCCAGCCTATACTAAGCAGTTTAGGATATGCAGGTAATTATCAACAGCAGGTTACAATAAACAGGCTATGCATCATAATAGGTAAAGCAGTAGCAGCAACAATTCTAATGCAAGCATGAGAAATAGAATGGGCGATATCTGGATGATAAAAGGGGGGGGGCTTGCCTGGTTGCTCGGCGGCAAGGGCAAGGTCGTCAGTGGAGTCTTCGGGCTCCGGAGCTGTGTCGGCCTCGGGGACGACGTCGGTGTCGGGGGCTACCGAGAGAGAAGAGGGGGAGGAAACAGTATAAGTATAGAGCAAACATGAGCAACGCAAAGTACGGCATGACAATTTGCAGTGCCGGGTGTGTCCTAACGTATGGTTGCACGTCACCAAGGAAGGTGGAATCCATCCGGGAATGTTTTCCCGTTTCCGGACATTTGTCAGACAGATGACCGGAGGGGAACGGTTGCACGTTCGGATAGTTAGGGACGTGTGGCGGACGAACGGACCGACTATTCGGATTCGTCTCGTCGTTCTCAGCAATTTTCATGTATAAAGTTTTTCGATCGGAGTTACGGATTAAAAGATATGATTTTCTAAAGTTTTTATTAATTTCTAGAATTTATTTAATTAATTAAATTCGAATTATCCAAAACAGTGCGGGGGTGACGTCATCATGACGCAGTGCTGACGTCAGCAGTCAACAGGGGGTTGACCAAAGTCAAACCTGACAGTGGGGCCCACATGTTAGTGAGACAGAGGCATAATTAGTTTTAACTTAATTAAGTTAGGTTAATTAAGGGGGGTGGGGCCTACTGTCAGTGTCTGTTAACTTAATTAATTAACTAATTAGGTTAATTAACATCTTAATTAGGGTTTTTATTTATTTTAAAACGTTTTAAGGGGGTGGGGCCCACGTGTCAGCGACACGGGCTGCCCAGTCAGCACCGCTGACCGGTCAAAGGGGAGCCCCGGGCCCACCAGTCAGTGACCCTGGCGGTGGGCCAGACGGGCCACGTCGGCGCCGGCCGCCGCAGACGCGCCGGCGAGCCCCGAGCGCGGTGGTGGAACTCCGGCGAGCTCGGAAATGCGCTACAGGGCACCATTCGATGCGGGGCCGGGCTCTCTGGAACGGGCTCTTCAATCCGCTTCCGATGGTGGCGGTCATGGTGGCGGGGGTTGCCGGAATCGAGCGCGGCGACGACGGCAAGCGGCGGCGGCTACGGGTGGTGATGGAGACGCAGCAGCAGTACGCGCGCAAGCCAACTGACTACGCCGCGAGGCCCTACGCGATGCGGGGAAGCGAGCGAGCATGGCCACAGGACCAATTGGTCACCAATGACACGTCGGCGACGAGCTCCGCGGAGTCCAGCACGGCCATGGGTGGAGCGCAGCTACGGAGAGGGGAAGAGCGCAGGGGGAGAGGGAGGAGGACGGGGTGCTCATGGTGGTCCTGTAGGCGTGCAAGGGTGGGCTCGGGGTAGCGCAATGACGGCGAATCGTGACGGCGATCACCGGGCTCGGGGGCGCGCGCGCATGCAGGGTGCTCGACAGCGCGCCCGCGGCGTCAGGGGGTAGGGGGAGGGGGCTAGTTGGGCTGGACCAACTCCTGTGCGGCTGTGGGCTTAAGTGCACAGGGGCATTTTTCCATTTCTTCTTTTCTTTTCTTTTCTTTCTCTATTTTCTCTTTTCTTTTTATTTCAAAACTCTTTTGTAAAATATGAAAACTATCCCAATATTACCAGTGCAATATTAGGCACTGATATAAAAAGGTTTTGAGTCAAACATTTTCACATGGATTTTATTTAATTAAAAAGGCATTAGATAGTGCTGTTTTGCTGCTGTTTCTATTTGTTTGAGTCATTTAAATATTTTAGTTAACACTGCTGCTAATTTTTTATTTGCCTCTGGATTATTTGCAACATGATGAGCATTTTTGTTCCTGGATTTGAACAACTTTTATTTTCCACTTTAATTTTAATTTTGAATTTGACTTAGGAGTTGAAATGCAATATGGTGCTAATGATGATTATGCACTATTAAACATGCTGACTTGTCATTATGAAAAGGGTGATTACTGTGGCTAACCACTGGCGGTGTTACAACCCATGCCCCCTGACCCGATGACAGGATTTAGTCCAAGGCCTTTGGAAACCCTTATCGTTGCCATCTGTACGGTGTGTACCTGGACAGGGGTTAACAACTTACTCAGCCGCACCTTCCTTGCGGAAGGACCCATGGCAGCACGGTATCCAGCTAGGTGTAACGGAATAAGACTCGATCTAGGCCGACTCAGGAGGTGTTAATTAACATCACCGGAATATTCCACTTAAGTCACCGGACACCACCGTGTCAAGCATAATGGCCCGTGCCCACCGGCACGTCCAAGGCAGGAGACACTCTCCCGTATTTCCACAACTTTACCATGTCAGAAGAATCTCTTGCTTGAGTGATGTGCAAGTTATGAGCAAAAGAGATATGACCATGCATGCAAGTGCTAGTGACATACTACACATATGGTGCAATATCAACTGATGCAACATGCAAATGCAAATGCAATCACCATATCCCAAGTTCAATAATGCTTGCCTTGTCCAAAGTAGTCAGGTGAAAACCCTTCAAAATTCTCGGCAAAGTTTCCCTCTTCTTTTTCTGAAAATTCAAAATCAACTCAAAGTTGTCCCAAAACACTTTTAAATAAATACAAAAAAAACTAGAGAGAAAAATAAGAATTTCAAAAAATAGTTCAACTCAAACGGAGTTGTGGTTTAAAAGTTATTAAACTTTCAAAACCAGGGGTTTTTCTGTAAAAAGCCAGTCCCTGTGCATTTATAAAGAAAATGCTTCGGGCCGAAATACGCTTCTCAGCGCGGAAGGCGTAAAAGTCGAGATTACGCCTTCGTTTTTAGACACAGAAAAAGAAAAGAAAAAGCGCGAGGTGGGGTCCACCCGTCAGGTTCAAATATTTGAACCTGCGCGTGGAAACAGAGAAGAGACGGCGTTCGCCGGCGGTGATCGCCGGGGTCTTGGAAGGTGGCGATGGTCGGAACATGACCAGGGAGGAGTGCCGCGTCGGAGGGAGGTGGTGGTGGTCGCCGGGGAGCACCTGAACGCCGGCGAGGTCGACGGTGGCGGACGGTGGTTCGGTGGAGTTGGGATTTCGTCGGAGAGAGCTCGGGGAGTGGAATTGAAGCGGGGAGTCGATGATTTGGTGGAATATAAGACTACTGGCAAGATTTGAGCAGTTGAGGTGGAGTAACGACGATGAACGGATCGGTGACAGTGGTGGTGGAGCGGTGATCGGAGGGGAAGAAGAAGACCTCCTCGAGGTCGGGTGGGTGGTGTAGGGGCGATTGGGAGGTGGTGGAGGCGATGGGTGAGAAGAACGGAGCTCGGGGGCCTTTATATAGGCGATCCCGAGGCGGTCCGGCGGGGTTCGGATCACGCCGGAGTTATGATGGTCGGCGAGGTCGGTTTGGGCGGTGGTCGTGGTCGGTGAGTGTCAGTGAGGGTGGAGGAAGCTGCCCGAAGCGCCAGCGCGAACGAGCTCGGGCTTGGTAGCTTTATCCACGGCGAGGTCGGTGTACGGGTGCGGCGGACGTCGTCCGTCTCCGGTGGCTGACAGGGGGCCAAGGGCGGCGTGATCAGCGTGGAGAGAGTGCGGAGGAGGTGCCGCGTGGTGAGTAGTTAGGTGGGGGAGGTCAGCGAGGGAGTGAATCCGGCGGGCGCTGTGTGGATCAGCTCGGGTCGCCGCCGCCGAGGACGGAGGCAGGTGCACCGGCCTCCTTCTGTGCTGTCGGCGGTGAGGCGCTGACGAGGAGGGGTCCAGGGCGGCGCAGTTACGAGGGAGGAGGTGTGGACGAGAAGGAGTGGGGATGGAGTGGAGTGCACGGCGCCGTCGCCTCTGCCACTGAACCAAATTCAGTTAACTGAATTTTGGACAGCGATGAACAGTGTGCACATTAGCTGTTTGATAAAATGACAGAAGGTGCTAGAGATTTTAGGATTTTGTGGGGATTTTTGTGGAAATGTGTGGATGCTCAAAAATGAGTTTGGCAGAGTTTGGGAATTTTTGGAGCATTTAAAAATATGTTTGGATCAGGATTATTGAATCTGGTCCAAATTTGAATTGAGTGGGATTTGAAAATTTTGAACTGGGGTACCCCATGTTTTTGGAAAAATGGGTTGTGGGTACCATATATTTGCTTGGATAATTTTGGTGGAGGTGGCATCCTTGTAGAAATGGTGGTTCCTTTGTAAACCAAAGAAATGATGGAATATATGAATTCCAACTTTGGAATTTATTTGGGTGGTGCAAAATATTTTTGTGGGGTAGGAAAGAGTTGGATTATGTCCTTGATGAGATAAGTGACTTGTGGGATAAATTTGGAGTGGAAGAAAATTTGTTGGGTGGATTTAGTAGGGCTAAAAGGAGGTGAAAGGGTTATTTTCTTTGAAATTTTTTAACTAACCCCAAAACTTTTCTTGCTAAAAATAAATTGTTTGAAAATCCCAAAGTAATTATCCAGATAATATTAAACTCTTCAACCAGAATATTTAAAGAAGATTGAAATCCAAATAAAATTTGAAAAGGTTTTCAAATTGAAGAAAGGTGATATGACTAAAAATGATTTTCAAAACTTTTATTATTTTTTTACAGGAAAGATTTCAAATATTCGGAAAAATATTTTTGGGGTGTTACATCCGGCGAACTCCCGAGCCCCTCCGCCGCGATCTGCGTCGCCGGAGCTTCACCACCGGCCGCGCCGACGTGGCCGCCTTGGGGCCACCCTGGGTCACTGACCAGTGGCCCCAGTGGCCCGGGCTCGCCCCGTTGACCGAAGTCGACACTGACTGGGCAGCCCCAGTCGCTGACAGATGGGGCCCACCCCTAATTATGAGTTAAATTAATTAGAATTAATTAGCTAACCTAAGTAGGCACTGACATGTGGGCCCCTACCCTTAGTTAACTGATTTGGATTAGTTTAAACATTGTTAAGACCCACTGTCAATGACAGGTGGGTCCCACCTGTCAGGTTTGACTCTGGTCAGTGGGCTGTTGACTGCTGACATCACCATTACATCATGCTGACGTCACAAATCATTTTAGGATATTTCTGTTAAATAAAATAATTCCAGAAAATACTAAAAATCTTTTGAAAATCATATAAAATAAACCGTAACTCCGATGAAAAAGTTTTATATATGAAAGTTGCTCAGAATGAAGAGACGAATCCGAATGCGCGGTCCGTTCGTTCGCCACACGTCCCTAGCATAGCGAACATGCAACCGTCCCCCTCCGTTTAATCTGTTCGAAAATGCCTAACCCCGGGGATACTTTCCCGGTTGTTTCCCCCTTCACCAGTATCGCATAGTACCGCGTTAGATCACACCTAGCACCGTTTATTACCATGCCATGCTCTTGTCTGCTTTATATTTACTGTTTCTTCCCCCTCTTCTCTCTCGGTAGACCCCGACACCGACGTCGTCCCCGAGACCGACGCAGCTCAGCAGCCCGACGACACCGTTGACGACCTTGCCTTTGCCGCCGAGCAACCAGGCAAGCACCCCCCCCTTGAGCATACCGATATCGCCTATTCTCTTCTCTCTTGTGCTTGCATTACAATTTGCTGCTGTTACTGCTTTACCTATTCTGATGCATAGCCTGTTTATTGTAACCTGCTATTGATACCTTACCTGCTTATCCTAAACTGTCTAGTATAGGCTGGGTAGAGACCTATCAGTGACCCCACTTGTCCCGATTGCCCTATTGGATCATCAGAAGACTCGACGACCAGGCCCCAGCACCGCACATCACCCCCTTAGTTGTAACGACACTTCAGCGTTACTATCGAGTGCCGAGGGTGATAACACATGTAGCACTTCTGATGTTAACTCTGTAGAGTAGCTATTCGGTCGTGGTCATCGAGGGTGATTCCTCCTTCACCACTTCCGATAACGACGCTGTCATGCAACACCTCAAGTGTGAACCCATCGAGGGTGATTCCTTCGAGTTCACCTTGACGGTTACATCGAGTAGGAATCCAACAAGGGTGATACCTCGGATTCCCCTGATGTTATGGACACACGGATACTTGGACTGTACTATTGTTACTTGGAAAGGCAGGTCGACCCTGAGGGGTACCCGCGTGTGTGAGGACGGGTTGCCTGGATGGTGCCTGAGTGAGAATACGAGGCGTGGCCGGTCATTCTTGGCCCTTGCCGCAAATCCTCGAGACGGGGCGACGGGGTCACATCTTTCGTGAGTCTCTGCTCGTTGCCGCACTGCCAACACACTACGATTTGGATATTTGATTCGAGTGGGCCTTTGGCCCGATAGCACTAACCATCACGTGGGAAAAGTTATGGGCACTCTGCATCGTATGCATCAGCCGAAAGCTTTGCCAGACGTCCAGTTCAGCATTGCGGCCAGGACGGACCGGTGCCCCCCTGGTGCCTGGCTTCCCCCTGCACGCAATGACTCGGAGTGCACAGGGTGATGGCCCAAGACCTCTGAGCGCTTAGGATGTAGACCGACGGGGACCTCTCTGCTGAGCTCTAGGTAGGGTTGCGGTGTGTCGTTTGGCCGAGGCCGGGCATGACCCGGAAAAGTGTCCAGCCGGAGTTCAGCGAGCATGGTGGGTAAGTTGGTGCACCCCTGCAGGCAAGAACTAATCTATGGATAGCCGGATCCTCGGTAACGGACACTCGGAGTTGTATCCCGATCGATACAGCTAGAATTGGATACTATGGCTCTGGGATTGCTTCTCGCAGGGAGTCGAGAAGGGATCTCAGGATGAGGTTGATGACTGTATGGCTCTGGGATTGCTTTCTCGCAGGGAGTCGAGAAAGGATCTCTGGGTGAGGTTGAGACTTAATGATACTACTATTTTATACTGTACTAATCTACACTCTTCTAATGCTGCAAGACCGCTGAAGATGCTAGTCTTCGATAGGACTAGGCCTTCTCTCTATTCTGGCATTTCTGCAGCCCAGTCCACATATACAGCCTCCCTTTGATAATGTTGCATATGTAGTGTAGATCCTTGCTTGCTGAGTACTTCGGATGAGTACTCACAGTTGCTTTGCTTTCTTTCCCCCCATATCCTTTTTGATGCAACCAGATGACGGAGCCCCGGATACAGCTGCCCACACCGACGATCGCTACTACTACCCTGAGGGTGGATACTTCTACGAGTTGGCCGACGACTAGGAGTAGGATCAAAGGGTCCCAGGCAGGAGGCCTGCGCCTTTCGATCATAGCTTTTGTTTTGTCCCGCCTTTCTAGAGGCTTATCTGTATCTGTTTCATATCTGTACTCAGATATCTGATGCTTCCGCTGAAGCTTGTACGCAATCTTATGTATTCGAGCCCTCGAGGCCCCTGGCTTGTAATATAAAGCTTGTATGACTTTATTTATGTTTTAGAGTTGTGTTGTGATATCTTCCCGTGAGTCCTTAGGCTTGATCGTGTGCATTTGTGTGTATGATTTGAGCACGATTGAGCCGGGGGCGTCACATACAGTAGATATAACATCATTATAAATTTAGAATGAGTTCACAACACTACCTAAAGTGGTGATTTGCTTTTCTTATACTAACGGATCTTATGAGTTTTTTGTTGACTTTTGTGTTGTGAAGTTTTCAAGTTTTGGGTAAAGATTTGATGGACAACGGAATAAGGAGTGGAAAGAGCCTAAGCTTGGGTATGCCCAAGGCACCCCAAGGTAATATTCAAGGACAACCAAGCATCTAAGCTTGGGGATGCCCCAGATGGCATCCCCTCTTTTGTCTTCAATCCATCGGTAAATTTACTTGAGGCTATATTTTTATTCACCACATGATATGTGTTTTGCTTGGAGCGTCTTGTATGATATGAGTCTTTGCTTTTTAGTTTGCCACAATAATCCTTGCTTTACACACCTTTTGATAGGGACACACATTAATCGTGAATTTATTAGAATACTCTATGTGCTTCACTTATATCTTTTGAGCTAGGCAATATGTTCTAGTGCTTCACTTATATCTTTTTACAGCACGGCGGTGGCCTTATTTTATAGAAATTGATGAACTCTCATGCTTCACTTATATTATTTTGAGAGTCTTAAACAGCATGGTAATTTTCTTAGCTTATGAATTTAGTCCTAATATGATGGGCATCCAAGAGGGATATAATAAAAACATTCATATAAAGAGCATCAAATACTATGAGAAGTTTGATTCCTTGCATTTGTTTTGATATATAAATATGGTGATATTAGAGACATGCTAGTGAGTAATTGTGGATTGGTATAAATACTTGTGTTAAAGTTTGTGATTCCCGTAGCATGCACGTAAGGTGAACCGTTATGTGATGAAGTCGGAGCATGATTTATTTTTTTGATTGTCTTCCTTATGAGTGGCGGTCGGGGACGAGCGATGGTCTTTTCCTACCAATCTATCCCCCTAGGAGCATGTGTGTAGTACTTTGTTTCGATGGCTAATAGACTTTTGCAATAAGTATGTGAGTTCTTTATGACTAATGTTGAGTCCATGGATTATACGCACTCTCACCCTTCCAACATTGCTAGCCTTTCTAGTACCGTGCAACTTTCACCGGTGCATTAAACCCACCATATATCCTTCCTTAAAACAGCCACCATACCTACCTATTATGGCATTTCCATAGCCATTCTGAGATATATTGCCATGCAACTTCCACCGTTTCGTTTATTATGACACATACCATCATCGTCATATTACTTTGCATGATCATGCAGTTGGCATAGTATTTGTGGCAAAGCCACCATTCATATTTTTTATACATGTCACTCTTGATCATAGCACATCCCGGTACACCACCAAAGGCATTCATACAGAGTCATATCTTGTTCTAGTATCGAGTTGTAATTCTTGAGTTGTAAGTAAATAAAAGTGTGATGATCTTCATTATTAGAGCATTGTCCCAAGTGAGGAAAGGATGATGGAAGCTATGATTCCCTCACAAGTTGGGATGAGTATCCGGACTTTACAAAAAATAAAAGAGGCCAAAGAAGCCCACCAAAAAAAGAAAAAAAAGAAAAAAATGAGAGAAAAGAGATAAGGGACAATATTACTATCCTTTTACCACACTTGTGCTTCAAAGTAGCACCATGCTCTTCATGATAGAGAGTCTCCTATTTTGTCACTTTCATATACTAGTGGGAATTTTTCATTATAGAACTTGGCTTGTATATTCCAATGATGGGCTTCCTCAAAGTGCCCTAGGTCTTCGTGAGCAAGCAAGTTGGATGCACACCCACTTAGTTTCTTTTTGAGCTTTCATACACTTATAGCTCTAGTGCATCCATTGCATGGCAATCCCTACTCACTTGCATCGATATCAATTGATGGGCATCTCCATAGCCCTTTAATTTGCCTAGTTGACACTACAACAGGAACCCCCCTTTAGCAACGCGTCAATGCGTTGCCAAATGTATGTATAAGCGTTGCTAAGGTCTATACCAACGGATTTATATGCATTGTCGTTGGTGGCGTTGGAAGAGTCTACAACAACACATATGCATGCGTTGGTAATTGATGTGCAAAAGCGTTGTAACATAGCAACGTATAAACGAGAGTCCAACAACACTTCGTATGCGTTGGTGGTTACCCTGCACTAATGGATTTTGGAATGGAAATACAAATCATTGCAACTTTGAAAGTAGTTGCTACATAGATTATGAGGCCAATGTTGTTAGTGTATAGGAGACGCAATATAGTAACAAAAACCTCATATATTGAATTAGTAATGTTGCTTTACAAAGAACACCATCCAAAGAATACATGACACTGTATATAGGTACGCTTCTAAGTTCTACATATCGGAGTGGCACTGATGGTTACAAATTGTACCTTCAGCTTGGACACATGAGTTTAACAAGAACATGTGCACTGTACATAGAAACAGATCGAAGCTTCATTGCATAAAACAAAAACCTAAGCTCATCACAGGAGCATCTAGATTAACATTCATCAACTAAAACTAAAATGATCAGTGTCTCTTGGCATCCATAACTCCATATCCTGAAGATAGTTCCTGCCACTTGCATCTATAATAAATTGCATAATCGTCATTTTTCTGCTAGCAACGAAGAAAATACAAACAGTTAAGTATACTATACTTTGGATAACAAATAAGTTCTAGACGAATTTAAAGTACAAGCTGCCAACCAAACATTCCATGCTTATTTCGAGGTGATCCCTTTGGAGTTATGTACAAATTTAGGTTCAGACAATATAAGCAAAGGAAAAACATGTAGGTAACAAAAAATAATTCTAGCTATATTCCTATAAATTTGGTACAGTGAATGCATGTCAACGTATTCAATTATTAATGTCAACTGAAATGGTGAACAGATTGTGCTAAGTGGGGAAGAAATAATAAAGCTATCGCATGAGTGGATATAAAAATTGGATGTGTGGTGTATAAGCAGCATGGAATGACTGCTACATGTTGTAAGAAAATGTTTGAACTCTAATCATGTTTCTGTTCTGCACCTGAAAACAAGCGAATCAAACTGAAGTCTTAATTAGTTGTTGTAATGAGCAGTGCGTACTCAGAGAAACTATAGCTTCTAGTAGTAAGTGGCTGCTTGTTCTACTTAGATCATTGGAATCTAGTCAAGTGCTTTAACTAACAATTCTCTCAACTGAACTGGTATGCATGTCACTCCATCGGCCAAGAACTGGTAATGAGATCACTGGATTCAGCATATGAAGAAGATATATCACTTTGGTCTGAATGTCTACATAATCTGAATGTGTCCAGATGAGCCTGTATGTCTACATGAGCTAGTTAATTTTCTACATGAGCGTGTATGTTAAAAAACTAGAAATCTGAATGTGGACACTGACATCTGAATGTATATACTGTATAGCAGCCAATTTGGAAACTAGCATACTGTACTAAGCACTAAGCAATAGTAGCTAAAATGAGATGCGGACGTCTGCATGTGCCCGTCGGGCGTAGCAGGCTGTTGAAACTTATGGATGCGGGGCGCTGCAAAGCCTGCCATTTTGGTTGCGGGTGTATGCGGATGTGCCGCGGATGTGTCTGCCTGCAACCTGAATATAAATGAACAATTAACATGGCATATAAATATGAATTCATATACACACGACGCGCACACTAACACACAGAAAGAAGGATTTATGAACGCCACACCTATGTGATGTCATTGACATGTCCCATCATTGCTGGTCCTATTTATCCTCCCAGAACTCATGAAATTCACAGCCTGATTACCTCAAATACCTCTGCCTCTTTGATATTAGGGTTAAACCTGCAAGACAATAGGTCACTAAGTAGCAGCTTAAAATTCACATACTAGTGAGAATTAAAAAAATGTAGTGTGGGATCCTGTGATGTGTTTTTGTTGTGATGCATCCTTATGGCCTAAAAATTATTGCAATTCATAACATGAAAATAAATACAAAGATTTCAGTATTTAGAAGTACCTGAAACTAAACAAAATTGTTCAAATGAATCAAATTTTTACCTACATACTTTCACATGCTGGCAAGCGTGAGATGTCTAGACTATGATTTATATACCTTTTTAATGTCGTTATGTAACTCATGCCCAATAATACTGAATAAGGAGAGGTAATGCACTTGTAATATTAATTCCTCCTTGAAAACGAAAGCTTTTGGAAAAGTAGTGAATAAATATTAAATAATGTGCAATCAGCCTTGTTTCAAACAGAAAACTAGATTCTTTCCCTATAAACCTCGAAAAAATGCAAGCACTGATATCGAAACAAGACTGGTGAATAGTCATCCAAGATAACATAATTATTTTGTTCTGCAGTATAATGTATAGCACTCTAAAGTATGATAGACATGTAGAGAAATACATACAGATAGTATAGGTGAAAGTGCAACACACAATTATGGTCTGCGCAACTAAAGGAGAGGATCACCAGCAAAAACATGCATAAGAAATTGGAGAATCAGGTTTCCTCCAACAAAAAAAGGATCACTAGCCATAACTTAAGTACAGTACAGTAGTATCAATGTTCATTGACCAACTGAATTGGAAGGGGACAGACATGTCCAATCTGGTAACTAATTGGTCCACCCATGGCACAAGTGGAAGTTTAGAGAAGCTGGAGCACCACATGCCAATGGAATTATACGAGCCACGATGCTGTTAGTTAGGTGGGAATGGAATATTGGGGATAAGATGACAGCCAAGATCAGAGAGGATGACTGCCACACTTAACCATCGGCGTCGGAGTCGAGGTAGCTAAGGCAGAGTGGCATCGTCGAGCCAGTGGTGGCAGGCAGCCATGCCTCCGGGGACGCAGGTGTTATAGAGCTGACAAACCGGAGAAGCGGGAGCTGCGCCGATGACCCGTGGAGACTAGGGTTGCTGTCGGGGCACATGCAGGGGACCGGAGGACATTGCGGAGGTGGAAGATCGGAGGATAGCACTCAGGGGAGACGGGGCCAGCGAGCAATGGCGTGGGAGAGCGCTGGAGCTACGCCGAACCGGAGATCGAGGCGGCAGCGCCATGGCCATGGAGCTCAGGAGAAAGAGGGAACAGAGGATAAGGAGAAGGGATAAGAAAGTTAGTTTTGGTTTTCGCGGAGTAAGGTGGAGGTGGGACGGGGAGGTTAGGTTTTTTACCGAGGGAACATGGTGGTTAGCGCTAAGTGGGGAGGTGGGAGGTTGAATAAAACAACACTTGCGTTGATTTCGTTGGTGGACATGTGTTGGTATAGGGGAGTGTTTGTTGTAGTGTGATGTGAGATTTTCTCCTTTCTTTTGTCTTCTCCAGAAGCACCATATTCTATTCCACCTATAGTGCTATGTCCATGGCTCACGCTCATCTATTGCGTGAAAGTTGAAAAAGTTTGAGAACATCAAAAGTATGAAACAATTGCTTGGCTTGTCACCGGGGTTGTGCATGATGAAATATTTTGTGTGGTGAAGATGGAGCATAGCCAGACCATATGATTTTGTAGGGATAACTTTCTTTGGCCATGTTATTTTGAGAAGACACGATTACTTTATTAGTATGCTTGAAGTATTATTGTTTTTATGTCAATGTTAAACTTTTGTTTTGAATCTGAACATTCATGCCACCATAAAGAATATTACACTGAAAAAATATGTTTTTTTAAAGTTTGGACAGTAGGATAACCTCCTACTGCATGATTATATTAAAAAGAAAGTATGGACAATATGTTACAAATATACAAGGAGTGAGGGAGGGGGGAAGCTATTAAGATCTATGCTATCAAACTAAGCTATTTTAAGATACAGAGTCTACAATGGCTGAGACAAGGTGTTTTTTGTCTTCAGGAAGTCTATATGCAATGTTGGCGAAGTCAGATTTAAATCTGGCCTGCCAAGCTTTTGTCGAGGGCGCCACCTTCCGAAAGTAGTTGTTGCTCCTTTCTTTCCATAGACTCCATGCAGCGACAAGGAAGATGTCCATGATCATTTTTCGACGGTCCATCAGCTTCAGGTGTTGTAACATATGTAGCCGGTCGCCCGTGTTTGGCCAACTAATGTTAAGCTTGAGCCAGCATCGTTCATTGAAAAAATATGTTAGCTAGCATTTCACATCAAAAATTCTGTTTTTATCATTTAACTACTCGAGGACGAGCAGGAATTAAGATTGGGGATGCTTGATACGTCTCGAACGTATCAATAATTTTTTATTGTTCCATGCTATTATATTATCTATCTTGGATGTTTTATATGCTATTTTATATTATTTTTGGGACTAACCTATTAACCTAGAGCCCAGTGCCAGTTTATGTTTTTTCCTTGTTTTTGAGTTTTACACAAAAGAAATTTCAAACGGAGTCCAAACGGAATAAAACTTTTGCGATGATTTTTCTTGGACCTGAAGACACCCGTAAGACTTGGAGAGGGGGCCAGGAGGTGCCCGAGGAGGCCACAAGCCTTCCAGGCGCGCCCAGGGGGGCGCCCTGAGGGCTTGTGGGCCCCTCGAAGGTCTCCTAAGCCTAATTCTTGGCTTATAAATTCCCAAATATTCCCAAACCACCAAAAGCATGCACCAAAATACTTTTTCGCCACCGCAAGCTTCTGTTCTCGTGAGATCCCATCTTGGGGCCTTTTCCGGCGATCTGCCAGAGGGGGATTTGATCACGGAGGGCTTCTACATCAACCCTATTGCCCTACCGATGATGTGTGAGTAGTTTACCACAGACCTACGGGTCCATAGCAAGTATCTAGATTGGTTCTTCCCTCTCTTTGATCTTCAATACAATGTTCTCCTCAATGTTCTTGCAGATCTATTCGATGTAATACTTTTTTGCGGTGTGTTTGTTGAGATCCGATGAATTGTGAGTTTATGATCAGATTATCTATGATTATTATTTGAGTCTTCTTTGAATTCTTTTATGAATGATTAAGATATCTTTGTATTTCCCTTCGAACTATCAATTTGGTTTGGCCAACTAGATTGGTTTTTCTTGCAATGGGAGAGGTGCTTAGTTTTGGGTTCAATCTTGCGGTGTCCTCACCCAGTGACATAGTAGGGGTAGCGAGACACGTATTGTATTGTTGCCATCAAGGGTAAAAAGATGGGGTTTACATCATATTGCTTGAGTTTATCCCTCTACATCATGTCATCTTGCTTAAGGCATTACTCCGTTCTTATGAACTTAATACTCTAGATGCATGTTGGATAGCGGTCGATGTGTGGAGTAATAGAAGTAGATGTAGGCAAGAGTCGGTCTACTTGTCACGGACGTGATGCCTATATTCATGATCATTGCCTTGGATATCATCATAATTATTCGCTTTTCTATCAATTGCTCAATAGTAATTTGTTTACCCGCCGTATGCTTTCTTTAAGAGAGAAGCCTCTAGTGAAACCTATGGCCCCGGTGTCTATTTTCCATCATATATTTTCAGATCTATAAACCAAAAACCCAAAAATACTTTGCTGCAATTTATTTGTTTTTACTTTGTTTTAGTAATCTTTTATATCCATCTCTATTAGATCTCATCCTTGAAACTGACCATGAAGGGATTGACAACCCCTTTATCGCGTTGGGTGCAAGTGTTTGATTGTTTGTGCATGTGCGTAGATTGGAGACTTGTCCGTACCTCCTACTGGATTGATCCCTTGTTTCTCAAACGTGGTACGGCTCACCGTTGGGACAGATGTCATCCACTCATTGGACCGGAGGTGCCTATGATACGTCGACACGTGGCATGGCCCAATAGAGGCCCATTCCGGTGAAAAGGCCGGCCCGTTTGACATGGTCAAAAGGTAGCGGGCCGGCCCATGGAAAGCCTGTTAACGGCCTGTTCGCATATAGCCCATTTACAGCCCGCTAACTCGCGACCCGTTATGGCCTATCCGAATTAGGCCCAGTAGCGTCATCTGGGCCGTCCAATATGATTCCAGCCCGTTGTAACTTCCGGCCCATGTATGGCCCATGACGTCTTTCGGCCCATAGTAGACCCTTTGTAACTCTTGGCCCATTAACAGCCCGTGGTGAAACTGGCCCGTAATGAACAGTGTATCGCTTTATACCCATTAACGGCCCATTATTCCATTGGGCCGTTTCCAGCCCGTGTTATCTTTCGGCCTTCTTAGGGCCCATTTATTCTTGGGCTGATTTGCATCGTTCGATTACTTACGGTCCGTTACTGGCCTGTTCCGGTTGTGGGCCAAATTCAGCCCGTGGTTAAAGTCGGCCCGTTTGTGGCCCATTAATCCGTTGGGTCATTTTCATAGCGTCATCAAATACGGCCGATTAACGACGTCCCGTTATGGTCGGCCCATGAACGGATGATTCCAACTCTAGCCCGTTTACGGCCCATAATGCGGTCTGTTATTGGCCCATGTTTGGCCAATCGATCATACAGCCCGTAGAAGGCCCATTGATGCTACGACCCGTAGAAGGCCCATTGTTTCTACGGCCCGTAAGAGGCCCATGGTCACTATAGTAAATATGTAGCCCATGGTTATTGCGGCCTAGTTTTAAAAAATAGGTTATTGCGGCCACTAGCAAACCGCGAAAAAAGAACTGCACTGACTACAAGCAAACAAATAAACAAGACAACAAGGAAATGAATAAGCAAGCAACTTACTCTAGGCTATCATGGTTGTTACACATATTACATCCACTAGGCATCAAAGTTCGCCACCAGTGCAAATATGGGGAACAAAGCAGCATATTACATACACTAGTTGTCAGAGTTGGCGACCAGTGCAAATAAACGCCGCAGCAAAACAAGTCCAGCACTGAAACCACTTCACAAGAGCTCAAGAAACAATATCCTAGGTATCCACCATGCTGGCAAGACGCTTAGCAAGCTTATTAGATTTCTCTTATTTGGCGCTTAAATCCTCCAGCGATTGCTGTTGCACCAGAAAGTATGCATCTGAATTCTGCAGGGACTTCCTCAGTCCTTCGGCTTCCCGTCGCAGCACATCTGATCGATGTCTTTCAACTTGAAGTTGAGACTCAAGAAGCCGAACTGATTCAGGCAGCGAGTTCGAAGAGCTGGTGCCAGCAGTAGTGGCCAGTAACTCGAACACTACATCAAGACATGACTTTGGGATTGTCTCAGTGTCTTCAATATAGTTTTTATTAGCTTTCTTGGAGACCAACAGGGATGTCTCACTATCTTGAACCTTATCTGCATTACTTCCTTTACCATTGCATAACGCGGTACTCTTCTCCAATAGTTTGTCCACATTCTAATAGAGAAACAAGCAGACAGATCACAGGTTTACCATG
Organism: Thinopyrum elongatum; assembly: GCA_011799875.1. Lineage (NCBI taxonomy): Eukaryota > Viridiplantae > Streptophyta > Magnoliopsida > Poales > Poaceae > Thinopyrum > Thinopyrum elongatum. Next base: position 610,321,238 of record CM022298.1, read on the forward strand.
TTGTATATGAAACTCATTTTGGTAAACCAGTTCAGTAGTAAGGTGGACAGGATAACAGCATGAAACAAACATATATCTATGTAGTATGGTCACTGTATAGTCTATATCATTCTAGTTTATGTTGCCAAATGAAGATAGAGACAGTTAAAATCATATTTGTTTAAGACAAAGCAGCATAGACAGAATATAAGTGTGGGAAACTACACAACAATAACAACACTTGTAATGTGCATGGCATGAGAACATAACTGTTTATTCAATTGAAACTGAAATCAACATAGAGCAAGTTACAACAGCAAACACGTTAAACAAAAAGGTTTAAAACATACCTATTGCGCCATTGGAGCTTCAATTGCATCCTTCAAATTTGAAATTAGTTGGTATGAGTAAATACAGTGATGCAAGAGCAAAGGAGTATGAACCATAGCTACGGAACCTGACCTGAGAACAATTCTTCTTCTGCTTTAAGCGTTGACTTGGGGTTCGAAGTGGTGGTCCTCGTGCTTTGGGCACTGCAGTTGCCTTACTAACTGCTTGTGTTTGGGTGCTCTGTGGTGGAGACGGTGCTGTGTCAACACTGGAACTAGGTTACTATCTGCTGGGGTTGGGGTTAGAAGGGGTGTAGCTGGCTCTCTGTCCAACTGGGTAGGGGTACAATCTGGGTGAGTCTGGGTTATGTGTGGTGGGGCTGGTTCTTGGGCAAGTACAACCGTGGTTCTATCTGCATCCACGGGTAGCACGATCTTTTGTGAAGACCGTGTTTTTACTCCCATAGATACTGCCATCACCCCCTCCAATTCAAATGGCTAATAAACAAGAAAAGTAATTGAATATACATACATTGTAAGATAGACAGGTGCAATGGATAGTAGGGAAGAAAACAGGGCATGAAATAATTCACATTTATGTGGTCTAACCAAACAGGATAGCATGACATAATTTCACATATATGATGGCTAATTAAACATGATAGCATGACACAATTTCACATATATGATGGCTAACTAAACATGATAGAATGACATACTTCAAAATATGATGACTATGTAAACAGGATGACATGATATAACTATACGATGTGTCTATTAAAGTGGTTGGCATGCCATAATTCACAAACATGCCATCGATGTAAACATGATGGCATGATATAATTCACGGATAGAATGACATAATTCAAAATATGATGACTATGTAAACAGGATGAGATGATATAACTATATTATGTCTTTAGAAAATGGGTTGGCATGCCATAATTCAGATATATGCTGTCTATGTAAACATCATGGCATGATATAATTCAAATATATGATTTATATACTAAGCAAGTGAGTAGAGGGCAATCGCATATATGATGTGTCAACTAAGGAGATGGCATTCTATATTGTGTATATGATGTAAAAACTAAGCATTGCAAGATAACATATGCATGATATGAGTAATATAACCGTGCCAAGTTTGAGCATACACCTCAGGGGTAAAATAGGACTGGTCATCTGCCTCTGAATCCTCCTCTGAGGAGCTATCTGTAACCAGCAAGATATCTGCTTCAGCAGGTAGCATTGTCTGCTCTGAAGACCTTGTTTTCACTCCAGATTTCTCCATCACCAATTCAAATGGCTGATGCACAGGAAGAGTAGTTGAATATACAAACATTGTCGACAAATGGAATGAGTAATACAAAAAAAGGATGGCATGATATAATTCACATATATGACGCTTGGCTAAACAGCATGGCATTGCATAATTCACATACATAATGCCTTGCAACAAGATAGCATTGCATAATTCACATATATAATGTCTTGCAACAAGATGGCATTGCAAAATTCACATATATGGTAATTAGACACTAAACAGGTGGCATTCACACAAAGCACATCTAAACTAAGCAAATGGCATGCCAATGCAAGACACCATATGCACGATATGAGCAATATAACCCTGCCAAGTTAGAGCATGCACCTCAGGGGGGGGATACGACTGGTCATCTGTCTCTGAATCCTCCTCTGAGGAGCTATCCATAACCAGCAAGACATGCGCTTCATCAGATAGCATTGTCTACTCTGAAGACCTTGTTTTCACTCCAGATTTTTCCATGACCGTGTCGAATGGCTGATGCACAGGAAGAGTAATTGAATGTACTAAAATTGTTGACAAATTTGATACGTAATAAAAAAGGATGGCATGATATAATTCACATATAAGATGACTGGCTAACCAGGATGGCATTGCAAAATTCACATATATGATGCCTGGCTAAACAAGATGGCATTGCATGATTCACATATATGATATAGAAACTAAACAGATGGCATTCACACAATGCATGTCTAAACTAAGCAGATGACATATTTTATGTATAAAGTAAGCAATGCAATGCACCATATGCATGATATGACCAACAACAGCATGCCAAGTTAGAGCAAAAGACCTCTAAACAATTATCTTCCTCTGAATCCCCTCTGAACAATTATCTTCCTCTTGATTACATTCTGGAATGGGGGAGGGGGATTTCTCTTGCGCCCACCATGGAGCAACGTCTGCATGAAATTTTATTGCCACGCAAGGCTCGTCTCTCTTTGCTCTACATGCTCAGTACCATTGTGTACAATAACTGAAATGCATAGGAATAAAACATAGAGAGATTATGTAAGGAGTGCATGCACAAATCCAGAGTGATGATACCAAACTGTGGATAGACCCAAAACCAATGATAGCAGGCAGATAATAGCTTCAGTTAAAAAATACAGATAATGGCTCCTTTAATGTTTGTTTCCATCCAACATGAAACTCATAGTAGACACCTGAGATTAACCAGATAGTAGATAGATAGTATTGATTGCTGCCCCAATATGTACCCCACAACCATTTAAAAACTCAAGTTTGAGCATTAGTTTGGACCTGACTCAGAGTCTAATCAGTGAACAGGATGATAATGTAGCATGTCATTATATTAAGCGATGGATAATGAAAGCAGAAATGAAAGAGTGCGACCTCTCTTGCGGACCCGTGTAGTCCTCAAGGTCATCTGCTCAGTTGATGATGGTAATGCAGTTGTCATGGCTGCCGGCGGCGGGGAAGAAGATCTGAGGCGGCGAAAGACAGTCTAGAGGGCAGATCCCTGCTGTGGTGAACCCGTCCGTCATTGGAGCAGCTGAGCTGGGGTGGACCATAGCGCAGCAGGAGCGGGACAAACCACACAAGGTTTTCTTTGACACATATCTGTAACAGAAGTAATTCTGTAAGGGCTTCTGCCAATCTGGGTGTTTGGTTCACAAGAATTGGAAGATCACAGGATGCAAAGAAGCATGATGAGATTAAGTCAAACCACAAGAAAATTTATGGTTATAATGCTATTATGCTACTCTCTCTTAGTCTTGCGCTTCATGAATAGGAATTTGAAAAGGAGGACAAGTGGATATTAAAATTCCTACAGTTTTTCTTTCAAGGAGACACTAAAGGAACAAATCCTACAGTTTTCCTTTCCTCCATTCCTTTGTACCAAATGCATGAATAGTAGTACCATAGGAAACTTTCCAATTCCTATGTTTTTCCTTCACTTTTCCTTTCAAGCACTAGCGATTCTACTAGGCAGGCTTGAACAGGGAAAAGCCTACACTCAAAAAATGTTTTTATGCTACTTCTACTACTTTGGACCCAGGCCACTGCCCTACTAGCTCAACTCCCAGGCCCATCTACAAATGCACGGCTGAAACGCGCAGAAATAAATAATGATGGCATTCAAGAGAGTCCATCATGGATAGCTAAGTTGCCTGGTACCTCACTGCTTGTCATATAGTAGGAGAAACTAATCATATTTCACGTTACTACATGTGCTTAGTGGACAATATATATAACATGTAGAGTAAAAAAACGATGCAACAAGTGTACAACCTCTTTGGCGAAGCCATGTTGATCTCAGCATGATTGGGTTGGTCGGCAAGGATGCTCCGGCTGATTTGGCTGTCGGAGGAGGGGAAGAAGATCTTACGCGTCTGGAGATGGAGCTGGAGGTACTGCTCCGCTGTGATGGAGGGTTTCGTCGTTGGAGCAGCTTCGGTGAGTTGTACGACGGCGAGGCTGAAGCAGGACAAGAGAGACAATGTTAACCTGAGTGGAATTCTAATAGCATCTCCAATAGATGATGTAAAATACATAACCACAAAGTGCTAGATGTAAAATACATCAGCCGCTCATCTCTGAACTTAACTGTCAAAACTGAATTTAACTGTCGAAACTGAATTTTACTGTCAAAACTGAATTTTGCTGTCGAAACTGAATTTTACTGTCGAAACTGAACGCACTAGTAGCAGAAAAGCAGTAGCAGCAGCAGCGCCCGGAGCAGCAGCGCATGCGAGAGCCGGGGCAGCTGGTCATGTAGCAGCATCTCGGGTCGCAGCTGCAGGGGCTCGAGCGAGAGCAGGATCTGCTGCTCGTGCAGCAGCACCACGAGCAAGACTAGAGCAAGAGCGAGAGCAGCAGCGCGAGTAAGAGCAAGAGCAGACCAGGCAGGGGACCAAGAGCAAGAGCAGAGCAGCAGCGCGAGTGAGAGCCAATGCAGCAGCAACTCCTACTAATGTGGACGTCGCCGCCGAGGGAGTGACTCCGTGGTGGAAGTGGCCGGCGACGCCACCGTAGATGGAGTCGCGCCATGTTGGCTCGGGACCGAGCGCCGGCAGCATCATGAGATCAAATCAAGAAGAAAATGCAGTGATTAGTGTAGAACCTCTTTGGTGGTGCCGATTAGGCCTCAGCTTCATCTGAGGAATTGGTGATGATCCTGCTCTTCCGGTGGTGCAGGTGAAGACGGCGGTGTGGGAATGGAGGTGGCGCGAAAGACGATGGGAATGTCGGGGCAGCTCCTTGGAGGTGGAGGACGGGATGGCTGAACCAGCGGGACGACGAGATCAACGACGGATCCTCATCCGATGCAGTGGATGAGAGACGTCGAGGTGTTGCTGTGGACGATGTCGTCGGGGAAGAGGCTCTGGCTGGGTGGGCGGACGGAGGAGGGTGTGGGGCTTCGCAGGTTTTCGCTGCCTCGGTGTACGAATGGGGGTGCGGAGGGGATGGGATGGGGGAACCATGGCTTAGGGACGCGCTTGGCCGAAATGTGGGGTAAGTTACGAAAGTACCCCCACCGATTTGAGCTAGGCGGTTCTATCGGTTCAGGGCTATCACGGGCATTTCGCGTGTCGTGATTTTGCGGGAGGTGGGAGTTTTCGCGCGCGTTGTAATTTTGGGATAGCAAGGCGTGGGTTGAGATGGAGGGAGTTTTCGGAGCACAACGAGACAAAGAGATATCTTAAAATTTCGGGGTAACAAGGCGCGGGTTGAAGAGGCGGGTGTTTCGCAGCACGATAGACAAAGATGCTAGCTTGAAATTTCGGCATAACAAGGCGCGGCTTTAAATTTTGGGACAACAAGCTTAACGTGTACAAAAAAAAAAGACAATTCGCACCTCACTAGAGAGAGCCATGTCCCGTTTTACTATATTACTAGAAATGCAATCAAATACAACAACAAAAAACTAAAAAAATTGGGACAACAAACTTAACGTGTACAGTACCAAATCAATTTGCACTTTCCTCAACAATAAAAAAAACAATTTGTGTTGTCTAGCATATGGACTAAATTTGAGTACATTTTCCCTGTTTGACTGGGATTGTACTCGAGTTAGTTATACAACCATCTAAATATTATCTTCACAACACATGACATGAATATAGGAGTAGTAAATTCCCATATAAATATGAACTACATGTACATACGATCTCGAATTCAAATATATGTATCCATCTTATGTTGAATTCAAATCATATATAGTACATGTACGCTCTAGCTAGATGTTCAGAATCTAAACCATGTATGATACTACGTACAATGTGTTTAACACGCACAACACACACACACCATTTAGACTAGTAAGGTACACGTGCATTGCACGCATGAGATTTGGCAACCAAATTATGAATAAATATCACATTATAGCATGTAAGCTTTGAGTCATATATGCATGATGTAGATGTTCGTTTAATTCCTATAGTTCATCTCATTCAAAATCAATTAGCTTTTATAAAAAAAGCTAATCTATTTTAAGATTCATGGAATTGTGTGTTGTAAAGCATAAAGTAAAAAACAAATAATGGCAATTCATCTAGAAAAAAAATTGGGTAATTATGATACGGAAGATTCTAGAACAAAGGAGAAGTGCTTGTGTTTTGAGGTTTGTGCATTATGCTTAAGTTCAACCATGGAGTCTTCTAGATTGTACATGTGGCAAAATCTGGTGGAATGTAGATGATATCCAACGGCCAGTAGTGCTCGGATTTGCCATCTCTGCACCATCGGATTGGCTTCATCCAACGACCATCTTTCAAAGTTATTCGCACACTATATGGGGTATAGATATGTGATGCGAAAGCCACCCATCATCTCCAATTTGAATAGTGTGTCCATGCACTGATGCAATGTGGACAAACGATGCCTGCCATCGGTATCTCAAATTGAAATCAGTCTGACCTTGTTCAATGTGTATACAGTATAGCATGCTCGTTTCCAAACCACACCACGCATATCTCAGTTATATTCATGCATGCATGGGTTTCAAACATCATGATCTTTTATTCAAATATTTGAATTCAACTTTACATTGATTATGACCTCACCTAGTCTTTTACACCCACACAGTCGTCTTCTCTTTATATTTGTACCACTAACTTTCTCTCGTGCATGCATGCACACACACTACCACTCGGCATTATCCATCGCACACATGCAATCTTTTTCTTCAGGTCGGTCTCCCATGCATGCACACACACACACCTCCCCCTCTTCATCACTTCGGGCATTCTTTATCTCTCACATGCATGCGTAACAATCGATGTTCCTCTATGTGTGTATATATATAGCTAGGTCCTTCCTAGTTTACCACACAAACCGATCGATCTATATATTAGTCAGGTCTCACCCTCTTTCCCACATACACATCGATCAATCTATACCTCTCTATATAGGATTACATAGCTGATACACCCACATTATCTATCCATTGTCCTCCTCTCATCATCCATGCCTTCCGTTTCATCTCTCAGACGCGCGCACAGTGGCGAAGACAGGGGGCAGCAAGGGCCCTGGCCCCCCTAACATCACTATATACTGAGGCTAATATGAATGTGATCAGTAGATCAATTGCTGGTAAAATGGTTTAAGTTGATGAATTGGCCCTCCCCGTAAAGGATTAGCAATGCTTGGCCCACTAGCTCATTTATTTTTCATGGCTCCGCCACTGCGCGCAATCGTGCATGTTCTCACCCCCTCTCTTTAAATATCGATCTCGCACTTGTGCACTCCTTCATAGTCTCCCTCCACTTGGCTCCTCGCATGATCTTCCAGCACCCCACCCCCCATATCCTAGTGCTTGTACGCTCGTAGTGCTCTTCCCTCTATATATCTCTATCAATATCTCGTGCGGTCGACCCCTTCCCTCCCTTCTCGTATATCACCCCGGCCCCATGCACATACATGTATGTATATAGGCCTCCTCTTCACACAAATTGCATTGACACGTATTCCCTCACCATATCTTAGTATCTCTCACACACACGGACTACGTGTGCGAAAGAGAAGAGGTGCACACACGTACTCGTTCCCACATACAAACGCGCGGGTGCACGGTGGAGCACACTTGTACAAAAAATGAGTGTGTAGAAAGGCTTTAGATGATGTGCCACTAGTCTATATCTATACCTCTATATCTATATCTATATCTATATCTATATATATATCTATATCTATATCTATATCTATATTGAGTACGAATAAATTTGAAAGATGGTCGTTGGATGAAGCCAATCAGAAGGTGCAGAGATGGGAAATCCGAGCACTACTGGCCATTGGATATCATCTACATTCCACTAGATTCTGCCACATGTACAATCTAGATCGACTCCATGGTTGAACTTAAGCATAATGCACAAACCTCAAAACACAAGTACTTCTCCTTTGTTCTAGAATCTTCCGTATCATAATTGCCCAAACTTATTTTCTAGTTGAATTGCCATTTTTTTTACTTTATGCTTTACAACGCACAATTCCATGAATCATAAAATAGGTTAACTTTTTTTATAAAAACTAATTGATTTTGAATGAGATGAACTATAAGAATTAAACGAACGTCTACATCATGCATATATGACTCAAAGCTTACATGCTATAGTGTGGTATTTATTCATAATTTGGTTGCCAAATCTCATGCGTGCAATGCACGTGTACCTTACTAGTACTTCCAGTATGTGCAAAACACGTAAATTAGAATTCCAATGGCACGCTACACAGTGTCTCTCCCTTTTTTAGTTAATATATTATGATTAAAATGATGTGGGTGCATCCATGAAGCCACGTGGCACATGTGGAGGCGTTGTCGCGACCTCCTTGTGTGGATTGACACAGTGACGTGCTGCTGGTTCCAGAAGAATGTACTCGTTCTCTCTCACGCACACTGGCAGTACATGCATGCAGCGAAGATGTGCACGCACGCAATCATTCCCTTGAACGCACACGCGGGTACACGGTGGGACGCATTTTTGTACGATGATCCACCCCATGTGATAATTTGACGTGTGTAAAGTCGTTCACCGCATTGATGGTCAATTAATACAGTGCATGCAAATTGAGTGGATGTGAGGGAGGAAGTAGTTAAGAAAGACATTACTACTCCACTGCGTGCATGCGAGTAGTTAAATCATGGGTTGCTACTTCCATTGGTCTCCTTCGTATTTTGCGCCAATTTTTGACCATAATTTTAAGTAACACAATATTTATGCATGTCATAAAAATTAATGTCATCGAAAACTATGTTCAAATGTGATTCCAATGATATAATTTTTGGTGACATGCATTAACATTTTCTTAGTTAAATTTTTGGTCAAAAATTGGCACAAAATAAAAAGGGGGCCAATAAACCAGGACGCAGGCAGGATGATCAATTTTTGCCTGGGTTACTGTTGGTGGCCTTTATATTTAAATATGGACGTAGTGGAGTAGTACTATCTTTATCTTAGCCTCATAGGGCTCTCCCAGCGCCTACGCTTGCCTCCCCACCTCGCCCACTGGATCCCGCCATGGATAATCCCTTAGATCCTAGGATCCCGCGGGCTGCCCTCTCGTTGCGGCCCGCAGCACTGCCGCCTTTGAGCGAAACCCACATGTGTTTCAAAGGGGATCCATTGCTCTGGAATCACAGATCAGTGGCGCCGGAGGAAATGCCAGGGCTGCGTTTCAGGTGGTGGGCAGCCAGGGCAAATCGGATCGAGGAAGCGTCACATCGATTGGAGACAAGTTCGAAGGAGCTGTGCCTGGCGAAGCACAAGGCGGAGGCGCAAGTCGATCTCAGGGGAGAGATGCCTAGGGATGTCAGCATCTGGCAGCGTCGCATTGATTTGGAGCTGGGGCTAATGGCAGAGATCATATTCACGGAGTCGACTGCGGAGGAAAGAACGCGCATGCCTGCGGAATGGCATGAGCAGCCGGTGCAACTGTTCAAATGGGCGGTAGGAGAAGCCAAATCGCGAGACCAGCTGCGGCGGCGCCGCTGGGCAAGCATCATAGGTGAGGTGAGCTGCCCTCCTTCCCCGCCAGCGATTCAGTGACCTACTCGGTTGCTACTGCAGTGAACTTGCGGCGCCATGGCGGTTTGCAACCGTGACAATCACTCCATCTATATGTATTGTATTCCTGTGAAAATACTTGGTCATTTGGAAAAAGATGGTAGTAATTGATTTATCACTAGTTTTTGAATGCTTGGTCATGTCAATCACCCGAAGCCACAACTAGAAGTCTCCATCGCGTAATACTTACGGTCGGTCGCACCAACAGATGGTCGGTCGGACCCATGTCTCACCAAAGGGACACGCATCGGCTTGGTCTGACATGTACAACCAGTTGCATCATTGACTTGTGCGACCGCATTTGAGCAGTAGTACTTGAAATTTGTGATCTAGGAAACTCATCGGGAGCCGTTTCGGGCCTCGAAACCAAAACCATCAATTAATCTTTAGCTTGTTCCCATCACATTCCAAAGTAGTACTACCATGCTATAATTAAGTGCAAACCTGCTCACACCTAGTATGTATCAAACCTGAACATGTTCCCAATATGCTGGTTTTATAGTACTAGTGCTAGTACTAGGTTATAAAAAGGGGAACTACCTAGCCAAAAATCACTCTACCTTCCTCCTCATAAGTCCTTCTTGTTCGTCCGTCCTTGCCATGGCCGGTGTGCAGAGCTCTAGGTCGATAACTACTCGTAACAAGGGAGCGGCGACCAAGGCCACGAAAAAAAAGAGGGCTCGCCGCCTCGCAGAGACCTCGAAAGATCTCTCACGGGCAGGCGAGGGCTCCTAGGAGCGCCCTAGCCATGGAGGCGAACATGCCGAGCTGGCGGTGCTGGAGTCGTTATCCCTTGACGACATGCCCGATCAGCTCAATAAGTAGAAGGAGTTCATCGACGGCTTGGTGGAGCTGCTAAAGGAGAGCCTCGACGACATGCCCGCTGAGCTCAATGAGCAGGGGGAGTTGACCTCCAGCTTGGTGATGCTGCTGAAGGAGAGCATTGCCTCAGGTAAGAAGGTGACCGGCGAAATCCTGCAACTTCAGGAGGACAAGGCGAAGCTCTGCCACGAGCTCGACCTGCTGAAGGAGGAGAACGCCGGCTGGAAGAAGCTGCATGAGAAGAGTAGTTCCTCGGTGAAGATGCTACATGCCCTCGTCATGGAACAAAAGGAGGAGTTGGCGAAGCTCCGCATCGAGCACCCGACTGCTGTCATGGTACGTAATGCGGCCGTGGAACAGATGATGAAGGCTCGCGTCGAGAAATCTTGCATCATGGACAGAATGAAGAAGATGGCGGAGGAGATGCGCGAGGAGATGGAGGTCGTGGAGGCGATGAAGAAGCAGTTACGACTCCATGGCCAGCAACCCTTCATGTAGTAGAGAGCGGTGCCCCAGACTTGTGTGTGCGTCTTCCTCATTTTTGGGGGGGGGATAATCTTCTTCTTTTGCTCCTGTGTTTCTTCTTTTGCTTCGGGTGTTTCGCCGCACGTGTCATGTTCTCTGCGATGCATGAATAGAACAATGCTAACGATGAGCGGCGCCGTGGGATCGATGACTAGCAAATTAGATCATTTTTTATTGCCATATCACACTGGGCTACGGTGTTTCGTGCTCCTCCGTCGTACTAGTACTCCAGTGGAAAACTTGAGTATATTGCACGGTTCTTTGCTCCTCCTCAAGTCGTCGGCAACATTTATATGAGCAGTCAAATCACAAGGCCCCGCCTTCCAGCAGTAATGAGCCGTCAAATCACAAAGGCCCTCGCCTCTCGTGAAACCGACCAACCGAGACTGCCCCACCCTCTAGCCTTTTAAATGTATACTTTTGTACAGTAGTAGTATCGATGGATTGCGCCATGGAGCAAAACTAACAAGATGAAATTAAGGAAAAAAGGTGGTACATATAGAGAGCGCTCGTCGCCAAATTATGCATACAGTACTATTAAAAAAGCTATTACGTGCTTAGATGGGGTGCTAAAGTCTATTAAAGAAATTACCATACATATTTAATTCTTTGACAACTAAACTCCTTCATGCTTTGGGTAAACTTCTCTCATTTAAGTTTTTTTTAGAATTACATATCTCATTTAAGTGTTTTGCGTATGTGGCATGCTTAGAGCGTGGTTAATTGTATAGCCAACTGCTGGCTATATAATGTTGGCCATATATATTGTACGTATATAATGTGAAGAAACGAGTGGTAGTACTACCGACTACAAGATGAACTGTAAGAAATACTAATATGTACGTACTGAAGAGTTAAAGTAACGAGAAGAAACATAACATAGTTCTGCTGGGGGCTCAGCACAACACACCCCTCAAATAAAACTAAGCACCCTGAAATTAAACTAAGGAACTAATCCGGTAGACACTGCATTAGAACCACCATGAGCAACGACACTGCCACCTTACTCGGACTCCTCGCCCACGTGCTCGACTTCGTCCTTGTCCCTCTTCCTCTTGGCCGATACTTCTTTGCTTGAACCGCACATTTGGCTCTCGCTCTTCATCCAACCCTTGTAGATACTGAAACAAAGGTAGGGATCCATTGCAGCGTACTGGATGTGGTCTCTATCTAGTACATTCCACTGCCATGTAAGATGAAATTTGGGCGGAGATTTCGTCAGTTTACCGTACGAAGGATCAACCATGGCTCCTGCCAGGGTCAGCATTGAAGGCTGACGAGAGGGCACCAGCCCATTCTTCTGGAGGTTGAAGGGCTGGCCTACAACGAGGCCTATCTGACTCAGGACTCTTCTGTCGTTCGTAATGTCTACAGTAACGAATTTGACATTGCCGCCCAGGAGGAAGTTCTTAAAATCCTCACACTCAACGTCGGCATGGCATATGTGGTAGACCAAGCACAAGTTATGCACGCAAACCTGGATCACGGCAGGCTTCTTCCTCTCTTCCTCCTTTAGATTCTTCTCTTTTCCCAGGACTGTGGTGTACTCAACATCTAGCCCAGCGACCCACTCATCACCATTTGACTTTCGAACATGCGTCTGAAGCGAGCAAGGCATCCTTTCACTGTCGCGGAAGAACGGGTTTAGATGACATCAAACTCATCGTCGGTGATGGTTCTAACCTTGTATACACCGCCGATCATGGAGATTTGGGATGCCATGTATTTGGGAGGAGGGTTAGGATTAGTGGAACTGCTGTAATGTGAAAGGATATGACGACTAGGATTGAACTGCCGTAATGTTAAAGGACGGCCGGGGACGAGTAGGAGCGAACTGCTAGCGGTTTTCCGATTGTAAAAATGCTTGAGTGGGTCGTGTGAACGGCATGGTAGTGGCTTGCTCGGTGGATAAATGGATTCATGCACAGTACTATGGGAGCCCAATTAGATATCATGTCTACTAGACGCCCAATTAAATGGCTTCATGCATCTGTGTGTTCGCACGTCAAGCGTCGGGAAAATTACAGTTGATACGAAGCTTTCCATGCGCCCATGATACAGGCTTCCAAGAGCCCTTGGATTTGAGATCGAACGGTTGCATGGCGTGATTCTAGACCTATGGGTGAATATCCTATCCTGGAGGGTTATTCTACAAATTTTTAGCAACTTAGCATGTGACCGTTCGATCTTAGATCCAAGGGCTGTTAGTAGCCCGTATCATGGTCGCGCCTACCACGACCGTCACCTCGCTCGCGCAGTCGCGCCCTTGGAGATTTTAGATGGCTATAAATGAGCATTTTTTTGCCTACTTCGCATGCATGAAACTACTTCCTCCCTCCAGGTGCGTTAGGCTATCTGATGTTGGCATGTCATACATAGTCATCACTTAGTCACTCATACAACAAGGTTAGCTATAAGGTTGGCTATAAGAGTATTTCTTTACTTCTCTCTATCTCTTTCTTCGTAGTATTTACTGCATTTGCCAAGGAGTAAGGAGTACCAGTACTTGGCACCTGTATACCATGGAGGTGGTCAGGAATTGGGAGACTCACGCCGATCGTAGCACCACAGTAATAATGATAATGGCAAGTCAAATCACAGGGCCCCACCTGTCCAGCCGTAACGAGCCATCAAATCACACAGCCCTACGTTTGCAGCAGCCTACTCCCACATCTTCTCGCCTCTCAGTCGAACCGACTAGGCGGAACTGCCACGCCTGCCGCGCGGGAAAAGCCCCGCCCTCGACTTTTAAATATAATTTTGTATCCATGGATTGCGCCATGGAGCAAAGCCTCAAGAAAATGGTGGTACACATGTATACAACACGACCGTCGCATTTGCGTCGCACCCCAGACGATCGGTCGGTCTGGCACGCCGCTGTCCGAATGGAACGCGCGTCATATTGCGTTTGCACACACATGTGGGACCGCAATTGAGAACCGACCATAGGCACACTCCCCCATCCCCGCAAGTCGGCTGAGTTAATAGAAGAGAGAGACGAGCGATAGTAGTATTGGAGCAGTGTTGTAAACACGTCGATGCCTGGACGATCCCTGCACGACACGCGAGATCAGTTCATCCATGCATGTGACCAGACTCCAGCAGACGGCTGGATTCATCTACATATCATGCAGGCTGTGTTGTACAGGGCTGTAGTTCTGATGAGAAATCTAAAAAAAAGGTTGCGTGTCATCTCACAATATTAGGTGTCATGTGCTTCGGATCACTGCGAGGGTTAAACAGCGACAATTGCGTTCCTCCAAGGCGCTGGTCATTGGGGGCACATGCACGAAGACTACTTGGCTGCCATCTAGGTCAAGCCGGCTATGTTAATTAGGACATCTATTGATTGATCCCTTTTCTACAAGTTTTTCTTTAATTTGAGCTTTGATCCTCGTCTAGTTTGTCTGTCGGGATTCATGTTGTCTCCTTGGGGCAGTGAGGTTATGGTTTCTTGTCATGTGGTAATTTTTTGTGTTACGTATATGTTAATCCGGTGCTTCAGATCAAAATGACGACAACTGCGCCTCCGACGCATGTGCAGGAAGACTTCTCGACAGTCATTGACGAGGTCAAGCCGGCGCCGGTAGATAAAAGAAAACTACTCCACTATATAGGCAGGAGCCTCCGCGCTTGCTTGCTAGTGTTGCTCTCTTCACACTCTCTTGTCCTCTCCAGATCTAAACACGACAGCGGTGGCCACACTCTCTCTCTGCTCACCGCTGGTCATAGATCCGGCCGGATCCCCTCCGCCGGTGAAGGTGAGAAGGTGCAATGTTCACGCGGTCGTCCTCGGTGATGGCTCTTACCCACTGCCGGCACGTCCCGATCAGCGTGCCTTGCCATTCTCTCCCGCGCAGTGCCGGCTAGGGAGGGCCTCCGACCCCTTCTTCCTCGCTGCCGTAGTGTGGGCAGATCCGGCCTCCCGCCGCCCACCTAGCGACATCCCGGCGACCCTCAGGTATAACTTCCTTCGAAACTGCCCTTGTTCTACTGCCCCAGCTCCTAACGTCGCTGCATTTGTATCTTTTACTATTTCTCAGGCCCCTTCGTAGATAGGATCGATCGGCTGTTCGAAAGCCACCTATATTTTTACTGTTAAGAGGTAAAACTACTTCATGCAGTCGAATCTAGTAATACTTGGTTCAAACAGGGAAGAAAGGGGGTGCGGGTGGGGGAAGATTTGTTACCTGAATCTAGGACTTGGCCGAAAGAGAAAATAATGGGGGCGAAAAGTAGCAGAGACTGGCTATCCAACTGGTCTCTTGGTCTAATAAGGAAATAAAGGGAAACGCAGTACAAACTCAATATAAACCGATCTATTGGTTGAAAAAGGAAAGAAAGTGGGGACTGGGGGACAAGTCAACAGAGTATGTCCAGCACTAGATTTGCTAGCCTCACACATTATAAGGTGGCTATACCAAACAAAAATGGGACCAACCTAGACAGTGGCGGAGCCAGGAATTTCTTGCTTGGTATTCATTTGTGCAATTTTATAGCAATATGACAACAAATATACAGCTAGCTAGCAGCAGTATACCAATGGATCAGCAATTATTTGTTATTCCATGGAAGTCCAGGGAAGACCCCTAGCGCCGCCACTAAACCTAGATATCTTGTTCTGATGTTTGTTGCCCCGAGCCCCTCTTATGTAATGCCACTGGTAAAATGTAGTAGTCCCACTGTTAAAAGTAAGGACACGTTAAACCAATGTTGTTTTCAATGTAATGCCTCCAGTAATATGAATCGATAGCACTGTTTTTGATGTCCTGCTAAATTTCCCATTAAGATAAGTTGCTTCTTTTCGTTAGAAATGCAACTATCCTGGTTCGCCTACTCTCCCGTGCTCAAATACCAACTCTTTAGTAGCTGTTAATGTAATGTTGCTGGTAAAATGAAGCAATCTTATCATTAAAGTAATGTCGTATTTAACGGTTGTCATAGTTAATCCTAATGCCCACACTAATATCTAGCAATGCTGCTGCTTTAGAAATTGCTACTGTCCTTGTAGGATCGCCATTCCGATAAGGAACATGCTTCTTTTCATTTGATGTATGTTTCATCACTTGTTAGTCACCCTCCTTTCCACCTTTTTGTGGAAATAGAGATATACATTTCACGCTTGATCTTAGTTGAACCGCACAAATGATATCCAAATTATAGTTGAACATTCCACGAGATTCACGACCATCCTTGATGTTGCTCAATTTTATTGCAACTAATGAAGAAGAAGCTACTAGCTCATGGGACATTGCTTCATTTTAGGTGAACTGCACAAAAAGGTCCCATGAATTGAATCATCCATGTTGGTGACTAGTGTCATCGCTTCTACGATGGCGTTGACTGTAGATATGGTTCCCATCGCGAGGTATGTTCCTTTTTGGTCCGACCGTTTGCCAAAGATCCTGCATGTTGACTCTGCTCTTGTGCTACTGTTTTGGCACTGCCATGATAAAGCAGTAATGTTATTATTTTGCACCTTAATCTAGTGGCACTATTAATTTGAGGCAATGTTTTGGCACCGCTAGTGCCACTGATTTTTTTGTATATATCGAAAGAGGGGGTTTCCTCCGATTTCATTAAAGAAACCCAACCATAGAGAACCGTTATCAGACAACATTTCAGTGTAAACGGGCAGTTATGCAACTACTACTAGAACAGACTGAGTACTAGTAGGAGACAAGTTCGCCACATAAGCTAGGCAAGTAGGGAGATGTAGCACCAGCTCGACCAAGTTTGGATTACAACCCAAATGCTACCACAGAAACATCAGGGGGGAAGATAGGGACTGAAAGAGCCAGCTTCAGCACCCCAGTCTAAGCACCCCCGGCCTCCATCCTTGCGACGCACGGTACACCTTGCTTGCCACCTGCTCAACCCTAGTGCCACTGATAAAATGAAGTAATAATACAGTTAAAATAGACCGAGTGTCCTCTCTATCATTTCATTTCCAATGTAGATAAAGAAAGTGCATCTCTTTGTTAGTATATGTTTCATCAACTAGTCCCATTGTTAATGTTTAAGTGTTTCTGCAAACTGGGGTACTTAATTTTAGTTGATCTACACAAAAATAGAGATTGGAATGTCTCAAGGCCCCTCCTTGTACTACCGCTCTACACTGATGTTCATCACTGGCAGAAGGTGTATCGGGAAGAATTGGGTCGATTTCCAGTATGAGGCCTACCGTATGAGACGTCGTAGGGCCCATCTCGCCCTCGTAGCATGGCATACTGTGATACTATCGCAATATTTTCCCATTAAGAAAATGAAGTTTCTTCTATTTATTAGTGTACATTTCATCAACTAGTGCCACTATAATGTAATCATGCTTTTTCATTATTTGTGCAAACAGGGTTATTCAGCTGCATTTTGGTGGAACTGCACAAATGTACGGATGGAATCGGCATATATGCAGAGTGTGAGGTGCCAAGTAAAAATTACCGACATCAACCATGCTCCATATAAGCATTGGCATCCACCACCAGTGGGATGGGTGGCGCTCTCTGTGGAAGGATCTTTCTCGGCAGCAAATCCTCTAATCAAATAATAGTAGCATATATTGGCACTTTTATAGGGAGTACTCTTTTCTGAAAGAAGCACCAATCTATTTTTGTTTATTTGTACACAGTGTCACAACTTTGTTTTTGGTCCAGAGCTATTTTTAGGGTGATTGGCGTAGTACTCAGAGACTGATTGTAAGCATGATTTTCATTAGCCGTGACACTGATTGTAAGCTTGAGCAGATGGAAGATTAGGTTAGTGCGAAGCTTACCTTAAGCCCTACCGCCGCCGTTGAAACGAGGCGAGCGATGAGGGAAGCGTGGAGAATGGCGGGGAAGCGACATCACGCCATCCAGCCTCCTCTTGCGGTGGGAGAACGAATACTCCTGTGGCTCCGGCTGGCACTGCACCCTCACGAACGGCACACCGTACTCGATCAATTCGTTATCCTCTGGATGCTCGATCTTCGACCTGTATGCCCACCACCTCCGCCTGACTTTTGCATCGGGCGAATCTGTCTGCTCCATCGCCCAGAGGAGATACTCGATGACCTCGAAGGACTGCAGCATGACTGCCGCCAGGGAGTACATCGCTGCCCTCATCGCCGTTGTCTCGCTCTTTTGCATACATTGCCACATGGCCCTCACCGTCCTCGAAATCTCGCACTCGTTGTCAAATCAAGTAAGGATCTCCTTCAACATGGCTAACTTTGCCTGGTCGCCGCCGGCGATTTTCCCGATTCGCTGCTGCATCCTCTCCATAGACGTCCTTCTGAGAAGTCCGGTGCTAGCTTTGGAAGATTGGAGGAGAGACGGTGGTCTTGCAATGGAGAAGAGGGAGAGGCGAGACGGTTGTTTTGCAATGGAGAAGATGGAGAGGTGAGACGGTGGTTTTGGAATGGACAAGAGGGAGAGGTGAGACGGTGGTTTTGGAATGGACAAGAGGGAGAGGTGAGACGGTGGTTTTGGAATGGAGATGACGGAGAGGAGAGGGGGTGGTTTTGCAATGGAGAAGAGGGAGAGGAGCGTGCGGCAGCAATATAGGATTGGACGAGAGGGCCGGCGCGCTGTAACTGGATCAAAATCAATTTACCCTTCAATTAAGAAAGCGACCCCACATTAACTAGTCTCCCTTGTATTCTGGGTCATATTTCACCATGATTTTCACAAATAAAATATATGTTATACGTTGCAAAAATAATATAATTTGAAAGTACATTCAGATATGAACCAAATGATACAATTTTTGATGACATGCATTCACATTTTGCTTGTCAAATACAGTATGTGGTCAAACTTTGACCCAAAATATGCAAAACAAAAAAATACTTCCAAGACCAGCGCCGCTCTTCTCCTCTTAAACCACTGTCGCTCCTCTCCTGTTCCAATCCAAATCCATCGCCGCTCCTCTCCTCTTCCATTTAAAAACCACCGCCGCTCCTCTCCCGTTCTAATCCAAAACCAGCGCTGCTCCTCTCCTCTGCCATTCAAAAACCACCGCCGGCGAGTGAAGGTGCTGCGGAGAAGTAGATCGATGGAGGAGTACAACCGATATGTGTGTCTCGCAGGCGGCGACCCTGTGAAGCTAGCTAGGATGTTGGAGATACAGTCTTGGTTTGACAACCCAGAGCAATTAGCGGTGATGGCGAAAGCGATGGCCAAATATCTGGAAAAGAGCGAACAGGAGGCGATACACTGGGAGGGTGTCGCGCGGGAGTACATAGAGCTGCTCCTCTGGGCCATGGAGCAAACAGATTCACCGGATCTGATCATGAGGCTGTGGTGATGGGAGTATCGATCCAAGATGGAGCATCAACCCAAGATTGAAGGATCGAGCATCTACACGGTGCCACTTGTGAGGGTGCCGTGGCAGAGCGAGCCGGTGGAGTCTTCGTCGATCGAACCCAACTGCAAGAGGAGAAAAACAGTTGGCGCGACAACGCTTCCCCACCATCCTCTCCCTCGCCATTCACCTCGTCCCACGGGGCGGCTGTCTGCCGCCGAGGAATAGGATGGGACTCTCCCCCCCCCCCCCAAAGAGTCTGAGGACGAGCCTAGGGTTGTCAGTATTTGCAGGTTGTGTTTTGTGTTTCAGATTTGAGAGTACTTTCAGATAAGAATGTCTCTTGAATTTCAGATTTGCAGTATTGAGCATATGAAGTATTTTATGAATTCTAGAGATCTATTTTTAGCACTTTAAAAAATGTAATTTCATATAAAAGTGCAGACAATGTGATTCTCAGAGAAGAAACTGCAAGTTTCAGTTTCAGATAAGAAACTGCAAGTTTTCGAGGCAGAGCATTTCTATTAACACGCCATTTTCAAACAGGGAAAACATCATGTTGGAAGTTTTATTCATGGTCGAAAATGGAACTATCAGCCAGTTAACATCATGCTGATCAACATTCATGCATAGCACATCTTCATATGATGCACAGTCAATAAGATATGCTATTTTCAAAATGCCCACACAATGTTGAGTGTGTTGGAGGTGGTGTGCGTAGATGACAATGGGCACCCACATGTCAGAGGCAGAGGCAAAAATTTGTGGATATTTTCACTGCATCAGGTGGAATCGAACCAGGGTGGAGCAGCGGTTGGGGAGTGGAACTTGACCACTAGGCTACTCCAGTACTTTCGCTAGAAATTAGGCACAACATCTACCACTATTGTAGCACGTCTATGGCCCTACCAGGTCCATGGCCGTACGCAAGCAAGTGCCTCATTGAAAAAATACTTCCTCCTAATGCTATACTGAGGTTGGGGGCCACAGGTTTGTCAACGTAGTTATTAAAGGAGATAAATGTACAACGAAGCTAGTCATCGGGGAGCTGGCATGTATCATTTATTATCATTTAGTAACAGCTGGGTTGTGGGTTGCACAGTCTAGACTTTCTTTTTTAACACGTGCAGCCCATGACATGCCGGTTTGTATTTGTTTGAGGGGCGTCATGTATCGACCGGCCTATGGCCCTCCCATCCTATGTTTTATTTGTTCTTAAACATCCGCAGCCCAACTTATGTATTTTTTTGAAGAAAACGCAGAGGTCTGTTCTATTTTTCTATATAAGAATAGGAACGCCAGGTCCAACTTATGTTTCCCTTATAACTATATTATATATATTTATATTATTTTATATGTTATTATATATTATTGTTATTATCATCATATATTTAACAGATACTTACATATATAAGAAGAAAAAAATCCCATGTATTATGAACTTATAAAAATAAATGTTTAACAATAAAATCCTGGTTTCTTTTACTTAAGGTCAACGAAAATACAGGTGATTGTGTACAAAAGCTTGGTAAGATTTAAGGACCAATGTAAATAAAGCACTTATTATTTAAATATATTTATAACAAAATGCTCAGCCCCTGTTTATTTTTTGATAACATTGTTGCGCCCAACCCAACATTATAATTAGAACCAGCCCAGCAAAATCGTGTATTTCGAGAAAGTGCAAATGGGCTGTAATCTTTTAGGAAAAAATAAATGGGCCGCATGGACGCTACATTATTTGTTCACCCAGGCCAGCAAATTCATGTATTTTTAGAAAGTGCAAATGGGATGTAGTTTTTTTACAAAAAAAATAAATGGGCCGCATGGACGCTACATTATTTGTTCACCCAACGCAGCGAATGGACTGTAAATTCTAAAAAAATGGCTTGAATATGTGCGACATTTTTGGAGGCTGAAATGTGGGCCAATAGGTCGACGCCAACGCAAGGCATTGTCAACTTAGTCAACAAATGATTCTGACATCGATAGCCGTTGGATTTACATCCAACGACCGGCATTCATCTTCAATCTCTCGTCTTCTTCCTCCAACGCCGCCGGGACCACCTGCTCCCACCTCTGGCTGCTAGCAGCTCTGCTTAGCACGCTTCGCTGCGAAGCGCTACCCCACCGCCGGCCAAGCCATCCCTCCACCCCTCCACACCTCCTGTTATTCTCTGCCGACTGCAGAACCACGCCGCACCAGAACCAGTTAACCCTCATACACCTCTCCGTCTGCGACTCCACTGCCGCGTCTTCCCATCACCGGCTCGTTGCCGTCCGGGGCCTCGCCGTCATCCACCGCCTTGGTGCACTCGGCCCGGCGTGGTCAACGTGGTCAACAAATGAGAGTCATCGAAAGAGGACTGTACGTGGTGAGGCTGATAGTGGGGACACACCAGGTCCATGGACGCACGCATGCAACCACCTCCTTATTACGCGAAAATAAAATTATTCCGCCCCCTGAAAGCTGGGACCCACCATGTATATCTTCGCAAGGAAGGAAGTGCCTCCTTATGCCTGCCCCTAACAGCTGGGACCCGCCAACAACATCTTTCCACGCAAGGAAGTGCCTCCTTATTATGGGCAAAAAATATATGATTCTGCCCCTGACCGCTGGGACCCGCTAGCTATATATTCGCACGCAAGGAACTACCTTCTTGCCCTCCCTAACAGCTGGGACCCACCAGGTCAAAGCGTACGTAGCGTTGTCTGTGTACATACTGGTCGATCGGTCTGTCTGCCACGATGAACCGTGGCCGAGTAAGGAGCGGTAGCATTTCAGGCAGTCCAGTCAAAACCGTGTACATGTACGTACAGCCAGATGCCAAAAAATGCGGCAACGTACGTACATATGGGCTGGGCCTCGAACGCGTACTCGCGCATACGTACGGCCAGGGCTGGTGTACATGGAGAGGCAACAGACGGCAGCAACGGCGTCCTGTTCATTGGAAGCCAACCGATTGGGTCAGAACGGAGAAACTGCGTCGGGTTCATCGGGAGGCAACGGAATGCATTGTGTTCATCGGGAGGCAACGAAATACGTCCTGTTCATCGGGAGCCAACCGGCTTGGACGGAACAGCCGAAACGAGGTCTGGCATACCGCAGAACGGAGGAAACAGGCCTTCTGTTCGACTGCGTACGGTCAAAACGGGGTCCTGTTCATCGGGAAGGGTCTGGCGTACCGCAAAACGGAGGAAACGGACTTATGTTGGAGCGCCTACGGTCGAAACGGGGTCCTGTTGATCTGGAGGGGTGTGGCGTACCGCAAAAGGGAGGAAACGGACTTATGTTGGAGCACCTACGGTCGAAACGGGGTCCTGTTCATCCACCGTCTACTGCCTCGCTCCAGCCTCCACGGGCTACTGTTCATATACCGTCGACCTCCTCTAGCCTCCACGGCTACTGTTCATCCATGGCTACTGTTCATCCAGCCTCCATCGGCTGATGTTCATAGAGCCTCCACGGGGTCCTGTTCATCCACCCCAACCGGCTGGGGTGCGGCGGCCTCCTCGGGGTCCTGTTCATCCAGCGGCAATGGCCTACTACCACAGGGTCCTATTCATCCAACCCCCACCGGGAACTGTTCATCCATAGCCAACCAACCAGCTCGACTCACCACATCTCGACTCGTTCTACGTACCGCGTGCATGGTAGCAACGGTCACTGTTCATCGATAGGCAACCAACACCGGCTGGCTAGCTACGTATCACACGGGGGCTCGATCGGCTTTAGTGTAAGTAGCAACAGTGATCGATCCATCGGTTCAGTTAGCAGCAACTGCGAAGGAATCGCTCGGGTTCAGTCAGCAGCGAATGAATTGCTCGGGTTCAGTTAACAGCCAAGGATCGATCGCTCGGGTTCAGTTCGCCAATGCCTCACACACACGCGCGTACACGAGAGAAACGTGCAAACCTCCGTGTATCACTCAGCCCCGACCACCCACCGTAACCGGGAACTCCCCGATATGTTACTCGCCCTCGATTCTACCATGATTTTTTCCGTCATGGATGGCCCAAAGAATGTCATGCAGCTGCGTCTCCGGCCCGCCCAGGACGAAAAGCCCATTTTCTGTCATGATTTTTGTCATAGAAGTATGAGCCCACCACATCTATGATGATATCGGGTTTTGTCACAATTATCGTCATAGAAGTGTCATAAGCATGACAGTAAAAAATTTCGTTCGGCCCAAAATGTCACGGATGTGTCTTTTTTTTTTGTAGTGTCAAGAATTAGCAGAGGGAGAAATCAAAGCCATCGTCATCACCAACGATCCTCTCATCGAGGGAGGGTTAATATCCATCAACATCTTCACTTGCACCATCTCCTCTCAAACCCTAGTTCATCTCTTGTATTCAATCTTTGCCTCAGAACATCAGATTGGTACCTGTGGGTTGCTAGTAGTATTGATTAGTCCTTGTAGTTGATGTTAGCTGGTTTATTTGGTGGAAGATCATATGTTCAGATCCTTAATGATATTCAATACCCCTCTGATCTTGAACATGAACATGCTTTGTGAGTAGTTACTTTTGTTCCTGAGGACATGGGAGAAGTCTTGTTGTAAGTAACCATGTGAATTTGGTGTTCGTTCGATATTTTGATGAGATGTATGTTGTCTTTCCTCTAGAGGTGTTATGTGAACGTCGACTATATGACACTTCACCATGATTTGGGCCTAGGGGAAGGCACTAGGAAGTAATAAGTAGATGATGGGTTGCTAGAGTGACAGAACCTTAAACCCTAGTTTATGCGTTGCTTCGTAAGGGGCTCATTTGGATCCACATGTTTCATGCTATGGTTAGATTTATCTTAATTCTTCTTTTGTAGTTGAGGATGCTTGCGAGAGGGGTTAATAATAAGTGGGAGGCTTGTCCAAGTAAGGACAGCACCCAAGCACCGGTCCAACCACATATCAAATTATCAAAGTAACGAACACGAATCATCTGAGCATGATGAAAACTAACTTGTGAATAATTCCCATGTGTCCTCGGGAGTGCTTTGCTTTATATAAGAATTCGTCCAGGCTTGTCCTTTGTTATAAAAAGGATTGGGCCACCTTGCTGCACCTTTGTTACACTTGTTACTTGTAGCGACACGACCCAAATGGATCGAAGTCTCTGTGCTTAAGTGTCATCCTGGATCGGTATGCTGACACACACAGTACTCGAGGAATTATAACAGAGTTCAATCACATACTTTATTACATTAAGGTCCTCAAAAGAGTATTTATTACATAAATATGGCTGAAGGCCAACTAAATGAAATAACTGCGGAAGCTTCGAAGATGAATGAGTCCATCCAACTCCACGGCAAACTAAGTGCAGAACAACAACCTATCGCACCTTAATCATCGTCGGAAAAGTCTGCAACATGAGACGTTGCAGCCGTGTAGGTCAGCACATGAAATATGCTGGCAATTTCACACCATAGAATAATAATGAAAAAGACTATCTCTATATGCAAATTTAGCTGGTGGAGGCTTTAAGTTTAATTTTTGCATAAAACAAATTTTACCCTACAACAGAGGAATAAATTTTTATTTACTACTAAATTAAAAATGCCATTATTGAGATGGTTCCTCCAACTCAATCCCAAAATTCCCAAGTTATTAGTAACCCAATAATTTCATTAAATAGAGTGTTGAGATCAACCAATAATTCACTTCTAGATACTCAAGTTGTCCATAACCGGGGACACGGCTAGTCATGATTAGTTTGTACACTCTGCAGAGGTTTGCGCACTTTTCCCCACAAGACTCGACCACATCCATGATCGAAAGATCAAGACATAGCCTTTCTGAAGTATTTCCTCCAAACCCTGGGTAGACCGGTACACCTACTTTCCCCTACATCAGCTAGTGTACCACGGAAAGAGGTCACACAACTTACTCAACTATGCTAGAGCCCATAATGGCTTGTGGCTGCACACGGAAGTTTTTAGGCATGAAATATCTTATGATCCCTTTGGGTGGCGGACCTAGGGTAATCGCACAGGTACTCCGGGATCCCGTTGGGCAAGCACTGGTTTCTCCAGGTGCCCCAAACAATCCACCCAGATGTGTATTAAGGTTGCCACCTTATGTTGTCCCAAAATTATTATCTCTCGCAACTTGCATGGATCACACATACCAATCCCCGTCTACGAGCATGGCTAAGCAATATATGACATAACGAATATTCCCGGGGTGATCAAAGGTCATAGGTTCCTACCACATGAACTACAAAGCATAACCACATGTTCCCAATCCTACTCATGCAATCTTTGAGGGTGAAACTAATGCATAGTAAAAACTGGGTATTGAAAATTATGATCAAAGTGTGAACTTGCCTTGCTGACGTTCGTTGAACTCTAAAGATTCGAAGTAGCAAGCTTTGCACTCCGGATGATCTAGCGTAAGCAAGCAATAACATACATAAGCATACAAGCAAAGATCCAAAAATAAAATGGGAAAAATACTTATGAAAACTCTGAAAAGAACCAAATAAAGCTTCTGTATAAAATGTAGTTTTAACAGCAGCAAAAATATAAGGTTTTGGTTTTAACAGAAATTACACGTCACAACCTTCGATTTGCAAAAAGAATTAGCCAAAACGGAGTTTCGAAACTCAAGTTATGGTGTAACAAAGTTTGAATCCAGATCTGTTTGAATTCAAATTTTAGAACTTTCAAAAATATTTTTCGTTTGTTTGTATGGATAGAGGGGATTTTTATGAAACCGTAGGAAAAAGAATCAACTAAATCGGATCTATAGATTAAAAGATATACTAGAAAGAAGAATTGGTATAGAATCTGTGTTTGGAAAAATCCTGGAAAAAGAAAAGTAAAAGAATTCGACCAGAGGCCATGTGGCGCTCTTTGATTGGCTGGGGTGTTTGCTGCAGCTATTTTGGAGAGAACATTTGCTAACTAAAGGTTTCGGTAGCAACGGCTTATTAAAAAAACTGAGCGTCCGGTTCGAACTAAACCAGAAAAACCGATCGAACTGAACCCAAACCGGTTTTTTTTAACTGAAGAAAAAGATGTTCGTGCATGTACAGAGAAGAATGATGTACGTTGGGGTGGCTCTGGTCAGGTGGGGCGGTGGCTCCGGCGGTCGTGGGCGGCGGCGGGGATGTCTAGGCGATGCGGTGGAGAGTGGCTCGTCCGGTGGTGGAGCCGGTGAAGGTCGGCGACGACGAACGGCGACAAAACCAAGCGATCAAGCTCGTGTACTCCGGGTGCTCCGGTGAAGACAACGTGGTCGGGGTGGCCTCTGTAGATGGAGAGAGAGCGCGAGACCATGTCAAATGGAGTCTAGGGATCGAGAGAAGTCAGAACACAAAAGGAGAAGACTCGGGATGGCTCACCGGCGTCGGAAACTTGCGATGAACTGCAGCTTCTGAGGCGAGATTGGAACATCGAGTGTGTCGTCTAGAGGTGCATTTGGCGAGGGATTTTCGATTGAATCGGTCGAGGAGAGTCATGGCTATTTATAGGACATCTTCCTTGGGCGAGAGGTTCACTAGAGTTAAGTTTTCCAGGAATTTGAAACGAAGGGGCGTCGGGAGCACGAACGCTTAAGTTTCTGATCGTGGGAGGAAGAAGAAGAGGCGCGCGGGCCCAGGCATCAGGGGAGAGAAAGTCAATGAGGGAGAGAGAGGGTTACGTGAGACAGGGAGGTGCGGCGGCGCTAGCTAGCGCTAGGGTTGGACCCTGGCGCTGGCCTCGCCTGCTCACTCGCTGGTTGGCGGCCTGGTAGCGGTTGGGCCAGCTGGGCTGCGCCTGGCCTGGCCAGGCACTGAGTTTCTTTTTTTTGAAGTAGTCAGAGAAATAAAAAATATATATATAAAGAGAGAAAATAAAAATATTTTTATATAGGACATAAATATATCAAAAAATTTAGAAAAAGAAATCCTACAAGATGAACTATTTTTCAGAGGCTAAATAAAAACTTTATAAAAAAACATTTTTCTAAAAAAATCCAAATGAAACTCAAATTTGAATTCAAAACTTTTGGCATTGTTTTCTTCTGACTTTTTGGAGTGTCATGTTAGCTCCTCTCATACTTTTGAACAAGTATTTGTCAGGGATTTTTGAAATAAATTTCAAATGCCAAGTTGAATTCAAAGTCAGATAAAACTCAAATGCCTCTGAAATTTCCATATGCCACTCAATTCAAACAAAATGCATAGATGCTTAGCTAATAATGGTAAAACATTCCAAATTGAAAATTTGGGATGTTACAAACCTACCCCCCTTAAGATTAATCTCGCCCTCGAGATTCGGGTTGGCTATCAAAAAGGTGTGGGTGGTCCTGTCGAAGATCTTCTTCTTGTTCCCAGGTGGCTTCTTCTTCAGTATGGTGACTCCACTGAACCTTGCAAAACTTGATGCTGCGGGTAACTCTGTTGGCAAACTCGATAATTTTGACCGGTTTCTCCTCATAAGTCAGGTCACTGTCAAGATGTATGGCCTCTAGGGGCACTGTATCTCTCAAAGGAATATCGGCCATCTCCGCATGGCACTTCTTCAACTGAGAAACGTGAAACACATCATGAACTCCTGACAACGCTTCGGGTAATTCCAACTTGTAGGCAACTTCACCCATGCGTTCTAAAACTCTGTACGGCCCCACAAACCGTGGTGCTAGTTTGGCTTTAACTCCAAACCGTTTAACTCCTCGAAGTGGATACACACGAAGATATGCTCTATCTTCGACTTCGTAGGTTACCTCCTTGCGTTTAGCATCGGCATAACTCTTCTGCCTGGACTGGGCTATCTTGAGTCTGTCACGGATCAACTTGACTTTCTCCTCCGAATCTCTGATTAAATCGGGTCCGAACAGTTTACAGTCTCCAACTCCATCCCACATCAATGGTGTCCTGCACCTCCTTTTGTACAAGGCTTCAAAAGGGGCCATCTTCAAGCTGGTCTGGTAGCTGTTATTGTATGAAAACTCTGCGTAAGGCAAATTGTCATCCCAACTAGATCCGTAATCGAGCGCACAAGCTCTCAACATGTCCTCCAGAATCTGGTTGACTCTCTCCGTCTGCCCATCTGTCTGTGGATGAAAAGATGTACTGAACTCTATCCTGGTACCCAAAGTTTCGTGTAACTGATGCCAAAACTTTGAGGTAAATTGTGTTCCTCTATCTGATACAATGGTCCTCGGAACTCCATGCAGACATACGATCCTGGTCATGTATATCTTGGCTAACTTAGCACTTGTATATGTGGTTTTCACAGGGATCAAGTGAGCTACCTTGGTCAAGCGATCAACCACTACCCAAATAGAATCATAGCCTGGTCGGATCCTAGGTAATCCTGTAATGAATTTCATGCCAAGCTTGTCCCACTTCCAATCTGGTATCGGCAAAGGCTAAAGTAATCCTGCTGGTTTCTGGTGCTCTGCCTTAACCCTCTGACATACGTCGCATACTGCGACATACTCGACAATATCCTTCTTCATACCTGTCCACCAGAAATGTTCCTTCAAGTTCAAATACATCTTGGTGTTGCCTGGGTGTATCGAGTAAGGAGAATCATGAGCCTCCTGAAGAATCAACTTCCGGATCTCTGGGTCATTGGGCACATAATTACGCTTCTCAAACCATAAGGTTCCGTGTTCATCCTCACGAAATCCTTCTGCCTTTCCTTTGTTCATCCTTTCCTTTATCTCCGCAATACCTTTGTCTAACTTCTGGGCTTCTCGGATTTTTCCCAACAAAGTGGATTGAATTTCCATTGTGGCAACAAAACCTCGTGGGACTATCTCCAATCAGAGATCCGTGAGATCATCGACTAAATCCTGAGGTAATCCTCCTGCTGTGAGGGTATTAACATAGCTCTTGCGGCTCAATGCATCTGCCACAACATTGGCCTTTCCTGGGTGATAATGCAATCTCATGTCATAATCCTTTATGAGCACCAACCATCTCCACTGCCCGAGGTTCAACTCCTTCTGCGTGAAGATGTATTTCAAACTCTTATGATCTGTGTATACATCGCAACTATTTCCGATAAGAAAATGTCTCCAGGTCTTGAGTGCGTGCACTACGGCTACTAACTCCAAATCATGCGTTGCGTAGTTCAACTCGTGAGGTCGAAGCCGATGTGAGGCATAGGATACTACTTTTCCTTCTTGCATAAGAACACCTCCAAGTCCCTGACGTGAAGCGTCGCAATACACCTGAAAATCCTTGTGTATATTCGGAAGAATTAGCACTGGGGCTGTGACCAAACGTTTCTTCAGCTCCTGGAAATTGGCCTCACATTCGTTGGTCCAAACAAACTTAGTGTCTTTCTTCAATAACTCCGTCATGAGCTTCGCGATCTTGGAGAAATTCCCAATAAACCTCCGATAATATCCTGCAAGTCCAAGGAAACTGCGAATCTCTCCAACTGAGGTGGGTGCTTTCCATTCGGTGACGGCTTCAACCTTTGAAGGGTCTACTGCTATTCCTTCTCCTGATATAACATGTCCGAGAAATCCGACTTCCTTCAACCAGAATTCGCACTTGCTGAACTTTGCGTATAACTGATGTTCTCTGAGTTTCTCTAGCACCAAGCGCAAATGTTCCTTGTGTTCCTCTTCATTCTTCGAGTAACCAGTATATCATCAATGAACACGACGACGAACTTACCCAAAAACTCCATGAATATCTTGTTCATCATGCTCATGAAATAGGCAGGGGCGTTAGTCAAACCAAAAGACATGACCGTGTACTCATAAAGCCCATATCTCGTGTTAAAGGCTGTCTTGGGTATGTCCTGCTCTCGGATCTTCAACTGGTGATATCCATATCAAAGATCGATCTTGGAGAAAACACTAGGTCCGACTAGCTGATCAAACAGGTCATTAATCATCGGTAAGGGGTACTTGTTCTTGATGGTCACCTCGTTCAACGAACGATAATCCACAACCATTCTCAAGGTTCCGTGCTTCTTCTCCACTAAAAGAACTGGGGCTCCCCAAGGTGATGAACTCGGTCGGATATACCCTTTCTCCAGTAATTCCTTAATCTGTTCTTAATTTCCTCCAAATCATTGGTGGCATCCGATACGGTCTCTTGGATATCGGTCCTGTGCCTGGCAATAGCTCAATCAAAAACTCAATGTCTCGATCCGGTGGCATGCCGGGCAATTCCTCTGGGAAAACATCGGGATAATCCTTCACAAATGGTACTTCCTCCTGAACAACTCCCGAAAGAGAATTCTGTTGAAACACGAACACGTCACGTATACCCTCGACGCCGGGGGTGATGCACAGCAGCTCACGTCGAAGGAGACCCGACCGACAGCGCGATACGCAAGACAGTCAGCGAGTGCTTTTAGGACCCGAAACCCCACACGCCCGGGAGGGACCCCGTCAGGGAGTGCGGCGGCTATGGGCTGCCCTAGGTCGATTCGCTCGCCCCTAGAGCCTCAGTACTCGCAGCTCTCCAACACGAAGAATGACAAAGAATGAGAGAGAAAAACGATGGAAAGATAAAACGCAGATGAAAAAGTAGTGTATTGATTGTTCGATTGTGTGTTGTTCAATCGGCCGTCACCCCCAACATATATAAGACGCGGCTGGACTTCCCGTACAAGTAAAGGATTCATCTAGGCTTTCCTTACAAGAATATTACATAAAAAATCCTAGTTCTAATCCAACTCGAATTTAGCTCGGATCTTTCCCATATTTCTGTCCTGCTTCTTGCGTGGGCTATAGAAATCGCATACTAACTCGGATGGAGTCGAATTCAACATCAAACTTGTCCGCCTCGATGATCTGCATAATATAACACGTGTTATTTCTCCTTTCAAGGCCATCTTCATGACTTTTAGGGCCCATCTTTAACTGTGGGTCGGATTCAATTATGCAGTTTTCTGAACTGTCTGAGTCTTGTAACAACTTTGTAGGCCGTATACTATCTCCGATGATGATGCCAAAAGCAAAGTTGACCATTTCGACGATACGCACAACTTCCATGTATAACACTTTTCCATCCGAGGTCATCTGAATAACCTTTCGAGCCCATCTCCAACTTCTGGTCGGATTGACTTTGACAGCTTCCACTTTCCCGGCAAGGTTTCCACCCCGGCAAGCTTTCCACACCGGCAAGGTTTCCACCCCGGCAATGTTTCCACCCCGGCAATCTTTCCACCCCGGCAAGGTTTCCACCCCGGCAAGGTTTCCACACCGGAAAGGTTTCACACCGGCAAGCTTTCCACGCCGGCAAGCTTTCACACCGGCAAGATTTCCATCCCGGCAAGCTTTCACCCCGGTAAGCTTTTTACTCGGATTTCTCGACTGAAAATATAGCCTGATCTTGATTTGCCTCTCCAGGTCGCATACGACCTTGGATTGAGACGATTTATATATGAAAATCGATCGGCTCGACGAGATGAAGCTTTCTCGTGCTGAAGGTCTTTCGATTCAAGGCCATCTTGACGGCCAAATGACTCGTGCAACCCATCACACACGGTGTTTGGTACCTCGCGCCATATTTCCGTCTAGGTTCAGTCTGCAGTGTATTGTCTCTAACTTTTGCATACGAACTCGGATTGAGATGATTTATATATGAAAATCGATCGCCTCGATGAGACGAAGACAATCAATGCAGAGTGCTTCTTCATCTGAGGTCGTCTTGAAGGTGTAACCGGCTGAAAAGCACTCAGAACACTAAATTCTACCACTCGGAGCACAGTTTCGGCCCCTAAGATGGGGTTGGACGAACATAACCTAAACATCAAAGTTGTTCCACTCGGCGACATGAAACTGTTCACGCTAAAAACCCTTTCACTCGAGACCATCTCATTTTCTTTTTATGTCGTGCCAAAATCTGATGTCAACACATGCCCCCCTGTTTTTCGGCAAAGCTTGCATTCCGAAAAATAATATGCACGGTATTTGTTCTAAAAACGATGTCAACACTCCATCGGCCATTTATATATCTTAGGGCGATAATTATGTATCGGCCATGTTTGTGCTAAGGGCGATAATCATATATCGGCCATTGCCTACTTAGGCTTCTTGCCATACACTTGGGTGGTATTTCGTCAAGTACTTGCCATTGAGAGCTCTAGGTAACAATGCCCCTTGTACAGATTCCACCAAATAAGGGTTTCCAAGAACTACTCTTGTAATCCTAAAAGGACCTTCCCAACTCGGAGACCACTTCCCAAATTTTCTATCTCTTGAACCAATCGGTAGAATCACTTTCCAAACGAGATCGCCAACTTGAAAATTCTTCAACTTAACTTTCTTATTGTAAGCTATTGCCACCCTCAACTTGTCTCTCTCTATGGCCTTTAAAGCAGCCAAACGTTTATCGGCAACCTCATCAATATTGTCCATCATCAAGTTATAAAAGTCTATTGCCGATAAATCATTTTATTTGGCTATTCTCAAAGCATTCAAATTCACTTCCACTGGTAAAACAGCCTCTTGACCGTATACTAGCTCATACGGAGTTACCTTTGTAGCACCATGCCTTGAGATTCTATGTGCCATAAAACTTCAGACAATAACTCATGCCATTTTCTTGGATTATCCTCAATCTTATGTTTGATGAGCTTGATCAATATCTTATTGCTAGACTCAGCTTGTCCATTAGCTTGGGCATAATACGGAGATGAATTGAGTAACTTTATGTTATATGATTTGGCAAATTCTCTAACTTGATGTGACATGAAAGATGAACCTTGATCTGTAGTCAATGTCTGAGGAATGCCGAATCTATGAATAATGTGCTCGGGTATGAATTGAATTACCTCCGTATGTGTCATGTTCTTGAGAGGTACTCACTACTGGAATCTGGGTCTTTGCCATCTGCCAGCTCTTTGCCGTCTGCCAGCTGATGGCAAAGAGGCTCTTTGCCGTCTGTCTTCTCAAGGCAGACGGCAAAGAACCAGCTGATGGCAAACAGGGTCTTTGCCATCAGCGAGCTCTTTGCCGTCCGCCAGCAGACGGCAAAGAGTTCTTTGCCATCCGCCAGCAGACGGCAAAGTCCAAAGTGGACCCCACGGGGGTACTGCCATGGGTAGGTCACACGGGCCACTTCTTTGCCGTCTGCCAGCAGACGGCAAAAGAGGTAAGAGGGGCCCACAGTTTCACGGCGGTGGCCGTCTAACGGTCATCCTCTTTGCCGTCTGCTGGCGGACGGCAAAGAATTCTTTGCCGTCTGACGGCAAAGAATTCTTTGCCGTCCGCCAGCAGACGGCAAAGAGAAAAAAAACAGACGGCAATGCGGGGGGTTAATTTGGCCCCCGCGCGGCGCGCCCTCCTCCATCTCTTTCTCCCGCTCCCCCACCCTGCCTCCGCACGCGCGTAGGCCGCGCCGCCGCCGCCGCCCCCCTCCCCGCGCAGGCAGCCGCGCCGCCCCTCCGCGCAGGCCGCCGCCGCCGCCCCTCCGCCCCCCCAGCCCCCTCCCTCACCGCCGCGCCGCCCCCCCCCCCTCCACCCCCGCCGCCGTCCCCCCTCCCCCCCACGCCGCTCCCTCCCTCCCTCCTCCACACGCCGCCCCCTCCCTCCCTCCCTCCACCGCCGCCCCCTCCTTCCTCCTCCACCCGCCGCCCCCCCCCTCCCCTCCCTCCATCGCCGCCCCCCCTCACCCCTCCACACCGTGGCCCCCTCCCTCTCCACCACCGGCGCCCCTCCCCTCCTCCACTGCCCTGCCCCCTCCGGTGCTCGCCGGCTCGCGCCTCCGCCACTGACGCCGCCCGCTCCGCCGCTCTCCCCTCTCTCCGGCTCTCCTTGCGGGCTGCGGCTCTACGCTTGCACGCGGCTCTGCTCCGGGTCCGGCCTCCCTTGCCCTGGTTCTCCGCGACTCTGCCTGTCCGCCACGCCCGTCTGCCGCAGCCGTAGCCGCACTGAAGAGAGCGATTGGTAATGGACAGACTCACTCACTCACAGACAGGATAATAGTGATGTGCATTGTGCCTACCAACTGACTGCTACTGCCTTGCTGTTGTTGTTAAAATTTTGTAGATTGAACATTTTTTGATCTGCTTGCTATAATGTTAGTATTTGCTACTGCAGTACTGCTTATCGTTGTTGCTACTGACCAAATAATTACTGAGCGAGAAATATTTGCAAAGGTTGATGATGATGCTATTATATATCGCTTTCAAGACTATAGATTTCGCAAAGGAACTTTACCTCGTCGTAGTAGCAAGTTTTCAACTTTGTACAATGTTAATTGTTTCACTTGATGTTTATGTCTTCTCTCATGAAATTTCACCCTGACCCTGACCCCGACACCCTGATCGACACCCTGATCGACCCCGACGTACGACATCCTGACATCCCGATCGACACCTACACCCTGACACCACACCCCGACCCTGCCCCGACCCCGACCCCGACGGGGTCATATATTTGTGAATTATGAGTTAGGTCGTATATTTTTCGATTTTGTTATGCAAAACATCATATATATTTGTGTTAATCAGGTGGATTTAAAATGTGCAGTTATTTCGTCGCTGCAAGGGTGTGGTGTTTGACGACCTCCCCGTGCGTTCGACGAGCTCCGCCCCTGCTTTCCTTGGTGAGCACAAATGACATCTCCTCCTCCCCCCTACATTTGCTCTATTCCGGTCTTCGTGCCAATGAAACTAGCTAGCTATAGGTGTCCGTCATCAGTATGCGTAACCACTATGCGTCTCCCGTTCGAAAGGGTTACATCTATAAATATGCATGCATTTGCATATTTATAATCGTGATTCTTTCGAATTGTCCTTTATGACGAAGGAGAATTCTTCCAAGAAACACGTCTTTCCAAAAAACATTTCAAGAACCGCTCAACTGTACCCCTGAACATTGAAGTAGACAGCGATAGTGAATCCGACTTCACCCCTGAGCCGGAACAAGAAGAGCCGGAACAAGAAGAAGTTACTGCTGCAGATGACCTTTCAATGCTTGAACAATTACGTAAAGGAGGCCTTCCACATGTTGATGCATTTATTAATGATGATGATGAGCTCATCACTGATAGTGATGATGATGATGCATTTAATGATCCCGGAGCATATATAGACGATTCAGAGTAATATTAGTAATGTCAGGTATTCAATTTTTTATTATGTTCATGATGATGATACTCTTAAATTATATACATAGTATTCATGTCAGTTATTCAAATTTTTTATGTTATACTAATGTCGTTTACTTTTTGTCATTGCAGGTGTTGACAGGATGGTGGGCAAGGGTCCAGAGCGCTCCGAGCCTCGTGCGAGCGCTCCTGGGAGGGGTGCTTCCATTATTCCAGCCCAGCCCCTCCGGAGAGCGCTGCTAGACAGTATGCAGTCAGCACCGGCGGGCCCTTCTTCTTCGGCCGGCAGAGGTCGGGGGAGGACGAAGAAGGCTGCTAGAGGTGGACGTGGCAGCGGGAGAGGTAGGAAGGCTGCTACGCCTTCCTCGCCGCCACCCCTAGCTGATTCACCCGACCACAGGACCGCTCCGTCTGACGTGGACCCATCTCGGACTCCGGTCCATGAGCCTCCGGTCGTCGATTCTTCGGCCCACCAGACTCGGGTCGCGGATCCTTCGCCCCACCAGACTGGGGTCGCCTCTCCTTCGCGCCACCAGACTCGGGTCATGGATCTTTCGCCCCACCAGACTGGGGTCGTTGATCCTTCGCGCCACCAGACTCTGGGCGCCTCTCCTTCGCCCCACGTGAGTCCGGTCCCAGAGTCTTCGTCCCAGAAGACTCCAGTCCCGGAGTCTTCTTCGCACGAGACTCCGGATGCTAGTGGCCCTACTGATGATAGCGAGGACACCTTCTCTGATGATAGCTACAGCGAGGGCGAGATGGTTGACAAGGGCAAGAAGGTTGACAAGGGCAAGAAGGTCTACCAGCATGGCGGTACAAAGCTCCCGCCCGTGCCGACGACCCCCGACCAGAGGTGGTTGATACAGCCTAATGGGTTGAAGTAAGTGAATTTACTCTTTTTTAACCTTTTGCCTTCATGTTTCTTCAAATTAATATCTAATGCATTGGCCTTGACATACTGCAGGGGCTGGGTACACCCCCGTGGTGTCCACAGGCCCAACCAGGTCCTTGGTGTGCTTTGCCGGCAGCACTTCCCTGGGTGGGTCACGTTGCCCGGTGAGGGTCAGGTTCCACAGCTAGCACTTAGCTGGGAGCTGTACGAGGCTGCCCCGGCCCCGCCGGGGGAGATGGTCGCCGGTGTCGAGTGCGAGACGGTGGCCGACATTGTGTTCCGTCGG
Source organism: Thinopyrum elongatum (assembly GCA_011799875.1). Lineage (NCBI taxonomy): Eukaryota > Viridiplantae > Streptophyta > Magnoliopsida > Poales > Poaceae > Thinopyrum > Thinopyrum elongatum. The sequence goes on from CM022298.1 coordinate 610,357,731, forward strand.
TTCTGGGTAATTTCTCCTTTACAGAATTAAAGATCAACAGTACGTAGTGATTTTACTAATCAGCGTTGTCTTGTTTGACTGCAGACCTTCTACAGGATTTCAGATGGAGAGCAGGAGGCTGCGGCTTCGGTTGTCGAAGTCGAGTGCAAGCGCCTACTTAAGAACTTACGGCACGAGGCTCGGCTGCAGGCCGTTCGAGACTACTACGCCTCGAAGGGTATTAGGAGGGCGAAGAAGAAGTGTCGCGGCAAGTTTCTGACTAAGGAGAAGTACATGCTGGTAATTACCTATTCTTAAGGCCTTGAACTTAGTTCTCTTGATTTGATTCGTAGGCGTAGCGCTGAAATTTCTCTTGACTAACTTAGGTGCCCCCGAGATGGTGTGCGGATAGGATGGACTGTTGGGAGGCGTTGGTGGATGAGTGGTGCTCTCCCAAATGGCTAGTCGAACACCAAAGGGCCAAGGATAAGCGTGCCCAAATGGTTGGTGTGCCACACCATCAAGGGAGCTCCGACCTGTTTGAGTACGGGGGTCACTGGGTATGTGGTTTGCTTCATGATTCATGCAATTTCATTCTACATCATAGCATTTTTCCTTGGATAGCTCAATAATGCTTACTTAGTTAAAAAATGGCATAACTACCTTGGATAGCTCAATAATGACCTAAACTTAGTTTAGCTCGTTCATTTATGACATAATTAGCTCTAAAATGACATAATATGCTTTAGTTAGCTAAAAAATTGCATAACTACCTTTGATAGCTCAATAATGACGTAAAATAATCTTAGCTTGTTAATTTATGACATAATTAGCTCTAAAATGACATAATAACCTAAGATAGCTCTATAAAATGCCTAAATATGCTTTAGTTAGCTAAAAAAAGGCATAACTACCTTGGATAGCTCAATAATGACATAATTAGCATAGTTTGGTCAAAATGGGCATAATAATCTTGGTTACCTCCAAAATGACCTAAACTTAGCTTTTTTTCCTCAAAAATGACATAATAACCTTACTTAGCTCCAAAATGACCTTATTTACATAGCAATTTCAATCTTCATGCTAGCTTGAGCCCTTGACTAATATTTTGTTCCTCTCTCTCAGTCGCACCACAACAAGAAGCCCGTGCCAAGTCTGTTCGACCTCTATGGCATGGCCCATAGTGCCCCGTACAAGAAGGCCAAGGCATTCTCGGAGTCTGACCTAGATCATCCAGAGACCTTCACCAACATCTCCTCCCGCAACAAGCTCGTGAGGTACAGAGACGAGGGGAAGGCAAGGAAAGGGGAGGACTTTAACCCGAGCCACGATCCTTTTGATACAGAGCTGGTTATGATATCTGGTGGTGGGAGGTCCCATGGCTCGATAGCCATTGGTGATGGACTGATACATTGTCCTAAGACTCTCACACAGATCAAGAAGCGCCAGAGTAGCTCTGATCCTGAGATAATGCCTCGTGCACGGCCATCGGAGCTCGCCATGGCGGTTAGTTATACAGACTCGGATACCTTTCCTATCCATTACATTATGTGTGCGTCCGTCGATGATTACAATGCTAACGAGGAGTGGTGTGTTGCAGGCTGCTCTTGAGAAAGAGAGAGCAAACACGCAGACGCTTTTGGAGGCGGCAAGAAGGCAGGCGGAGGAGAGGGAGAGGGAGCTGGAGGAGAGGACGGCCAGGCTGTTGGAGGAGGAGAGGAACCGGAATGATGCTCAAAACCGGGCCCTATACGACATCTTGGTGGTACGTTTCTCCTGCATATTAGCCAAATCATGCACATAATGTTTGTTCCATTACTAACTAATATGACTAACTCGTGAGAACCAAATGTGTAGAGCATGTGCGAGAAAAGCGGTCAGACCCCTCCGCCGATGCCCCAGATTGCTCCGGCGACCACGGTGAGTTTGATTTGAATGGTCGTTAGTTACTAGTATTTACATTTATGTTGCATCATGCTAACGAGACATTGGAAATGATCTTTGGTGTAGAATGCTTCCCGACAAGCATCAACCGATGCTTCTCCGTCTGGCCTTGGTGGAACCCCGACCGGCCCTTCACCTCAGTCTGGCACTGGCGCAGCCCCGACCGGTCCTTCACCTCCGTGATAACGGTATTTTTCTTCTTATTTAGCCTATTTAGTCCATTTATGACATAATTTAGCCTATTTAGTCCACAAATGACATAATAAGATGAAGAAAATCAAGGAATAGGAAGAAAAGAAGGAATAGGAAGAGAAGAAGAAGAAGAAGAAGAAGAAGAAGAAGAAGAATAAGAAAAGAAGAAGAAGAACTCTTCTTCTTCTTTTCTTCTTCTTCTTTCTTCTTCTTCTTTTCTTATTCTTCTTCTTCTTCTTCTTTTCCTCCTCTTATTTAGCCTATTTAGTCCATTTATGACATAATTTAGCCTATTTAGTCCACAAATGGACATATAAGATGAAGAAATCAAGGAATAGGAAGAAAAGAAGGAATAAGGAAGAGAAGAAGAAGAAGGAAAGAAAAAAGAAGAAGAAGAAGAAGAAGAACATTTCTTCTTCTTTTCTTATTCTTCTTCTTTTCTATTATTATTCTTTTCTTATTATTATTATTCTTCTTCTTCTTCTTCTTTCTTTCCTCCTCTTGCTTAGCCTATTTAGCCCATTTATGACTAATTTAGCCTATTTAGTCCACAAATGACATAATAAGATGAAGAAAATCAAGGAATAGGAAAGAAAAGAAGGAATAGGAAGAGAAGAGAAGAAGAAGAAGAAGAAGAAGAAGAAGAGAATAAGAAAAGAAGAAGAGAAGAACATTCTTCTTCTTTTCTTTTTCTTTCTCTTTCTTCTTCTTCTTCTCTTCTTCTTCTTCTTCTCTTTCTTCTCTTTTCCTCCTCTTACTTGTTTTTATTCGTAAATGGCATAATAACCTTGCTAACCTCATAAATGTCATATACTTAGCTTGTTGTCCTCTAAAATGACACAATAAGCTTAGTAATGTCAAAAATGGCCTAATTAGCCAGGTTAGCTCCAAAATGACCAAGTTTACCTATGTTAGCTCCAATATGATCCATTTAACCTACTTTAGCTCTCAAAAAGACCAAGTTTACCTAAGTTAGCTACAATATGATCCATTTTACCCGCGTTAGCTCCAAAATGACCTATTTACCTAAGTTAGCTCTAAATTGACCTACACACTTAGCATTTTTACCTAGCATAGCAAAAAATGACATTTTTACGTAGGTTAGCTCAAAAATGACCAAGTTTACCTAGGTTAGCTTCAATATGATCCATTTAACTTAGCTTAGCTCCAAAATGACCAAGTTTACGTAGGTTAGCTCCAATATGATACATTGAACTTAGCTTATCTCCAAAATGACCTATTTACCTAGCTTAGCTCTAAATTGGCTTTTTTAACTACATTTGTTGGAAAAGAAGAAGATAAAGAAGAGGGGGAGGAGAGAAAGAAAGAGAATATAAAATCTTCTTCTTATTTTCCTCTTCTTCTTTTCTTCTTCTTCTTCTTTTCCTCTTCTTCTTCTTCTTCTAACTTTCATCTTTCCCAATTTGCAGATTTGCTTTAGATGAGGAAGCTTGCATTGATGGACTCATATATTCTCCTTGTGCTTCCTTTTTGTTTATGAAAACATGTTTGGGAACTTGTTTGGATGTGTATGTCACTATGGATATGTTGTTGGAAACTTCTTATGTCATATGGATATATGTTGGACTTGTGGAAATATATTGTTGGATATGCTTGTTGTGTATATATGTATTATCTGTGTATATCTATGAATTTCTGTCAAATTGAATGAATTCAATTAAAAACAGGGGTTATATAGGCTCTTTGCCGTCTGCTAGCAGACGGCAAAGAGCTTTGCCGACAGCTAGCAGTCGGCAAAGAGCTTTGCCGACAGCTAGCAGTCGGCAAAGAAGGCCACGTGGCAGCTACCTGTGCAACCTGGGAACACTGGGTTGCCTATTTGGGCATTTTGCCGTCAGCTGGCAGACGGCAAAGAGGCTAAGGTCTTTGCCGACTACTGGCAGACGGCAAAGATTCAAATCCCTTTGCCGACAGCTAGCAGACGGCAAATAAGGCCACGTGGCAGCTTCCCAGTGACTCCTATTTGGGCTCTTTGCCGTCCGCCAGCAGACGGCAAAGACCTTAGCCTCTTTGCCGTCTGCCGGCTGACGGCAAAGCACGCCGTTAACCCCTAACGGCTCCCACCTCACCTCACTGCCGTCTATGCTCTTTGCCGTCTGCTGGCCGCAAACAGCTGACGGCATAAACCTTTGTCGTCCGCTTCTCTGAAGCAGACGGCAAAGAAGGCCTTTACCGGCAGGAATTGAGCCGGACTGTTTGCCGACAGCTAGCAGTCGGCAAAGAGCTTTGCCGACCGCCATTCATGCCTTTGCCGTCTGCCATGGCAGACGGCAAAGAAGCTGATTCCTGTAGTGACTGCTTCAGACCACTTGGTGAAATAATCGGTTGCCACCAACACGAACCGATGCCCCTTCGAGGAAGATGGATGAATTTGCCCAATGAAATCTAAACCCCATCCTCTAAAAGGCCACGGCTTGATAATAGGATGTAACATAGCAGCAGGAGCCAATTGAATATCACCAAATTTTTTACAAGCTTCACACCCTTTATAATACCTGAAGCAATCATTGATCATAGTCGGCCAATAAAATCCAGCACGTCGCAATAACCACTTCATCTTGGGAGACGACTGATGAGTACCACAAATGCCTTCATGTACCTCTCCCATAGCAACTCTTGCTTGGTCCTTGTCCAAACATTTCAAAAGAACATCTTCAACCGTTCGGCGATAAAGACCACCATCTCTTATTGTATATTCGAAAGCCATACGCCGAACAGTCCTATCCACCCTTTCACTCGGATCATGCAGGTAATCCATAATGGGCTTTCTCCAGTCATGACTTTCACCTGCACTAGATTTTTTGTTAGTGGCCGAATCAGTAGGCTCTGGTTCGGCCTCTCCCATACTAGCAAGACAAGACATCGGCCTCTGAGAAATATGAAACATGCAATGATCAACATGATAGCCGGATGCTTGCTGTGCCAACTCATTTGCTCTCCAATTGTCATGTCTAGATATATGAGCAATGCTAAAATAATCCAAAGTAGAAATTATATCTAGACATTTATCAAGATAAACATTAAGTGATTCGTCAAAACATTGAAAGACTTTGGATATTTATTGCACTACTAATAACGAATCACCAAAAGCCTCAATATGTGCAGCACCTATGGCAAGCAACATCTCCAGGCCGAATAACAATGCCTCATATTCGGCTTGATTGTTTGTGCAAAAATATTCTAAGTGGCACGAGGCTTCAAAAACAGCACCATGAGGAGATATATAAACAATACCAACACCTTGGCCACTGCTACAAACTGAACCATCAAAATATAATCTCCATGGCACTAACGAGACAAGGTTTATATCAACATCATGCTTGTCATTAATCCGATGCTCAACAATAAAATTAGCAACAATTTGGCCTTTCATGGATTTTAGAGATTCATAAGCCAAATCATATTCAATCAAAGCATAAGCCCACTTGCCAATTCTACCACTAAGAATTGGCCTATGCAACATGTATTTAATGACATCGGTTTGACAAGCTACTATGCATTCACTCGGCACCAAATAATGTCTCAATTTTGTGCAAGCATAATATAAGCATAGGCATAGTTTTTCAATAAATGTATACCTTGTCTCGGCGTCCAATAAACACCTGCTCAAATATGTAATAGCATGCTCTTTTCCTTCGGTTTCTTGAGTCAAAACAGCACCAATAACACCTTCTTCTGCTACAATGTAAAGCTTAAAGGGTTCCATATGCTTGGGCGCTTTCATCACTGGAGGCGTGCACAAATAGTTCTTGATCATATCAAATGCTTCTTGCTGTTTTGCCCCCCAAGTGAAATCAACATCATTCTTTATCCAAAGGATAGGAGTAAATGCATCATCTTTCCCTGACAGATTAGCTATGAACCTTCTCAAATAATTGACCTTGCCAAGGAAATTTTGCATATCTCTCTTGCATGTTGGAGCCTCCACTTTCTGTATAGCCTCTATCTTTTTGGGATCAATCTCTATGCCATCTTCATGAATAATGAAACCCAAAAACTTCCCAGCCGATACGCCAAATGCACACTTCAAAGGATTCATCTTCAGTCCATATTTTTTCATTCTTTCAAAAGCTAAGCGCAAATCAGCTAGATGAGATTCGAAAGCATACGATTTGACAACAATATCATCAATATAAACCTCAAGTATAACACCAAGTAAATCATGAAAAATTAAATTCATAGCCCTTTGATACGTGGCACCGGCATTTTTTAATCCAAAGGTCATCACTGTCCACTCAAATAAACCAAGGAAACCAGGACATCAAAAAGCTCTTTTGGACATGTCCTCTTCGGCCATAAAAATCTGGTTATACCCCACATTACCATCAAGAAAGCTAATGACCTTATGTCCAGAAGCATCATTAATAAGCATATCAGCTATTGGCATGGGATACTCATCTTTAGGTGTAGCTCTATTCAAATCTCTGAAATCAATGCACACCCTCAACTTGCCAGAGCCTTTCTTCTCTACTGGTACAATGTTAGAAATCCACTCGGCATACCTGCAAGGTCTAATAAAATTAGCTTTAAGCAACCGACTGATCTCTTCCTTGATCCGGTCATATGTTTTTGGGTTAAACTTTCTGGCAGATTGTTTGTACGGTCTAAAACTAGCCTTTATAGGTAACCGATGCTCCACTAGCTCTTGGCTTAAACCTGGCATCTCATGATATTCCCATGCAAAGCAACAAACATATTCTTTCAATAGCTCGATCAACTTAGCTTTATGATCGGCTCTTAAATTTTTGTTTACAAATGTCGGCCTAGGAATTGAACCATCTCCTATGTCTATCTCTTCTAATGGATCGACCGACGTAAAACCTTGTCCTAATTTATCCATATCATCTAACTCCTCTATAGAATCATACATATCATTCTCATTGGACCGATATTCAACAAGACGCTTTTGCAACCAATCTGAGTTAGAATCCATTTAAATACATCATACCTTGGAGCCGATTACCACCAACCGGCTTTAAAGAAACGGGCACGAAACGACTTTTTGTGGCGCTAAGAAAATCAAATTCTGATAAGTCGCGTCCCGTCAAGCAAGTAGCATTGGGATGCTGCCAATCCACCGATTCATCGGCCAAAGCAACACAAGCCGAGTTATCCGCATGAATGACTTCCACCTCATCATCAACCGACTGGATCAAAAACTGGTGCAAAGTAGACAACACGCACTGGTTTGCATGAACCCAACCACGGCCCAGTGTGACGTTGTAGTTACCTTGCACCTCGGCGACAAAGAATGTAGTAGCCAAAGTTTTGCTTCCCACCATAAGCTCCACATACATTACACCTTTGGCTTCAGTTTTCTCTTTGCCTTCAAATCAATTAAGCACCATGTTGGTCTTTATTAACTCTTTGTCACGCAGCCCCAATTTTTTGAAGACCGAATATGGCATAAGATTCACCACAGCACCTCCATCGACAAGCATTCTAGCAACCGGCGATCCATTAATATGACCTTTAAGGAACAATGGCTTCAAGTGTGTCACCGGTTCTTTTGGCTTCTCGAATATAGCATTTTTAGGACCAAAATCTAGCTGAGCTACTTCCCCTTCTTCATCTATAGCATGAAATTCAGCGGGTAAGTAATACACCATATTGATATCCATACCTTCGCGAACCGGTGTAGGCTCATAATCCAACATATCATCTTCCTCCTCGGGCGTGTTCATCGACTCTGAAATCTGTCCAAGTGAAGTGGAATCAATAGGTGATGGGGACGATGTAATAGCGGTGGCATCGTCCTTCCTTGGTGGTGTAGGTGCTGCCGTGACGGATGTAGAAACCACTGCACCTTGTATTTGTTTAGGAATCCATACTTGTTTTGTAGGTACCATAGGCCGAATGTCGTTGAACAATTTATCTCTCTGCTTCTCGGCCTCCTGTTCTGCCATCTCTTGACTCCTCATGCGCTGCAATCTCCTTTTTTGTGCCTTGGTCAGACCGGAAGGACACCACTTAGGCTAAGTATATTTTGGATCCCTGGACTTGGCCTTGCTTGTGCTAGCTTCATGATCATTAGCCATGGGACCTTGCTGGATAACAGCCACATCTTTATTGGAACCAGCCGGATTTTCAATAATAATTGGCCCTTTGATTGTCAATTCTTTAGTGCCTATCATAATAGTTTTAGCTCTAATATTCTTCTCCTTTTGCTTGTTAGGCTCTAAAATTTTAGCACTTGGTGATTTAGCACGCCACACTTGCTTGCCAACCCTTTTTTGATTATCTTGCATTGGCCGATTGACACCGTTGTTCAAACGGCCTCGTGTGGGATAAGAAAGTCTCTCATGAACGGGCCTCCTTGGTTCTGCCCAACCAGGATGAAAAGCATAAGGGGCCATTGGGGGCTGCCACCATCCTCCATTAAAGTCTCCCATGTAGTATGGCGCATAGGGGGGTGGAGGCATCCATGGTCCCGGTGCCCACGACCCATATGGCCTTGCATGATGCTGAAATTCTTCCCGAGGAGGTGACCTTGAGCTCTTCAAATTTGATGACCGGTTAGAGCTAGAACCGGCCGCTTGATTGGCATATTTGGACAGCAACATATCAAAAGTTGGCTTGATTCTCTTGCGCTGCACCTTAGCTTCATTCGTCTTCCACTTGTCAACTTCTGGACTTTTGGGTTTAACAAATTTAACATGAGCGTCTTGCTACACCTGTGGTTGCCCCCCGAGCGCAGGATTCTTGATGGTGATCTTAATCACTTCCTTACCATCGGGTTGCGTGTCAAGCACAACCTGCCTCCCCAACACCTTGCTGTCCTCCTTGCCTTTTCTGGGCTCACCAATGACAATATTATTCTTATTAGCTGATTCGGCTATGCTGGGCCGAATTAACATCTTCTTCCCCTCCAAATCCATGGTGTTCATTGGGAAAGGCTGCTTATCAACTTGCATCTCAGAAAAATTCAATCGTCCGTCATTAATGGCCGATTGTATCTGTCGTCGAAAAACATTGCAATCATTAGTGGCATGAGAAAAAGAATTATGATACTTGCAATAAGCGCGCCGTTTCAGCTCTTCAAATTGCGGTAAAGTATGAGATATTCTAATAATCTTGGCTTGTAACAAAGCATCAAATATTCTATCACACTTAGCAATGTTGAAGGTAAATTTCATCTCTTCATCACGACTCTTATGAATCGGCTTTAAATCATTGCAAGTAAATGGTTTGGCCTTAGATGGCCAAACAAATTCAGCAGCATAAATATCACCCTCATCGTCCGAGTGTTCACTATCATACTCAACCATATTCATTTTTGGACGATCAGTTTTATACCTATGCATCTCTTTAAGATCTATGCTTCGGCTTTCTTGAGGCAAAGCCCTTTGTAAGACTTGGTTGACATTTAAAAACTCATAGCCTTCTAGCCTTTCTCTAATGTGAGTTCTCAAACCATTAAGCACAAGATCAGCCAAATCTCTCTCATTTATCACCAAACTATAGCACCGGTTTTTTGTATCTCTAAATCTTTTGACGTAATCGGAGACCGATTCATCATGCTTTTGTCTAACCGATGTAAGATGTGATAACTTAAGTTCATTATCGCCACTATAAAAATGATCATGAAATTTTTGTTCTAGTTGCGACCATAAACGAATAGAACCATGTGGTAAAGTGGCAAACCATGAAAATGCGGTACCAGTTAAAGATAAAGGAAATAAACGCACTTTGAATTCATTTAGTGAGCCTGCTTCACCTAATTGTGCCAAGTATTGGCTAACATGCTTCCATGTGGTTTTTGTGCCCTCTCCATTAAACTTAACAAAATCTGGAATTTTATATCCCGGAGGGCATTGAATTGCATCAAAGTATTCTGGATATGGCTTTTGGTAAAAATGATTCCTTGGTAATTCAACTCCAAAATTCTCTCGGAGCATCTTAGCCATCTCCTCTCTAAGATTAGTTAGACCATCATCCACAGTGGACGATGAAGCTTGTGGCAGTGGCATAGGAGGAGTAGGGTTAGTATTTGCAGGTGCGAATTGTGGCATATATGCCGAATTGTAATTCGGCAATGATCTAACAGCATTTGCACTTGTAGGTAGGGTTTGGTTCGGCGTCACCACCAAACCTGGCATACTCATGATAGGATTAATGGGTGCAGCAATAATTTGATTTGGTGGGCTAGGATAAAAATTCATTGGCACGGGAGGCGCCGATGAAATAGGAAAAGTTAGATTAGGGATTTCTATGGTAACAGGCACACCAACATTACCAATAGATGATTGAGGCATACTTTTTTGAGCATTACTATTTTCCAAGAAAATTTGGTATAAAAGATTATTGCTATCAGTAATGCGACTATCAATTTCAGCCCATACCTCAGGAGAGAAGGTACTGCTCATAGGGGGTTTAACTTGTTCATCATGAAGAGGAGGAAACTTGATTTCTCCAAACGGAGTGATATTGCCTTGACGATCCTTCTTGAACTTAGCAAGGAACTCATGTATCTCCTTTTCTTCACGTGCCTTCTTGTACTCCTCATAAGCTTGGCGATGTTCCTTCGATAACTCCTCAAAGTTGGGCTTGATTATGTTATCGGCGTTGATTTCCGAGGGCTTGGGAATCTTGTCGTTGCCAGACGTGATGGATGATGATGATGATTGATCCTTGTCCCCAGCGGAGAAGCCAAAAAGTGTGTTGACACACGAACACGTCACGTGTACCCTCGACGCCGGGGGTGATGTACCGCAGCTCACGTCAAAGGAGACCCGACCGACAGCGCGATATGCAAGACAGTCGGCGGGTGCTTTTAGGACCTGAAACCCCACACGCCCGGGAGGGACCCCGTCAGGGAGTGCGGCGACTATGGGCTACCCTAGGTCGATTCGCTCGCCCCTAGAGCCTCGGTACTCGCAGCTCTCCAACACGAAGAACGAGAGAGAAAAATGATGGAAAGATAAAACGTAGATGAAAAAGTAGTGTATTGATTGTTCGATTGTGTGTTGTTCAATCGGCCGTCACCCCCAACATATATAAGAGGCGGCTGGATTTCCCGTACAAGTAAAGGATTCATCTAGGCTTTCCTTACAAGAATATTACATTAATTCACGTCCTAAAAAATCCTAGTTCTAGTCAAACTCGGATTTAGCTCGGATCTGTCCCATATTTCTGTCCTACTTCTTGCGTGGGCTGTAGAAATCGCATACTAACTCGGATGGAGTCGAATTCAACATCAAACTTGTCCACCTCGATGATCTGCATAATACAGCGCAAGTTACTTCTCCTTTCAAGGCCATATTTATGACTTTTAGGGCCCATCTTTAACTATGGGTTGGATTCAATTATGCAGTTTTCAGAACTGTCGAGTCTCGTAACATCTTTGTAGGCCGTATACTATCTCCGATGATGATGACTCCAAAAGAAAAGTTGACCGTTTTGACGATACGCACAACTTCCGTGTAGAACACTTTTCCATCCAAGGTCATCTGAATAACCTTTAGAGCCCATCTCCAACTTCTAGTCGGATTGACTTTGACAGCTTCCACTTTCCCGGCAAGCTTTCCACCCCGGCAAGGTTTCCACCCCAGCAAGCTTTCCACACCGGCAAGGTTTCCACCCCGGCAAGGTTTCCACCCGGGCAAGCTTTCCACACCGGCAAGGTTTCACACCGGCAAGCTTCCACGCCGGCAAGCTTTTCACGCCAGCAAGCTTTCCACGCTGGCAAGCTTTCACACCGGCAAGATTTCCATCCCGGCAAGCTTTCACCCCGGCAACCTTTTTACTAGGATTTCTCGACTGAAAATATAGCCTGATCTTGATTTGCCTCTCCAGATCGCATACGACCTTGGATTGAGACGATTTATATATGAAAATCGATCGGCTCGACGAGATGAAGCTTTCTCGTGTTGAAGGTTTTTCGATTCAAGGCCATCTTGATGGCCAAATGACTCACGCGACCCATCAGACAGGGTATTTGGTACCTCGCGCCATATTTCCGTTTTGGTTCAGTCTGCAGTGTATTGTCTATAACTTTTGCATACGAACTCGGATTGAGATGATTTATATATGAAAACCGATCGCCTCGACGAGAAGAAGACAATCCATGTAGAGTGCTTCTTCATCAAAGGTCGTCTTGAAGGTGTAACCGGCCGAAAAGCAATCGAAACACTAAATTCTACCACTCGGAGCACAGTTTCGGCCCTAAGATGGGGTTGGACGAAGATAACCTAATCATCAAAGTTGTTCCACTCGGCTACGTGAAACTTTTCATGCTAAAAACCCTTTCACTCGAGACCATCTCATTTTCTTTTTATGTCGTGCCAAAATCTGATGTCAACAAATTCATCAGAGTCCTCCTTGGCGTATGCCTCGACACATACTTGATCCGTTTTCCATCTGGGGTGGTGAGAAGAATCGACTTACGGGCACAATCAATATTCCCTCCATACTTGGATAGCCAGTCCATGCCTAGAATTACGTCCAATCCTTGTGATTCTAGGATTATGAGGTCGGTGGGAAAAACGTGTCTCCCTATGGTCAATGGCAACTGAAAACATCCCCGACTAGCCATATACTCTGCTCCTGGGGAACTCACTAACATAGGTGACTTAAGGGCTATGGTCGGCAACTTAAACTTATCCACAAACCCCCTTGATATGAATGAATATGATGCACCAGTGTCAAAAAGAACAAGGGCTATAAATGAATTAATCAAGAACTTACCAACAACGGCGTCAGGCTGGTCATAAACTTCCTCCACATCAACATGGTTCACCTGACCTCTGGTGAAGGGATTGGGCTTCTTGCCTCCAGAGCTTCCATTGTCGTTCCCGTTCTTGGCCTCAGGGCAATCAGTGGCGTAGTGTCCGGTTTTCCCGCACTTGAAGCAAGTAATGTGGCTCAGATCCTTCTTTGCCGGTGTAGCGGGGTTGGAGCGATGTTGATTGCCATTTCCTCCGTTCCCATTGCCATTCCTATGGACATTATGGTTGTGTCCATTCCCTCCATGATGTGAATGTCCTCCATGGTTATGGTGAGTGTCCACCATACTTGCCGGATCCTGATCCATTATTTCCCGAGTACAGGGTATAGTGGAGCTTCTGCTGAACTCCAGAGTTGTACTTTCCCTGTCCGTACTTCCTCTTGTGATTCTCCACCTGCTGCTGCTTGCCTTCCAGAATGAGAGCCTTGTCGACCAACTCTTGATAATTGTTAAAGGTAGCCATGGTCAACTGAAGTCCCAGATCATCGTTTAGTCCCTCTAGAAATTTCTCCTGCTTAGCGACATCATCAGCCACGTCTCCGGGAGCGTACTTGGATAACTTGCTGAATTCCTCCACATAATCACCAACAGAATGATTTCCCTGGCGTAAGTTGCGGAACTCATGCTTCTTCAGACTCATACCTCCGGCTGAAATATGTGCGATATGGAATGCCTGCTGGAACTGATCCCAAGTCACATTGGCTATGGGGAATGTGGTGGTGTAATTCTCCCACCATGAAGCTGCTAGTCCATCCAGTTGATGTGCGGCAAAGCGCACCTTCTCAGCGTTAGTGCACCCTACGGTGGTCAGCTCCCTTCCGATCTTGCGAAGCCAGTCATCTGCGATGATCGGCTCCGTGCTGCTAGAGAACACGGGTGGGTTCAACCTCAGGAAACAGGTAAGGTTGTCGACCAGGGGTGGCGGCGGTGGGTTGTTGTTGTTCTGATTCTGATTCTGGATGAATATCTGCATGAGGGCATTCTGGTTCTGGATCAACTGGGTAAGTTCCTATGGGAATTCCGGGTCATGTCTCGGAGGCATCTGATAAGTTTACGGTGGATGAGAAATTAGAATAGAATAAGGGCCTAATGAGGGAAATCACTACCCATATGCTTATGATAGCAAGAAAACTCCAAATCAAGCAATTCACACAGATCACACCACACAAGCAAAACCTACATGTAAGGTCATATCCACAAGAGATATGATCTCTTCATACTATCGCAAATCATTAGCTGGACTCAACTTGGTAGTGGTGGTCTGAACTAAATCTCCTCAAATCAATGTCAACTCTAGCTTCTTCTTCGTCAATGTTGTCTTCATAGGTCCTGGTCTCATCGGGCTGAGCAACTTGGTGATGGGGTTCAACAACTATTTTATTGAAGTGGAGAAGAGATAGAAATGAATAGAGAAGAGTATAGACCAACGAATATATAAGGAAGTCGTAAAATAGAATTTTCTTCCTATGGCTTTCCATTTCCTAGTGGTCACGTCCTACAGTCAATGTGTGCTCTAATACCATCTTGTAGCGACCCGACCCAAATGGATCGAAGTCTCTGTGCTTAAGTGTCATCCCTGGATCGGTATGCTGACACACACAGTACTCGAGGAATTATAATAGAGTTCAATCACATACTTTATTACATCGAGGTCCTCAAAAGATTATTTATTACATAAATATGGTTAAAGGCCAACTAAATGAAATAACTGTGAAAGCTTCACAGATGAATGAGTCCATCCAACTCCACGGCAAACTGAGTGTAGAATAACGACCTATCACACCATAATCATCGTCGGAAAAGTCTGCAACATGAGACGTTGCAGCCGTGTAGGTCAGCACATGGAATATGCTGGCAATTTCACACCATAGAATAATAATGAAAAAGACTATCTCTATATGCAAATTTAGCTGGTGGAGGCTCTAAGTTTAATTTTTGCATAAAGCAAATTTTACCCTACAACAGAGGAATAAATTTTTATTTACTACTAAATTAAAAATGCCATTATTGAGAAGGTTCCTCCAACTCAATCCCAAAATTCCCAAGTTATTAGTAACCCAATAATTTCATTAAATAGAGTGTTGAGATCAACCAATAATTCACTTCTAGATACTCAAGTTGTCCATAACCGGGGACACGGCTAATCATGATTAGTTTATACACTCTGCAGAGGTTTGGGCACTTTTCCCCACAAGACTTGACCACCTCCATGATCAGAAGATCGAGACATAGCCTTTTTGAAGTATTTTCTCCAAACCGTGGGTAGACCGGTACACCTACTTTCCCCTACATCAGCTAGTCTACCACGGAAAGAGGTCACACAACTTACTCAACTATGCCAGAGCCCATAATGGCTTGTGGCTGCACACGGAAGTTTCTAGGCATGAAATATCTTATGATCCCTTTGAGCCTGGGTGGCGGACCTAGGGTAATCGCACGGGTACTCCGGGATCCCCTTGGGCAAGCACTAGTTTCTCCAGGTGCCCCAAACAATCCACCCAGATGTGTATTAAGGTTGCCACCTTATGTTGTCCCAAAATTATTATCTCTCGCAACTTGCATGGATCACACGTACCAATCCCCGTCTACGAGCATGGCTAAGCAATATATGACATAACGAATATTCCCGGGGTGATCAAAGGTCATAGGTTCCTACCACATGAACTACAAAGCATAACCACATGTTCCCAATCCTACTCATGCAATCTTTGAGGGTGGAAGTAATGCATAGTAAAAACTGGTTATTGAAAATTATGATCAAAGTGTGAACTTGCCTTGCTGACGTTCGTTGAACTCTAAAGATTCGTAGTAGCAAGCTTCGCACTCCAGATGATCTAGCGTAAGCAAGCAATAACATACATAAGCATACAAGCAAAGATCCAAAAATAAAACGAGAAAAGTACTTATGAAAACTCCGAAAAGAACCAAATAAAGCTTCTGTATAAAATGTAGTTTTAACAGCAGCAAAAATATAAGGTTTTGGTTTTAACAGAAAGTACACGTCACAACCTTCGATTTGCAAAAAGAATCACCCAAAACGGAGTTTCGAAACTCAAGTTATGGCCTAACGAAGTTTGAATTCAGATCTGTTTGAATTCAAATTTTAAAACTTTCAAAAATATTTTTCGTTTTTTTCTCTGGATAGAGGGGATTTTTATGAAACCGTAGGAAAAATAATCAACTAAATCGGATCAATAGATTAAAAGATATACTAGAAAGAACAATTGGTATAGAATCTGTGTTTGGAAAAATCCTGGAAAAAGAGAAGTAAAAGAATTCGGCCAGAGGCCATGTGGCGCTCTCTGATTGGCTGGGGTGTTTGCTGCGGCTATTTTGGAGAGAATGTTTGCTAACTAAAGGTTTCAGTAGCAACGGCTTATTAAAAAAATACTGAGTGTCCGGTTCGAACTAAACCTGAAAAACCGTTCGAACTGAACCCAAACCGGTTTTTTTTAACTGAAGAAAAAGATGTTCGTGCATGTATAGAGAAGAACGATGTACGTTGGGGTGGCTCTGGTCAGGTGGAGCGGCGGCTCCGACGGTCGTGGGCGGCGGCGGGGATGTTTAGGCGATGCGGTGGAGAGTGGCTCGTCCGGTGGTGGAGTCGGTGAAGGTCGGCAACGAAGAACGGCGACAAAATCAAGCGATGAAGCTCGTGTACTCCGGGTGCTCCGGTGAAGACAACATGGTCGGGGTGGCCTCTGTAGATGGAGCGAGAGCGCGAGACCATGTCAAACGGAGTCTAAGGATCGAGAGAAGTCGGAACACAAGAGGAGAAGACTCGGGATGGCTCATCGGCGTCGGAAACTTGCGATGAACTGCAGCTTCTGAGGCGAGATTGGAACGTCGAGTGCGTCGTCTAGAGGTGGTTTTGGCGGGGGATTTTCGATTGAATCGGTCGAGGAGAGTCGTGGCTATTTATAGGACATCTTCCTTGGGTGAGAGGTTCACTAGAGTTAAGTTTTAAGGAATTTGAAACGAAAGGGCGGCAGGAGCACGAACGCATAAGTTTCTGATCGTGGGAGGAAGAAGAAGAGGTGCGCAGGCCTAGGTGTCAGGGGAGAGGGAGTCAACGAGGGAGAGAGAGGGTTACGTGAGACAGGGAGGTGCGGCGGCGCTAGCTAGCGCTAGGGTTGGACGCGGGCGCTGGCCTCGCCTGCTCGCTCCCTAGTTGGCGGCCTGGTAGCGGTTGGGCCAGCTAGGCTACGCCTGGCCTGGCCAGGCGCTAAGTTTCTTTTTCGTTTTGAATTAGACAGAGAAAAAATATATATATATATAAAGAGAGAAAATAAAAATATTTTTATATAGGACTTATATATATCAAAAAATTCAGAAAAAAAAACCTACAAGATGAACTATTTTTCAGAGGCTAAATAAAAACTTTGTAAAAAAACATTTTTCTAAAAAAATCCAAATGAAACTCATATTTGAATTCAAAACTTTTGGCATTGTTTTCTTCTGACTTTTTGGAGTGTCATGTTAGCTCCTCTCATACTTTTGAACAAGTATTTGTCAGAGTTTTGTGAAATAAATTTCAAATGCCAAGTTGAATTCAAAGTCAGATAAAACTCAAATGCCTCTGAAATTTCCAAATGCCACTCAATTCAAACAAAATGCATAGATGCTTAGCTAATAATTGTAAAACATTCCAAATTGCAAATTTGGGATGTTACATTACTTGTTACCCGTTACGAATTATCTTATCCCAAAACTATCTATTACCAATAATTTCTGTGCTTGCAGAAAATACCTTGCTGAAAACCGCTTATCATTTCCTTCTGCCCCTCGTTGGGTTCGACACTCTCACTTATCGAAAGGACTATGATAGATATCCTATACTTGTTGGTCATCAGATACACACAAGGTACTCCTCCGGTGTCAGTGAGTTGCATGATCTCATTGTTATAGGAACAAATACTTGACATACAGAAAACGATAGCAATAAACTTTATACGATCATATGCTATGTTTATAGTTTGGGTCTTGTCCATCACATCATTCTCCTAATGATGTGATCCCATTATCAAATGACAACTCATGTCTATGGCTAGGAAACCATATCCATCTTTGATCAACGAGCTAGTCCGGTAGAGGCTCACTAGGGACATGTTGTTGTCTATGTATCCACACATGTATTTGAGTTTCCAGTCAATACAATTATAGCATGGATAATAATCGATTATCATCAACAAGGAAATATAATAATAACCACTTTATTATTGCCTCTAGGGCATATTTCCAATAGTCTCCCACTTGCACTAGAGTCAATAATCTAGCATTACATGGTAATGAATCTAACACCCATAGAGTTCTGGTGTTGATCATGTTTTGCCCGTGGAAGAGGCTTAGTCAACGGATCTGCAGCATTCAGATCCGTATGCACTTTGCAAATGTTTATGTCTTCCTCCTTGATCGCATCGCGGATGGAATTGAAGTGTCGCTTTATGTATCTAGTCCTCTTGTGAAACCTTGGTTCCTTGGCCAAAGCAATGGCACCAGTGTTGTCACAGAACAAAGTCATTGGGTTCAGTACACTGGGCACAAGTCCATGATATGTCATGAACTGCTTCATCCAGACACCTTCCTCCACTGCCTCCAAGGCATCTATGTACTCCGCTTCACATGTAGAATCAGCTACCACGCTTTGCTTGGAACTGCAACAGCTTACCGCTCCCCCATTCAAAATATATACATATCTGGTTTGAGACTTAGAGTCATCCGGATCAGTGTCAAAGCTTGCATTGACGTAACCCTTTACGACGAGCTCTTGATCACCTCCATAAACAAGAAACATTTCCTTAGTCCTTTTTAGGTACTTAAGGATATTCTTGACAGTTGTCCAGTGTCGGCGTGCGACACCTATGGGATCCCAAAGGACCCCTTTACGATTCGGTGGGGGGAGAAGTATGCGCAAAGAGCAGAACCAATGATCGACGCGGGGCAATTTTACCCAGGTTCGGGCCGCTAATCAGCGTAAAACCCTACTCCTGCCTTGTGTTATTATTAGTGTTCTTGAGCCCGAGCTCCGGGAGCGCTCGCAATGAACAGTATGTTCAAAGAGCAGCTGCGCATGTAGAATGGGCCAGAAGCTCCTCTTCCCCTGTAGCAGTTGCCTTGGGCCTGCTTTTATATCACGAAGGGGTCACCACAGTGGCAAAATGTACATACATTGAGGTGTAAAGTAGCTACAGGGTCATCATACCTAACCCCTGACGGATTATGATGAACGCATTTAATGCATCGTGAGGTGTCTGTTTAGGTGTCCTCACTTTCTTGGGGATGGAAAAAGGGGCCATCCCATCAGCAGCGCTTAAGCTCTCCTCCACTGGCGTGTCACCACGCATCCAAAGAAGGACCCAGAATGTCGGGTTTGTTGCTGTGCTGGAGCGGTGGCACAGCAACAAAACCTTGCTGGGTGCTGAACCTTGTCGGGCGCCGAGCCTTGCAGGGTGCCGAACCTTGCCGGGCTTCGCAGGCCATCCCGGCAAGATCTTGCCGGGGAAGCTGGCCTGCGGATTCCAGCTCTTCTTATCTGCTGATCCTTAGATCTCTGACTTAAGAATTTCCATGGTGGCCTGAGTCAATCTCGAACTGTTCCCCGACAAGCCTTGCCGCGAGTATGGCTACAACTGCCCGTGCACAAGTACGGGGTACTAATGGCCCAATACTTAGTACACCGACAGGTGTTCCACTCCTCGATCACTTTGAAACATTCCGGCCATACTTGTGGCAAGGCAGACATCTTGTCTTGTGCACAGCATCGCATACATGATAGAGCCTATGGCAGAAGCATAGAGGATGACACTCATCTTTTCTCTATCCTCTGTAGTTGCTGGGCATTGAGTCTTACTCAACTTCACACCTTCAAAATAGGCCAGAACCCCTTCTTGGACTGATCCATTTTGAACTTCTTCAAAATCTTATCATGGTATGTGCTTTGTGAAAGTCCTATTAAGCGTCTCGATCTATCTCTATAGATCTTGATGCCTAATATGAACGCAGCTTCTCCTAGGTCCTTCATTGAAAAACTCTTGTTCAAATATTCCTTCACGCTTTCCAAAAGCTCTATATTATTTCCAATCAGCAATATGTCATCCACATATAATATTAGAAATGCAAAAGAGCTCCCACTCACTTTCTTGTAAATACAAGCTTCTCCATAAACTTGTATAAACCCAAATGCTTTGATCACCTCATCAAAGCGAAGATTCCAACTCCGAGATGCTTGCACCAGTCCATAAATGGATCGCTGGAGCTTGCACACTTTGTCAGCATTCTCTGGATCGAAAAAACCTTCGGGTTGCATCATATACAACTCTTCCTTAAGGAAACCGTTAAGGAACGCTATTTTGACATCCATCTGCCAGATTTCATAATCGAAAAATGCAGCTATTGCTAACATGATTCTGACGGACTTAAGCATTGCTACGGGCGAGAAAGTCAAATCGTAGTCAACTCCTTGAACTGGTGAAAACCCCTTTGCCACAAGTCGAGCTTTATAGATGGTGACATTACCGTCCGCGTCTGTCATCTTCTTGAAGATCCATTTATTCTGAATGGCCTTTCGCCCTTCAGGTAATACTTCCAAAGTCCATACTTTTTTTCATACATGGATCCCATCTCGGATTTCATGGCCTCTAACCATTTGTTGGAATCCGGGCCCACCGTCGCTTCTCCATAGCTCATAGGTTCATCGTTGTCCAACAACATGACATCTAAGACAGGGTTACCGTACTACTCAGGAGCAGTACGTATCCTTATCGTCCTACGAGGTTTGATAGTAACTTGATCTGAAACTTCATGATCACTATCATTAGCTTCCTCTTCAACTGACGTAGGTGCCACAGAAACATCTTTCTGCGCTGCGCTACTCTCTGGTTGAAGTGAAGGTTAAAAAACCTCATCAAGTTCTATCTTCCTTCCACTCAATTCTTCCGAGAGAAACTCTTTCTCGAGAAAGGACCCGTTCTTAGTGACAAACAGTTTGCCCGCAGATCTGAGATAGAAGGTATACCCAATCATCTCCTTTGGGTATCCTATGAAGACGCATTTGTCCGCTTTGGGTTTGAGCTTTTCTGGCTGAAGCCTTTTGACATAAGCATCGCAGCCCCAAACCTTAAGAAACGATAGCTTAGGTTTCTTGCCAAACCATAGTTCATACGGTGTCGTCTCTATGGACTTAGATGGTGCCCTATTTAAAGTGAATGCAGTTGTCTCTAATGCATAACCCCAAAATGAGAGTGGCAGATCGGTAAGGGACATCATAGAATGCACCATATCCAATAAGGTACGATTACAACGTTTGGACACACCATTACGCTGTGGTGTTCCAGGCGGCGTCAGTTGTGAAACAATTCCACATTGTCTTGAGTGATTTCCAAACTCATAACTCAGATACTCTCCCCCTCGATCAGATCGTAGGAATTTAATCTTCTTGTTACGATGATTCTCAACTTCACTCTGAAATTGCTTGAACTTTTCAAACGTTTCAGACTTATGCTTCATTAAGTAAACATACCCATATCTACTCAAATCATCGGTGAAGGTGAGAAAGTAACGATATCCACCGCGCGTGTCAACACTCATCGGACCGCACACATCAGTATGTATGATTTCCAACAAGTCACTTGCCCATTCCATTGTTCCGGAAAACGGGATTTTAGTCATCTTGCAAATGAGGCATGGTTCGCATGTGTCAAGTGATTCAAAATCAAGTGACTCCAAAAGTCCATCAGCATGGAGTTTCTTCATGCGCTTTACACCGATGACATAAGCGGTAGTGCCACAGGAAAGTGGACTATCATTATCAACTCTACATCTTTTGGCATCAATGTTATGAACATGTGTATCATCACTATCAAGATTCAATAAGAATAAACCCCTCACAATGGGTGCATAACCATAAAAGATATTACCCATATAAATAGAACAACCATTATTCTCTTATTTAAATGGGTAACCGTCTCACATTAAACAAGATCCAGATATAATGTTCATGCTCAACACAGGCACTAAATAACAATTATTTAGGTTTATCACTAATCTCGGTGGTAATCTAAGAGCGAGCGTGCCGATGGCAATCACATCAACCTTGGAACCATTTCCCACGCGCATCATCACTGTCCTTCGCCAGCCTTCGTCTATTCCGTAGTTCCTATTTAGAGTTGCGAATGTGAGCAACCGCACCGGTATCAAATACCCAGGCACTACAACGAGAGATGGTAAGGTACACATCAATAACATGTATATCATACATACCTTTGTTGATGTTGGCCCCCTTCTTGTCGGCCAGATACTTGGGGCAATTCCGCTTCCAGTTGCCAGTTCCCATGCAATAGAAGCACTCAGTTTCTGGCTTGGGTCCAGCCTTGGGTTTCTTCATGGGAGGAGCAACTACTTTGCCACTCTTCTTGAAGTTTCCCTTCTTTCCCTTGCTCTTCTTGAAACTAGTGGTTTTATTGACCATCAACACTTGATGCTCCTTATGGATGTCTGACAGTGACTTTCAGCATCGCGAATAGCTCGGAGACTAACTTGTTCATCCCTTGCATGTTATAGTTCAACACAAAGCTCTTGTAGCTAGGTGGTAGCGATTGAAGAACTCTGTTAGTGACCGCCTTAGGCGGGAGCTCAACTCCCAACTCAGCCAGACGGTTGTAATACCCAGACATTCTGAGTATGTGCTCACTGACAGAGCCGTTCTCCTCCATCTTGCAGGCATAGAACTTATAGGAGGTTTCATACCTCTCGATCGCGACATTTTTCCCAAAAATAAACTTCAACTCCTGGAACATCTCATATGCTGAAAAAATAAACTTCAACTCCTGGAACATCTCATATGCTCCATGACGTTCAAAACGCCTTTGAGTCCCGGTTCTAAGCCATAAAACATGATGCACTGAACTATTGAGTAGTCATAAACACGCGACTGTCAGGCGTTCACAATGTCCAGAGTTGCTGGAGGGGATGGCGCACCAAGCGGTGCATTAAGGACATAAGACTTTTGGGCAGCCGTGAGGATAATCCTCAGATTACGGGCCCAGTCCACAAAGTTGATTCCATCATCTTTCAGCTTAGCTTTCTCTAGGAACGCATTGAAATTCAGGGGAGCTACTGCGTGAGCCATTGATCTACAACATAATTTGCAAAGACAACTTAGACTATTGTTCAAGATAAAGAGTTCAATTAATCATATTGCCTAAGAACTCCCACTCAAATTAACATCCCTCCGATTGTCCGAGTGTAACAAGATCCAAATTCACCAACCCAAGTCTGATCATCACATGAGATGAGGTGGTTTCAATGGTGAACATCTCCATGTTGATCATATCTACTATATGACTCATGTTCGACTTTTCGGTCTCTTGTGTTTCGAGGCCATGTCTGTACATGCTAGGCTTGTCAAGTTTAACCCAAGTGTTCCGCATGTGCAAAACTGGCTTGCACCCATTGTATGCGAACGTAGAGTCTATCACACCCGATCATCATGTGGTGCTTCGAAACGATGAACTTTCGCAATGGTGCACACTTGGGGAGAACACAATTTTATCTTCAAATTTTAGTGAGGGATCACCTTATAATGCTACTGCCATCCTAAGCAAAATAAGATGCATAAAAGGATTAACATCGCATGCAAATCATAAGTGACATGATATGGCCATCATCTTGTGCTTTCGATCTCCATCTTCAAAGCACCAGCATGCCATCGTCACCGGCATGACACCATGATCTCCATCATCGTGTCGCCATCGGGATTGTCACGCCAACCATGCTTCTACAACTATTGCTACTGCTTAGCGATAAATTAAAGCATTACATAGCGCTTAATGATTGACACGCATGTCATACAATAATTAAAGACAACCCTATGGCTCCTGCCAGTTGCCGTATTCATCGACATGCAAGTCATGATAATCTATACAAAACATGATCATCTCATACATCAAATATATCTCATCATGTCTTTGGCCATATCATATCGCAACATACCCTGCAAAAACAAGTTAGATGTCCTCTACTTTGTTGTTGCATGTTTTACGTGGCTATTATGGGTGACTAGTAAGAACCGTTCTTACCTATGCAAAGCCACAATGGTGATAGACAAGTTGCTATTAACCTTATACAAGGACCGCCTTTGTCGAATACGATTCAACTAAGGTGGGAGAGACAGACACCCGCCAGCCATCTTTATGCAACAAGTTGCATGTCAGTCGATGGAACCGGTCTCATGTACGTGGACATGTAAAGTTGGTCCGGGGCGCTTCATCCCACAATACCGTTGAATCAAAATAAGACTAAGGAAGGAAGCAATCGGAATATCAACTCCCACAAACTCCTTTGTGTTCTACTCGTTATGTCATCTACGCATAGACCTAGCTCATGATGCCACTGTTCGCGAATGTTGCATGGGAAACAAAAAAATTCCTACGCTCACCAAGATCAATCTAGGAGATGCACATATATGAGAGGAGAGTGGTGTCTACATACCCTTGTATTCAAAAGCATTAATGATCTAGAGATCATGGTTGGCGTAGTCATACTCGCGTCGAGATCCAATCCGATCCAAGTACCGCACATGCGGCACCTCCGAGTTTAGCACACGTATGGCTCGGCGGTGTCCTCTCCTTCTTGATCCACCAAGGGAGGGAGAGGAGGTAGATGAGATCTAAACCAACACGACAGCATGGTGGTGGTGGTGGCAGCGAAACTCTGGCAGGGCTTCACCAAGCGCGTACCGATGAAACGTGGGAGGAGTTGGGAGAGGTAACGAGCATGGGTCGAAGAGCAACTGCACCCAATGCCTCCCCACCTTTATGTAGGCATGGAGGGGGCTGGTGGCTTGCCTTCGAAGGCCCTAGGATCGTTGGTCAAAGGGGGAGGAAGGAAATCTCTCCTTTCCTTCCCCATCGATCGCTATCCCCCTTTTTAGGGATCCTGATCTTATCCCTTCGAGATATGATACTATTCCTTTTAAGGGAGGATCTTGGTGCGTGTAGACCAAGGTTGTGGGGACTTTCCCCACTACCCATGTTCATGTGGGTCCCCCATGCAGGTGGGCCCCACTTTGGAACCTTCTAGAACCTTCCCGGTACAATACCGAAAAAACTCAAACTTTTTTCGGAACACCGATAACAACTTTCCATATATGAATATTTACCTCTGGACTATTCCGAAGCTCCTTGTGACGTCCCAGATCCCATCCAGGACTCCGAACAACCTTCGGATTTTCCACTATTAATATCTCAATACTACCCTAGCGATACCGAACGTTAAGCGTGCGACCATACGGGTTCGGGAATATGCAGACATGACTGAGACTCCTCTCTGGTCAATAACAAATAGTGGGACTTGGATGCCCATATTGGTTCCTACATATTCAACGAAGATCTTTATGCGTTGAACCACGATGTCAAGGCTTCAGCTAATCCCGTATGCAGTTCCCTTTGTCCATCGGTATGTTACTTGCCCGAGATTCAATCGTCGGTATCTCCATACCTAGTTCAATCTCATTACCGGCAAGTCTCTTTACTCGTTTCGTAATACAAGATCCCGTAGCTAACTCCTTAGTCACATTGCTTGCAAGCTCATTGTGATGTTGTATTACCGAGTGGGCCCCGAGATACCTCTCTATCATACGGAGTGACAAATCCCAGACTTGATCCATGCCAAGAGCATCTTTATAGTCACCTAGTTACGTTGCGACATTTGATACACACAAGTTACTCCTCCAGTGTCAGTGAGTTGCATGATCTCATGGTTATAGGAACAGATACTTGACATGCAGAAAATGGTAGAAATAAACTTGATATGACCATATGCTATGTTTATAGTTTGGGTCTTGTCCATCACATCATTCTCCTAATGATGTGATCCCATTATCAAATGACAACTCATGTCTATGGTTAGGAAACCATGGCCATCTTTGATCAACGAGCTAGTCCGGTAGAGGTTCACTAGGGACATGTTGTTGTCTATGTATCCACACATGTATTTGAGTTTCCAGTCAATACAATTATAGCATGGATAATAATCGATTATCATGAACAAGGAAATATAATAATAACCACTTTATTATTGCCTCTAGGGCATATTTCCAACATACACAAACAATATAATCAAGCAGGACGTAGGGTTTTACCTCTTAGAGATGGCCCGAACCTTGGTAAATAATGTGTCCCGCGTCCTTTGTTCCCCTTCAATCCAAGATCCACAGTTTAGGACCCCCTACCCGAGATCCGTCGGTTTTGACATCGACAGTGTGCTCGACCTCAAGATTCAGAACAAAGCCCTTCTAGTCAAATACATTCATAAGTTCATTCACAAGCACGATGCTCCCTGGGTCATGATTGTTTGGAATGCATACTATGACGAAACACCTCGAAATGCTAACCCCAGCTGCGTGTCCTTCTGGTGGCGGGATGTTTTTTCATTGAGGAACATGAACAAAGGGATAACCACCTGTCTACCGAGAGCAGGAGACACTGTGTTGTTTTGGAAAGATGTCTGGCATGGAGATCAACCTCTGATGTACTCGCATCAGCGCCTCTTTTCTTTTGCACAAATAAGGTCTTGTCTTTGGTAAAATTCAAATCAAACCACGAACCAGGTGTCAACTTTGATCTACCACTCTCTCTGGAAGCTAGAAATGAACTTGACAATCTTCATCAAGTTATTGACACTCTGGAACTAGACCCTATGGCTACAGATGAGTGGATCTTGTGTTGCGGAGACACAAGTTTCAAACCAAAAAATTTCTATAGGTTTATGTTCCGAAACATCTCTGCACCCAAGCGTGTCACTACAATCTGGAAGTCAAAATGCATCATGAGGCATTAAGTATTTTCTTGGCTTATGCTCCTGGATAGAATTAACACTAGAGACCTTCTTCTGAGAAGACACTTTCACATTGGAGAAGATCACTCATGTCCTCTATGTGCTACTAGATTGCTGGAAACAAACAATCATCTATTCTTCAAGTGCCAGTTCTCCAAAAGATGTTGGGAAGTTGTTCTCACGCAATGGAACATTAACATGGAGAGCCAGCAAAAGTTTGATCATGGAAGAACCACCTGGCACAACCCCGTGTTTAAGGAAATATCCATTTTGGCATCATGGAATATTTGGAAACAGAGAAACAAGGTTGTGTTTGACCATGTGAGTGCCACACACTTCGATTGGCTCAGGATGCTCAAGGCTGACATAGAAATCTTAAAGTTTAGGGTTACTCCTGAATTATCAACCTTCTTAGAGGGTTTTGTGAACTCCCTTGCATTGTAACAGAATTGTAGCTACTAAAAACTTCTGTACCCATTCTCCTGGGGATTGTACTATGTAACCCTTTTGTTAAATTTGGTTAACATTTATAAAAAGCAACAATAGGAGCCCCTCCTGCTGTTTTAATTGTTCAAAAAAATTACTATGGCTCGTAATCTTGGGAGTTTTGCGACTCCCAGCAACAACTTCATGCGTGAACCTATAGCACAACCTGATGTCGTAGCCGTCGAGTATGAGATTAAACCAAACATAGTTTCCATGGTTCAACAAGACTAGTTTGGAGGCTCTACTTCTAAGGATGTCGGTATGCACTTACAAAATATCACTGAATTGTGCAACATGACATGCATAAAGGATTATGATCCTGATGCTGTGAAATTGCGTCTATTTCCTTTCTCTTTGAGAGGAAAACCTAGGGAATGGCTTCTAGCTCTACCTAGAGGTAACATTACTTCTTGGGATGATTGTTGCAGTAAATTTTTATCTAAGTTTTGTCCAGCTGCAAAGATTATGCAATTACATTCTTAGATTACAGGTTTCAAGGAGGAGGAACGTGAGCCACTAGCGCTTGCGTGGGATAGAATGAAGGAACCTATAAGAAACAGTCCCAATCATGGAATGGAGGAATGGTTAATCTTTCATATGTTTTATAATGGCTTAAATCATATGTCAAAAACTATGCTTGATACAATTGTAGGAGGAACAATCATGGGAAAGCCCATATAAACTATTAGATGATATGCAAGAGAACCATGCCCAATGGCATGTTGAAGGAACCACCACCAAAAGGGGTGAATGCCATAGAAGAAAGTAACACGGAGTTGACAGCCAAGCTTGAGGAACTTATCTCCGTGATGAAAGGTAAAGAAGAGGTAA
Source organism: Thinopyrum elongatum (assembly GCA_011799875.1). Lineage (NCBI taxonomy): Eukaryota > Viridiplantae > Streptophyta > Magnoliopsida > Poales > Poaceae > Thinopyrum > Thinopyrum elongatum. The sequence continues at coordinate 610,385,743 of CM022298.1, forward strand.
ACATAAATGCCATCACTAATGAAGAAACTAGTAATGTAAATTTTATTGCTCGTAATAGCTACAATCCAAATTGGAAAAATAATAGCTATGCTCCTAGACTTCCTTATCCTAGTAATGGAGGAGCTTCCGACAATTTTGATGGAGCTAATGGCAGCAATAGAAATACTCTTGAAGAAATTCTTGAAAAGTTTTATTGCTAGTCAGACTAAGCATAATGAAAACTTTAAGAATATCTTGAAGAATCATGATAACTTACTTGGTCAATTGACCAGTAAGGTTGTTGGACTAACAAATGATGTTTAGGTACTTGAAGGAAGATCCAAGAATATGGAAGCACAAGTGGCTAAAATAGCAGAGAGCCAAACACTAATTTTGGCTAAGTTTGCAGGTAAACCGAAGCCTAACGCGGTTGAAGAGTTAAAATGGTGAGAAGCAACGAAGAGAATGCTGAAGTGCTTGACACAAGCAATGTGCTAGAGTACAATTATACCTGTGCATATTTTGTGATAATGATATCCATGAAGTATGCACTATCGGAGGTAACTAATAACAAAGCATATAATGTCTTTGTTGAACAAGTTGCAGCTAAGGTATGTGAACTTGATGATGAAAGCAAAAATCTCTATAGTAAGTTACCAGCTAAGAAAGAGGAGCTTTTGAACCTACTATAGAGATTGAGATAGGATTGAATAAATTTAGTGCCTTATGTGATTTAGGGGCAAGTCTTTCCACTATCCCCAAATCTATTTATGATAGTCTCAATCTTGGTCCTTATGCTAATACCAAGATCAATTTGAATATTGCTAATTCTACTTTTACTCAGGCAATAGGCATTAAGCATGGTGTGATAGTTCAAATTAATGATTGCCCTGTCATGATTGATCATAAGATAGTAGATATGCCCGAGGATCCAATTGCTCCTATAATTCTCGATACACCATTTCTAAGGACAACTATCAAAGAAGTGATAAATGTGTTTGAGGGGAATGTGTGATTCGATTTACAAGCTAAAGATCCTTTTGTGAGACATTTCCTCGGGAAAAAGAAAATGAAGAACTATGCAGGAGAAGGCATCATCTTGAGTGCCATAAGCTACGGTCTTGATGTTTTTGCACAACCTTGATCGTCACTGCGGTTGAGCTAACCCACGTGAATAAGGTAGACAAGTAAGTTTTTATTTTTGTTTCAATAAAAGAGTGAGATTGAAGTTCTATATGAAGAAGTAAGTTTGGAAGAGTTGTTCTAATGAAGGTTTGCAATGTGTAAGATGCATTATATGTTGAATTGATGTTTGGATGCCTGGAAATATGTCTATGTATTGTTTTGGAATCAACCCCGTAGGAGAGCAGAGAAAAAGAGAAGTTTCAGAAGAAACATATCAAAGACGGCCTTTAAAATGACCGCAAAGGTCCTATGGACGATCGCATGACCTACTGGAGGTTCCAACATAAAACAACCAGAGATAATAGAGTGATCGACGGTGTTTCAAATGGGAGCAAGCGCCCATTCAAGTGGTTGTTTCATTTCTTTGCAGAAATGAAGGAGAATTCCACAGCATTTGACGGTGTTCCAAATGGGCACACGCACCCGTCCGAGCGGTTGTTTGACATCTTCGACCAGAAGAAGAAAAAGAACAGAGTGAATGACGACGTTCAAAACTGACGCTGCTGCCCATTTCAACGGCCATTTCATCTATGCACAGAAGCAGGTAAGGTATCACGAAGAATGACAGTTTTCCATGCAGGCGCTTGCGCCCGTATGTGCGGTCGTTTCGAACCCTGGCGGTCACAATTAGCCCGAGGAAGAAGGTAAATCTCCTCCATCTGTCTCTTTTCTTCTTCTTCTTCTTCTTCCTCCAAACCTCTCCAAACCCTAGCAAAACTTTACCTGATCTCTCTACTCTCTCAATTTCAGTTCAAATCCTTTCATATGATTGATCTACGGTATGTTTCTCCTCAGATCCCCAAGTTATTTTTCGTGAATCCATGTTCTACATGCGTAGCATTGCCATGACTAGGGATGCATATTTTTTATGTAAATTTGAGTTTGGCTTGGATTCGTTGATGGTTTTAGAGGGGGTATGCATTGTGACTACTGTAGGATCAATATTGTTTAATTGTATTGGAATGAAAAATTGTTTTGTAGATTTTTACATGGAGGTCTTCTCGCATATGCGGTTCTTCAAGTTCATCCACCGCACCGCCACAACAAGTTTTCACTCAGGGGATCGTCTCCACCTACCGTGAAGCAAGGAAGAAATTCTGAAAGCTCAGTACAAGGAAGATCAAAGAACACAAGTGGGCTTGTGGGAGAACACTGATATGTCTCCATCGTATCTACTTTTCCAAACTCTTTTGCCCTTGTTTTGGACTCTAATTTGCATGATTTGAATGGAACTAACCCGGACTGACGCTGTTTTCAGCAGAATTGCCATGGTGTTATTTTTGTGCAGAAATAAAAGTTCTCAGAATGACCTGAAACTTCACGGACATCATTTTTGGAATTAATAAAAAATATTGGCGAAAGAATCAACTGAAGGGGGCCCACACCCTGTCCACAAGGGTGGGAAGCAAGCCCACCCCCCCAAGGCGCGCCATCCGACCTTGTGGGCCCCCTGGACCTCCACCGACCTCAACTCCAACTCCATATATTCACGTTCGGGGAGAAAAAAATAAGAGAGAAGGATTCATCGCGTTTTACGATACGGAGCCGCCGCCACCTCCTGTTCTTCCTCGGGAGGGCAGATCTGGAGTCCGTTCAGGGCTCCGGAGAGGGGAAATCATCACCGTCGTCATCATCAACCATCCTCCATCACCAATTTCATGATGCTCACCACCGTGCGTGAGTAATTCCATCGTAAGCTTGCTGGATGGGTTGGATGAGATTTACCATGTAATCGAGTTAGTTTTGTTAGGGTTTGATCCCTAGTATCCATTATGTTCTAAGATTGATGTTGCTATGACTTTGCTATGCCTAATGCTTGTCACTAGGGCCCGAGTGCCATGATTTCAGATATGAACCTATTATGTTTTCATGAATATATTTGTGTTCTTGATCCTATCTTGCAAGTTATAGTCACCTACTACGTGTTATGATCCGGCAACCCCGGAGTGACAATAGTCGGGACTACTCCCGGTGATGACCGTAGTTTGAGGTGTTCATGTATTCACTAAGTGCTAGTGCTTTGGTCCGGTTCTCTATTAAAAGGAGGCCTTAATATCCCTTAGTTTCCATTAGGACCCCGCTGCCACGGGAGGGTAGGACAAAAGATGTCATGCAAGTTCTTTTCCATAAGCACGTATGACTATATTCAGAATAGATGCCTACATTATATTGATGAACTGGAGCTAGTTCTGTGTCACCCTATGTTATAACTGTTGCATGATGAATGCCATCCGACATAATTATCCATCATTGATCCATTGCCTATGAGCTTTTCACATATTGATCTTTGCTTTGTTACTTTTCTGTTGCCACTGTTACAATTGCTACAAAACTGCTACTGTTACTTTTGCTACTGTTACCGTTACTTCCATACTACTTTGCTACTAAAAACCTTGCTGCAGATATTAAGTCTTTCAGGTGTGGTTGAATTGACAACTCAGCTGCTAATACTTGAGAATATTCTTTGGCTCCCCTTGTGTCGAATCAATAAATTTGGGTTGAATACTCTACCCTCGAAAACTGTTGCGATCCCCTATACTTGTGGGTTATCAAGACCTTTTTCTGGCGCCGTTGCCGGGGAGCATAGCTCTATTCTTTGAGTCACTTGGGATTTATATCTGTTGATCACTATAAAGAATTTGAAAGATACTAGAACCAAGATTTTTCCCTCTACTACGAGGGGAGGTAAGGAACTGCCATCTAGCTCTGCACTTGATTCACCTTCTGTTTTGAGTAAGCTTGCGACACCTACACCTGCTAGTAATTCTGATATGTCGCAAGTAATTGATGATGCTAATGATGATACTACTGCTTTGCTTGATAATACTGTGCCACTAGGTGAATTTCTTGATGAACAACTTGCTAGGGTTAGAGAAAATATTATTGAAACTGAAGATTATGATTCTCCCCCTAGATATGAATTGCCTGTTGTACCTGAGGGTTATATTATGGATGAAGAAACTGCTAGAGACTTTCTTGCTTGCAATGATAGAGAAGATCTTAAGAAACTGCTAGCTAAGATGAAAGAAAAATCCTTGAATGCTAGAATGAAATATGATCCCAATTTTGCTACTTCACCTATTTTTGTTACTGATAAGGATTATGAATTCTCTGTCGATCCTGAGTTAATTACTTTGGTTGAATCTGATCCTTTCTATGGTTAGGAATCTGAAACAGTTGTGGCACATCTTACTAAATTGGATGATATAGCCACCCTATTTGCTCATGAGGAAAAAAATTCGCTATTACTATATTCTTAAGTTGTTTCCTTTCTCATTAAAGGGTGATGCTAAGTTATGGTTTAATTCTCTTGCTCCTGGTTGTGTGCGTAGTCCCCAGGACATGATTTATTACTTCTCTCAAAAATATTTCCCTGCTCATAAGAACAAGCTGCTCTAAAAGAAATATTTAACTTTGTGCAAATTGAAGAAGAGAGTCTCCCACAAGCTTGGGGGAGGCTTCTCCAGTGACTTAATGCTTTGCCTGATCATCCTCTAAAGAAAAATGAAATACTTGATATCTTTTATAATGGACTAACCGATGCTTCTAGGGACCACCTAGATAGTTGTGCTGGTTGTATTTTCGGGGAACAAACTGTTGAGCAAGCTAAATTACTATTGAATGATATATTGAGTAATGATAATGGTTGGACACTTCCTGAACCAACTCCTAAGCCAACTCTGAAGAAAAGGGGTATTCTATTTCTCAGTCCTAAAGATATGCAAGAGGCAAAGAAATCTATGAAATAAAAAGGTATTAAAGCTGAAGATGTTAAGAATTTACCGCCTATTGAAGAAATAAATGGTCTTGATAACCCGACACAGGTAGTAGAGGTAAACTCTCTCCGTAGATTTGATGAAGGTGATATTCCTCATAATAAGTCTGCTAGTCAATGCTTGGATGAGTTTTATAATTTTATTGTTAAACAAGAAAACTTTAATGCTTATGTCAGTAGACAATTGAAACATAATGCTCACATGCTTGACTAATTGGGTGATTATATGAGTAGAACTGGTAATGATCTTAAGCTTATTAGTAAACATGCTTCCATGGTTACAACTCAAGTAGAACAAGTACTTAAGGCACAAGATGATTTGCTTAATGAGTTGAATAGTAAGAGTAATGATAATGCTGTTAGGGTTATGACTAGAGGTGGTAAAATGAATCAGGAACCTTTGTATCCTGAGGGCCATCCTAAGAGAGTTGAGCAAGATTCTCAGAGAATTAATGCTGATGCACCTAGTCCTAATAATAAAAAGAAAAAGAAAACTGATAGGACTTTGCATACTTCTAGTGAACCTGTCATAGACACACCTGAGAATCCAAATGATATTTTCTATTTCTGATGCTGAGACACAATCTGGTGATGAACATGAACCAAGTGATAATGTTACTAATGATGTTCATGTTGATGCTCAACCTAGTAATGATAATGATGTAGAGATTGAACCTGCTGTTGATCTTGATAACCCACAATCAAAGAATCAACGTTATGATAAGAGAGACTTTGTTGCTAGGAAACATGGTAGAGAAAGAGAACCATGGGTTCAGAAACCCATGCCCTTTCCTCCTAAGCCATCAAAGAAAAAGGATGATGAGGATTTTGAGCGCTTTGCTGAAATGATTAGACCTATCTTTTTGCGTATGCGTTTAACTGATATGCTTAAAATGCCTCCTTATGCTAAGTATATGAAAGATATTGTTACAAATAAAAGAAAGATACCGGAAGCTGAAATTTCCACCATGCTTGCTAATTATACTTTTATGGGTGGAATACCAAAGAAACTTGGAGATCCAGGAGTACCAACTATACCATGCTCCATTAAAAGAAACTATGTTAAAACCGCTTTATGTGATCTTGGAGCCGGTGTTAGTGTTATGCCTTTCTCTTTATATCGTAGACTTGAATTGAATAAGTTGACACCTACTGAAATCTCTTTGCAAATGGCTGATAAATCAACTGCTATACCCATCGGTATTTGTGAGGATGTGCCTGTTGTGGTTGCAAACGTTACTATCTTAACGGACTTTGTTATTCTTGATATTCCCGAGGACGACAGTATGTCGATCATCCTTGGTAGACCCTTTTTGAATCCTACACGGGCTGTTATTGATTGCAATAAAGGCAATGTCACTTTTCATGTTAATGGTAATGAGCATACGGTACACTTTCCAAAGAAACAACCTCAAGTTCATAGTATCAATTCTATTGGAAAAATTTCAACTATTACTATCGGAGGTTTTGAATTCCCTCTTCCTATTGTCAAAAAGAAATATGATATTCTTATTGTTGGGGACATGCATATCCCAGTTGAGCTAACCTAGTGTTATTCGAAAATTCTCTAGTTTCATGTCATTCGGAAGAAGTTTGTTAATAAGACTTGATCAACCTTGTTAACGGATTCCTTTTGATGGGCATGAGATGGATGAATTTAGAAGGCACAACTTTCTGTACCTACTTTTTACTTTCTGTTATTTAGAATGAATAAAGCAAAATTAGTATTTTTTGTCTGTTTTCTGAATTATCCGTGAAATAAAAAATGTCCCAAAAATAAAAGTTCTTCAAATACCCTGAAAATTTAGTATGATTTTTTATAGAATATTTTAGAATTTCTGGCACTGAGAACATACCAGGGGGACCCACCACCTGTCCTCAAGGACGGAGGGCGCGCCCTACCCCCTTGGGCGCGCGCCCCGACCTTGTGGGCCCCATGTGGCCCCCTCCACTTATTCCAGCACCCATCCACTTCGTCTTCCTCCAGAAAAAATCATCCCGTAGCTCAAACTCGTGTTCTTGCTCATTTTGCTGCCATTTTCAATCTCCTTGTGTAAAGCTCCATTTGCAAAACTACTTTGGGGGATTGTTCTTTGGTATGTGACTCCTCCAATGGTCCAATTAGTTTTTGTTCTAGTGCTTTATATATTGCAATTTTTTGCTGCTGTAGTGACCCTGTTCTTGAGCTTGCATGTCAAATTTATATGGTCCAAAGTAGTTTTGATGCATGATATAGCCTCTAGGCACTTGTAGGAGTGGTTCCTATCAATTTTGTTGAGTTTGGTTCACTTTTATTTTGAGTTACTAAAAATTTCAGAAAATTTTCACAGGAAGAAAATGATGAGGAGATTGTTGAGAGGCTCTTCGAGCCGGGGTTCAAAGGAAAAAGAAAATCAGGAGAAGGAAAAGCCCAAGTACAATCTTCCTCGTGCCGCGGAGATTCAGCCGTGTGAATGGCCATGTGATGCATTCTTGGAAGCGGCCGGAATTTATGAGGATTTCTATTATTTGGCTGAGAATGCAGGCATCACCGACTTCTTCCATGACCAGTGTGATCAGTATCTCCTACTCACTAATACTTTCGTGCAAAATTTTCATTTTCATGCAAGGAGATCACCACCCACGGTAGAGTTTCACTTATATGATGTGTATAAGGAGATGACGCTTTATGACTTTTGTGAGGTTTGTAAATTACCTTATGAGGGTAGCGTCGAGGAACCACGTCCTAGAGATGTGGAAGGTTTTATTGATGAAATTACCGTAGGAGAAACAAGAGGAGTGTCGGGAGCGAGAGTGGCTAGTATTCATTTCCCTGTTTTACGTTATTATTCATTATTTGCTGGGAGATGTCTAATTGGTCGAGGAGAGAGTGGAGGCCTTAGTGGCCCTGACCTTGCCATTTTGCGCCATGCCTTACATAGAGATAGAATCTACAGTTTAGGCGCTATGGTTGCTAAACGGTTGAGTTTAAACTGTACAAAGGGTCCTATTTTCAGAGGTATCTTCGCCTGCCACCTTGCTAAACACTTTGAGATACCTATTAGGCACTATGAAAAATAGGAGAAATTGCCACCTATTATTTAATTAGATTATGAGAGCATGGTAGCACATAAGTTTATCCGCCATGATGAGGAAAAAAGACTTATTTATAACCTGGTATTTAGCGAGGTCAATTTTTAGATTATTACCCTGCCTGCACCTACTTTGTTCGATATGCATTCAGGCAGGTACTTCGTTATGCCCGAGGACATACACGCTTACTGGGAGGGGACGCGATCCCCAGATCCTGAGCCAGAGACATCACCTGATCCATATAATGAGTCTATTTATCAATGGGAGCCACAGGAGCTCGCTAACCAGTGGAACCCCCATGATCCTCCTCAGTACACCGGAGAGAACTACTTTGATCCATGGGCCTAGACCAACTTAGGCCAAAAGCCTAAGCTTGGGGGAGTACGTATTTCTCACCGACATTACATTCATGTTCACACACTCATTCTAGTTGTCGGTGTTCATACTTTTTCATTGTATTATCCATGTTAGGTTATTTCCTTTTTTCCCGCTTTCTTCTTGTGTGTTTGAAAAACCTTTGAGAAAAACAAAAAATTTGGTTGTAGCTTAGTTTACTTTCCATGCTTAGTTGTAGTATTAAAGAAAACCCAAAAAGATTTCTCGTTCTTCTTTTACTTGTTGGGAGCTTTCCCATGTAGATAGTTTTTCTCGTTCTTGTTTTACTTTCTTCAGAAAAACAAAAACCCCAAAAACATTTTAGTGTGTTTCTTTGAAATTCTTTTCTTTTCTTCGGGGGTCGAAGAGAGAAGACCACGATGAAAATGTTGAGTGCCTCTCATATGCATTATTGTTGATCTAACAAAGAGCCCATATTACCTTGTCTTCTCCTTCGAATAAATGTTTGCAGATTCCAGCTTAGTCCAATGCATGTGCACTATTATTATTATTCACATCATTCGGTCGTGCAAGTGAAAGGCAATAATGACGATATATGATGAAATGATTGAGATGGAGAAAAGCTGGTATGAACTCGACCTATCTTATTTTTGTAAATATGTTTAGTTCATCGTTCTTGATTCAACCTATTATGAATGAAACATGTTTGCAATGACAATTAGAGATTATAGTTATTCATGCCATGCTTAATTAGCTAGGAGTTTATAATGGTTTACCTTGTGTGCCAACATGCTTTTAAAATGGTTGTGATGTAGTATGATAGGATGGTATCCTCCTTTGAATGATTCGAGTGGCTTGACTTGGCACATGTTCACGCATGTAGTTGAAACAAAATCAACATAGCCACCATGGTATTTATGTTCACGGTGATTTATATCCTACTCATGCTTGCATTCAATGTTGGTTAATCACAATGCATGTTTATGACTGTTGTCGCTCTCTAGTTGGTCGCTTCCCAGTCTTTTTCTAGCCTTCACTTGTACTAAGCGGGAATACTGCTTGTACATCCACTTCCATAAACCCAAAGTTGTTCCATATGAGTCCACCATACCTTCCTATATGTGGTATTTACCTGCCGTTCCATGTAAATTTGCATGTGCCAAACTCTAAATCTTCAAATGATAATCTGTTTTGTATGCCTGAATCACTCATGTACCAACTAGGGCTGTCAGTATCTTCCATGCTAGGTGGGTTATTCTCACGATGAGTGGACTCCGCTCATCATTCATGAGAAAATGGCCGGTAATCGGGATGCCCAGTCCCATGCTCAAATCAAATCAAAATAATTGCAAACAAAACTCCCTCAGGATTGTTGATTGTATGAACGGTACCCGTTGTTTCGGACTAGCCGTGGAGTGTGATTGTTGGTGGAGGGGGTGTAAAAAATTTACCATTCTGTTTGGGAACCGCCTATAATGTATGTAGCATGGAAGATATTGAGATCTCTTGGTTGTTATGTTGACAATGAAATCATACCGCTCAAAATTATATTCATCTCTGTTTTAAAAACTCGAGCTCTGGCACCTCTGCAAATCCCTGCTTCCCTCCGCGAAGGGCCTATCTATTTACTTTTATGTTGAGTCATCATTCTCTTATAAAAAGCACCAGTTAGAGAGCACCACTGTCATTTGTATGCTTTGTTATTAATTGATATTGAGTACGACTGTGACTGGATCTCTTTTATCATGAATTACAATGTCTAGTCAGTCCTTGATCTTCAGGGGTGCTCTGCATTTATGTTTTGCGGTCTCAGAAAGGGCTAGCGAGATACCATCTTGTTATATCATATCGTGATTGTTTTGAAAAAGTGTTGTCATCCGAGATTTATTATTATTGCTCGCTAGTTGATTATGCCATTGATATGAGTAAATGTGAGACCTAAATGCTATTGTGAATATGGTTAGTTCATAATCTTTGCTGAAAACTTGAATACTGGCTTTACATATTTGCAACAACAAGATCAAACAGAGTTTGTAAAAGTTTTTCTTTATCACTTTCAGTTTGTCAACTGAATTGCTTGAGAACAAGCAATGGGTTAAGCTTGGGGGAGTTGATACGTCTCCATCGTATCTACTTTTCCAAACTGTTTTGCCCTTGTTTTGGACTCTAATTTGCATGATTTGAATGGAACTAACCCGAACTGACGCTGTTTTCAGCAGAATTGCCATGGTGTTATTTTTGTGCAGAAATAAAATTTCTCGGAATGACCTGAAACTTCACGGACATCATTTTTGGAATTAATAAAAAATATTGGCAAAAGAATCAACTGAAGGTGGCCCACACCCTGTCCACAAGGGTGGGAGGCGCGCCATCCGACCTTGTGGGCCCCCTGGACCTCCACCGACCTCAACTCCAACTCCATATATTCACGTTCGGGGAGAAAAAAAAAGAGAGAAGGATTCATCACGTTTTACGATACGGAGCCGCCGCCACCTCCTGTTCTTCCTCGGGAGGGCAGATCTGGAGTCCGTTCAGGGCTCCGGAGAGGGGAAATCATCGCCGTCGTCATCATCAACCATCCTCCATCACCAATTTCATGATGCTCACCGCCGTGCGTGAGTAATTCCATCGTAGGCTTGCTGGACGGTGATGGGTTGGATGATATTTACCATGTAATCGAGTTAGTTTTGTTAGGGTTTGATCCCTAGTATCCATTATGTTCTAAGATTGATGTTGCTATGACTTTGCTATGCCTAATGCTTGTCACTAGGGCCCGAGTGCCATGATTTCAGATCTGAACCAATTATGTTTTCATGAATATATTTGTGTTCTTGATCCTATCTTGCAAGTTATAGTCACCTACTACGTGTTATGATCCGGCAACCCTGGAGTGACAATAGTCGGGACCACTCCCGGTGATGACCGTAGTTTGAGGAGTTCATGTATTCACTAAGTGCTAATGCTTTGGTCCGGTTCTCTATTAAAAGGAGGCCTTAATATCCCTTAGTTTCCATTAGGACCCCGCTGCCACGGGAGGGTAGGACAAAAGATGTCATGCAAGTTCTTTTCCATAAGCACGTATGACTATATTCGGAATACATGCCTACATTATATTTATGAACTGGAGCTAGTTCTGTGTCACCCTATGTTATAACTGTTGCATGATGAATGCCATCCGACATAATTATCCATCATTGATCCATTGCCTACGAGCTTTTCACATATTGATCTTTGCTTTGTTACTTTTCCGTTGCCACTGTTACAATTGCTACAAAACTGCTACTGTTACCGTTACTTCCATACTACTTTGCTACTAGAAACCTTGCTGCAGATATTAAGTCTTTCAGGTGTGGTTGAATTGACAACTCAGCTGCTAATACTTGAGAATATTCTTTGGCTCCCCTTGTGTCGAATCAATAAATTTGGGTTGAATACTCTACCCTCGAAAAGTGTTGCGATCCCCTATACTTGTGGGTTATCAAACACTCGCCAAGATAGGTATTACTAATGATTTCAATTTGCTTGGTCATAATTCTGGGTTGCATCATTTTGTCTATGAGGGATGTGAGACATATGAATGCATGACGCTATTTCTATTATGTTATCACTAACTCATTGTAGGCACTAGGAGAAGTTTCTAAGGTGAATGATGAGAATATGCTAGTTCTCAGGAAAGCAGCAAACCTTGATGTCGGTTATTCGCCCAATCTAGGGTCAATACTTTTGCTACACCTCGCGCATCAAGCAAATCATGCACAAGGAGATATCGTGTGTGGAGGAGTGATCACCATGTTGGCCAACTCCCTTGGTTTCAACTACAATCATATTGGCCCCATTGTTGGAACACCCTTGTTAATATTCATGTTCTCACTAGCGCTGGAATGGTAGTAGTTCGTAATGGCCATCATTGCAGTAGAATTCCTGGAGTGGCACACTTGTTGCCTACTCTGATGACTAACCGTTTGTTCATCGAGGATGGACAATTGCATTATATTGCACAGGAAGGAGATGCAGCTTTTGACCAAGAAGGCCAAGAACGAGAACAAGTAGATGAAGAAGAACTCACCACTGACGAAGAAGAGAAGCAGCCCCAAGAGCAGCCACAACAAGGAGACTACACCACCTATGCGGACCTCAACAACCTCCAGGGCTCTGTCGATGATATGAGCAACCTCGCTGAGTCTCTTCAAGGCACGTCCGCCGACATGCACATGAACTTCTCCAACTGGAGCCAAGGATGGGCTCCTGACTAACCGCCACAATGATCTTGCTGGTTTGGGCTTGCAAAAGCCTAAGCTTGGGGGAGGTTATCACCACTTCTACATCAAGGTGTGGTGATATTTGAATAAATTGTAATGAGGTTGTACTTAAGCTCTAGGAGGTTCAAAACACTTGTGTTGGTTTGTTCCAACACTTTGCTATTATTTGCTTTTGCTTTTTTTTTGCCTTTGCAACTTTTCGATTGCAAGTTAGTTTTCAAAAACCCAAAAACCAAAAAATAGAATAAGCTTTGCTTTTCTCTTGTTCTTTATCTTTCCCTTTGGAGTTCATTTGCATTTTGGTTTCAAAGGATTGATCTATGTCGGACAACGAGGAATGCAAGAGTAAGGAAGAGAAGTGTGTAAATTCGCAACTATGAAGGTATGTCCTACGACCCTCGTCTTTTGCACTTGAAATACTTAGGGTAGATGTGGTACTAGTATGTGTGATATGTGCAGATGGGAGTAAGTATTGATAATTAAGACAAAGGTTTTATTGTAGTAGCTGAAATAACTTTGTAGCCTTTGTTCTATTTAGTTTAGAGAACCAAGACTTGCCATGGGACTATTTTTGAAATGAAATGGTATTAATGAAGAATAACTATGCACAAGAGAAAGTCTTTCAAGACTTGGGAGTTGAGAAAATTGTAGTGGAAGTGATGTTTTAATTGCTCAACCCCATGTTGTTGATTTTAATAGACTTAATAGCACTTGTGGATTAAATTGTCTAGAGGAACTTAGTTGAAGGGTGAACGAGATTATGCCAAAAATCTGTGTTGTATCTCTACATGGTGCTTCAGCTCCTTGCTGGTGCCATGGCCCCGCTACTCTATGCACGTGTACGCGTGTAAATGTGGCTTCGTCACCTTTCTTCATGTTATGCTGAGGAATCTGCTGGCCAATGAACGATCCACCAAGTGCGATAGCTTGGATTTCGGCTATGAGTTTGTTACCGTACGTAGTGACAACACTACAAACGCATATTATTCGGCTTTCTCTTGAAATGGTGTGTATGTGGTAAATAAAGGGGACAAATCAAAAGAGCTCGAAAGAGACATATTTCAAAGGTCCATAGTTCCCAAGCATTAAGCCACAACGAAAACCTAGCCATGATAACTTAGTTGGCATAATCCCTTCATGTGACAATCAAAATTTCAGCAAACAATGATTGAAATAAAGTGCTTAAGATCCTTGAGGAGGAAATGATTGTGGGTGGGCTTATGAGCATTAGAACATCATATTTTACTACATGGTTTTCACTCCCTAACTTATGTTTTAACGGCTCTATCAATAGAAAACTCTTCCGTGCATTCCCCGTAAGTAAGTGTTGTCTAGAATAAATAGAATAGAGTGTTACAAAGTTGTTTTATCTAGTAGATCAAGAACTTTGTGTTGATTAACTTTGCTTCACTAACATTTGCAATATGACCATGCCATCGCTACAGCTATGCTAAGTTTTCAGGTCAAGAAGCGGAGGGCTATCTAGGCATACATCGTAAGTGAACCAAAACTTTCTCGTTATTTCGGTTTAAACAACTGAGTTCCTTATGATTCAGATTTCTCTTTATGTTGCTCGAGGACGATCAAGTTTAAACTTGGGGGAGTTGATGAGTGATATTTTTACACTCATTTCGCCTTTGTTTAAACCGAGATATTTCATTTAAAAAGAGATATTCACTCTGATATTGCTACTAATGACTAATGAACGCAGAGGATTCCACAAATCCTCTCTTTGATGTGTTTCAACAGGAAATGGGATAAAAAGGAAAGAAAACACATGTGTAAATGGAATGGAAGCAGAATGGAGGAGGAAGGAATCAACAGGAGGCGACTGCGCGAAGACAGATCAAAAGATGGCATTCCATACGGGTGCACGCGCCGGTATGAGCGTCCGTTTGGCGTGGATTTCGAGGAAGATCGTCCAACTGAACAACTTTTATTAAAGGGACCCCGTCGAAATGTCAACAAAACGACGAGCAACGAGCACAGAAGCCAGAACCTCTTCATCATCATCTTCATCCACAAACCTAGTTGCCACCATCTCCATTGCCACAGCCATCTCCACCACCACCACCATAGTGCTCTCTCATCTAGTTCATACTTGTAATCATGCATCGCACAAGTCATCCATTGTAAGACATATTACAATCAATAAATATCAAGAAGTGTTCTTCAATGTTTTCTTCCCATGATCTGATATCCATGTATGAGTAGTTCGGTAAGGTATGGGGTGAGCCATGAGCCTTGCAACCCAAGGTATTTGTTGAGGGGATCAATGGAAGACTTTGTAATGACGTCCCGTATGTGTGAAATAAAATTGTTCCCTGAAGATGTCTATTGTCTTGTCCACGGTCTTCATCCCTACAGGTACCCAGGATCATGGAGATCAAGCACCGGTGAGGCTCGGAGCAAGGAGACCGTAAAGTGTTACACTAGACACCGGTGACAGTAAGGTTCAGTAGGGTAACATGGATCATATCCTTGGGGATAAATGAGGTGTAGTCATTAAACGCCCAAAGCTCTTGTCTGATTTCATTATCTTAATTATCGAGGCAACCCCGCGTGATGGATAGGGCCTGCGGTAGGACAACTAATTCTTGATGCAGGACTCATACCGGTCAAGATGTTATTTGGACACATCCCCCACTTTGGTTTGTAACAAGCACATCTCGATGGGTGACTTACAGTGCACAAATTAATATCCTATTTGATCCAAGCGCAAATACAAGGTTGTAAGCATAAGACCTCATACTCGTACCTCTTTTTATTATAAGTGTTCGAATCACTATTTGCTTGCTGATCCGGTCAAAAGCTGGATTTGACACTTTGACAAAAGCTTGCTAGAGACCATTACTTCAAGGGAATCCTCCTCTCGTGGGTTCGATAACCTAGGGTCACCTCTAGGGAAATAGATGCATGATACTCTTTTCTGTTCCAATACGGGATCAATAAAAGGACGTATCAATGGGATCGCGGAAGAACAGAGAGGTTTGCGGCAGCGGAATAATTGCTCTGGTGGTTTCTGGATTTTAGGACAGAGAGGTTTGCGGCAGCGGAATAATTGCTCTGGTGGTTTCTGGATTTTAGGGAATTTATGGAGTTGGAATTAGGTCAACCGGAGCTACGAGAGGCCCACAAGCTCAGGTGGTGCGCCGTGTGAGCTTGTGGCCCTCTTGTATATCTTCTGACTTCCTCCCGAAGCTTCCAGGGTCCCTTCTGGTCCTGAAAAAATCACCGTAAAGTTTCATCGTGTTTGGACTTCCTTTGGCACTGTTTTCTCTCGAAACAATAAAATAGGCAAAAAAAAAGGAAGTGGCACTGATCACTTGGTTAATAGGTTAGTTCAAAAAAATGATATAAAATTGCATATAAAGCATACAAGATTGATAACATAATAGCATGAAACAATCAGAAATTATAGATATGTTGGAGATGTATCATATGGCCGCCAGGACCGACTTAACCAAGGGTAGTCGTCCGGCCTTGGCCATCATCCCCGCCGTCCAGGAGGGTAGTCGGTCTACGGTCTTCTCAACGATAGTATGAAGAGACTCAAAAGATAGCTGGTGCATGGACAAGCGGATGCCCAAGTACTTTATTGGGAATTGTGCCAATTGGCATTCCATTACCGACACAGCTTCCTGGGCAACCTTGTCAGAACACCGGGTAGGGACACCCAGCACTTGGCAAAGTTGTTGTGCAACCCTGATGCATGACCGAAGGAAGCGAACAACTCCCGAGCCGTGAGTAGCTCCGACCTATCCAAATGGTAGAACAGGATGACATCATCCGCGTAGAGCGAAACCCCCGCAACAAGGTCTCTCGACGCCAACCTGCGAAAACCCCCCTCCTCTCTAGCCTTCGCCAACAGACGGTTTGAGGGTCTCGGTCACTAGGTCCAACAACATAGGCAAGAGTGGGTCTCCCTGCTGGGGGCCTTTCCAGTTCCAAATGGGTGGGAGAGGAGGGCAGGAACCCCATTCAGCAGGACGCGTGTGCTCATTGGGACATTAGTATCACTACCCATTCCGGAAAGCGCGGCCCGAATCTAGCTTTATGTAGCACCTCCATGAGAAGTGCTCACGAGATTGAATCAAAGGCGTGAGCTATGTCTAGCTTCAACATCGCCTGTGGCTCCTTAAGCCTGTGAAGATACCTGGCCGTCTGCTGAACCATCATGAAGTTATCATGGATGCAGCATTTTTTTGATAAACACGCACTGGTTCTCGGCCACCAAATCACCGGCCCAATCGTGGTGCCAAGCGTGTGGCCAAAGTCTTGGCTACCAGCTTGACAAAGATGTGGATGAGACTAATGGGCCGGTAATCCTTCAACCCAGCCGCATCTGCCTTCTTGGGTAGCGGGGTAATCAGGGCTGATTCAGGCCCTGAAATCCCTGCCCACTCACGGAATACAGCCTACAGAAGAGAAATATGCCTTCCGACATTTTATTGAAACAACGAATATAATACAATAATTTCAGTTAAAGCATTGGAAAGAGAAATATACAAATTTTATTATAACAAGTTTATTCTAACGGATTTGCTAAAAATCAGTTGCCCAATTACTAGCAAAGTTGCTGGACCAAGAAGAGAAACATACATCGTTTAGACACTCGATCCCTTATTCGAAAAGGAGACCCCGACGATGATGAGATGAGATTCAGATCGTGAAATGCTCTAGTGAGGAGGTGCCGTTGAGAGCCATAGTCCTGTTCCTGTAGTACCGGAACATGTCCTCCACGGTCGTGCTCCTGTACCGCGCGACGCCGCCGTCACCGGTGACGATGGGCGCGATCACCCTGGCGGACGACGGGTTTGGCGCGATGAAGCAGGCAACCGACACCCTGGACTCCACGCTGTTAGCCACCACACGGTGTTCCACGCTCTTGAAGCTGTTGTTGGACATGAGCTGCAGGTAGTCGCCGACGTTGACCACCAGCGCCCCCGCCACGGCCGGCACGTCCACCCACTTATCGTCATCGACAAGCACCTGGAGCCCGCCGACGGTGTCCTGGAGGAGCACGGTGAGGAGGCTGGCGTCGGAGTGCCTGCTGGTGCCCAGCGTGAGGTGTGGCTCCGGGCACGCCGGGTAATAGTGGCCGCTGATGTTCACCCGGTCCAGGCACCTCGTCTCTTGCTCCAGGTAGCTTGGATCCAGACCCAGCGCTTCCGACAGCAGCTCGAATAGCGCACGGCCTAGCCGCTGCACCTGCCAAGCGTACTCCGGCGCGACGGCCCTGCAGGCCTCCGGGATCTCCTCTGACGCCGCCAGTGGCATCTGGAGGAACATGGTGTCGCGCCAGCTGGCCGCCGGCGACTGGAACAGGAAGAAGTTGGAGTTGAACTGGACTCTTCGGCGGTGGTCCCGGCTGTAGTACGCGCGCTTCGTCTCCACGGGAGACTCGTGGAAGCGGCGCACCGAGACGAGCATCTCGGCGAGAATTTCGTCCGGCACGTCGTGGTTCACCACCTGGAAGAAGCCCACCGCCTGCGCGGCCGCCTTCACCTGGGCAACCAGCGCGGCTCGCGAGTCAGACGCCAGGTCGATGACCGGTATGGTCAAGTGGTGGAGCTCGGCGTCCACAGCAGGGAGGCATTCGGGCGGGTGGTGGAAGATGGATGGGACGGCGGTGACCCCGGCATCGACAAGCCCTTTGACGCCGGCCTTGGTGTCGTCGAAGGCCGTGAGTGCTCGGAGGCGCTCATGGTCGGAGGCCATGGATTGATTAGCTAGCCTACCAGGTGTGTCGACTGTATACATATTGAACCAAACCGACCAGCTCATCAATGGGAATAAGGGCATCTCCGACGCGGACCCGCGAACAACCCACATGCGTCCGCGTCGCGCTGTCCGCATGACTGAAGACATCCAACACGGGTCTGTATCGATCCATGACAGGGTTCAGACACTTGTCTCTCGCAAACTGAAGACAAACCTGGGGTCTTTGCGAGAGTGCTGACCGATCCCACGCCTGTTTCTGACTGCCTGGCCCACCAAAAACCCGCCCCTTCGGTCAGCGCCGCTCCAGAGCATCAGCGCCCGCATTCATACCCGGCCAAAGCGGACGTGATCGCTCACTGGCGCCGGCATTGAAGCGGCACGCCGGTCGAGACAGCACCGCCCGCGCCGCTTCCCTGTGCACGCGACTGCCGCACATTCAAACGCCACAACGGCCGCCCGTCCGTCCGTCTGCCGCCCACATTGATGGCACGCGGTTGCCGAGGCGTCTCCTCCGGCTCCACTCGTCCGTGCCTATATAAACCGTTGCACCGGCCATAGCCGCAGTCATCCACCTCGGATTCCTCTCCGCACCACTCCCACCATGGATCCCTTCCCCGCCGAAGCTCTCTGAGACGGGTGTTAGGGAACGTAGCATGCAATTTCAAAAAAATTCCTACACTCACGCAAGATCTTTCTAAGAGATGCATAGCAACGAGAGGGGAGAGTGTGTCCACGTACCCTCGTAGACCGAAAGCGGAAGCGTTAGGTTAACGCGGTTGATGTAGTCGAACGTCTTCACGATCCAACCGATCCAAGCACCGAACGTACGGCACCTTCGTGTTCAGCATACGTTCAGCTCGATGACGTCCCTCGAACTCTTGATCCAGCAGAGGGTCGAGGGAGAGTTCCGTCAGCACGACGACGTGGCGACGGTGTTGGTGATGTGATCCGCGCAGGGCTTCGCCTAAGCACTACGACGCTATGACCGGAGGAGTAAACTGTGGAGGGGGGCACCGCACACGGTTAAGAGAATAACTGATCTGTTCTAGGGTGCCCCCCTGCCCCCGTATATAAAGGAGGGGAGGAGGAGGCCGGCCACCAAGGGGGGTGTGCCATGGGGGGGAGTCCTACTAGGACTCCCAGTCCTAGTAGGATTCCCCCTTCCTTTTCCGGAGTGGGAAAGGGGGAAAGGGAGAGAGAAGAGGAGAAGGAAAGGGGGGCGCGCCCCCTCCCCTAGTCCAATTCGGACTCCCCATGGGAGGGGGCGCAGCCACCCCTTGTGGGCTGCCTCCCCTCTTACCTATGGCCCATGAGGCCCATTAACTCTCCCGGGGGGCTCCGGTAACCTCCCGGTACTCCGAAAAATACCTGAAACGATCCGGTACTATTCCGGTGTCCGAATATAACCTTCCAATATATCAATCTTTACCTCTCGATTATTTCGAGACTCCTCGTCATGTCCGTGATCTCATCCGGGACTCCGAACAATCTTCGGTCACCAAAACACATAACTCATAATACAAATCGTCATCGAACGTTAAGCGTGCGGACCCTACGGGTTCCAGAACTATGTAGACATGACCGAGACACATCTCCGATCAATAACCAACAGCGGAACCTGGATGCTCATATTGGTTCCTACATATTCTACGAAGATCTTTATCGGTCAAACTGTAATGACAACATACGTTATTCCCTTTGTCATCGGTATGTTACTTGCCCGAGATTCGATCGTCGGTATCTTCATACCTAGTTCAATCTCGTTACCGGCAAGTCTCTTCACTTGTTCCGTAATGCATCATCCCGTAACTAACTCATTAGTCACATTGCTTGCAAGGCTTATAGTGATGTGCATTACCGAGAGGGCCCAGAGATACCTCTCCGATACACAGAGTGACAAATCCTAGTCTCGATCTATGCCAACCCAACAAACACCTTCGGAGACACCTGTAGAGCATCTTTATAATCACCCAGTTACGTTGTGACGTTTGATAGCACACAAGGTGTTCCTCCGTTATTCGGGAGTTGCATAATCTCATAGCTAGTCAGAGGAATATGTATAAGTCATGAAGAAAGCAATAGCAATAAAACTTAACGATCATTATGCTAAGCTAACGGATGGGTCTTGTCCATCACATCATTCTCCTAATAATGTGATCCCGTTCATCAAATGACAACACATGTCTATGGTTAGGAAACTTAACCATCTTTGATTAACGAGCTAGTCTAGTAGAGGCATACTAGGGACACTGTGTTTTGTCTATGTATTCACACATGTATCAAGTTTTCGGTTAATACAATTCTAGCATGAATAATAAACATTTATCATGATATAAGGAAATATAAATAACAACTTTATTATTGCCTCTAGGGCATATTTCCTTCAACGGGCTGACGTCGGACCAGAAGAAGGAGATGGCCGCCATTGCTGTCGGCTGGCTGGCCGGCAGGCAGCCGGAGGATGATGATGTGCTGATGTAGGACGCTGCCGACGATGAACTGGCGTCGCCCTCCTCCTTCACGCCACTCTCACCGGTGCATTGCACCTTGTCCATTGGCGAAGCCCGTGCCCATTACATGGACATGGTGCGGGAGGAGGGGGAGGAGCAGTTTCGGGAGGCGCCTCCGACAACAACCACCTCCTGTAGGAGCACGTGCAAGCGGAGGAGCAGCTTGCCGCGAGCAGGGCTGTCGCGCCGGACGGGGACCTGGCGGAGCAGGAGGCACTGCTCGAGTCCTACCACTCCGCACGCAAGATCCACGTCGTCCGCCGGCGGTACCGCCAATGGATGGAGTAGGTGGCGGTCGCCTACATAGAGAGCGACGACGCGGCCGAGGCGGTGTTCGGCGGGACCGATGACGACGAGGAGGACATCGGCGAGTCCGTACCCCGCCGCTACGACCACGAAGCCGAAACGTCCGCGGACGCCGCCGGCAGCAAGGAAGATTAGTGCACGGTATGCCGCCACCGCTCATGTCCCGGGAAAGCCACCGCTCCTCCCCTCCCGTCGATGCCAAGCTTGGTGGGTTGAACATCTTCATCCGATTAGTCGCTTGGCGGCGATGTGGAGACGGGCTGCTTCACTTCCTGGGTCTCTGGAGGAGGAGGTTACGGAGGCGGAGCCGAAGAGCGCCGAGGCAGAATGTAGCTTGGCAAGG
Organism: Thinopyrum elongatum; assembly: GCA_011799875.1. Lineage (NCBI taxonomy): Eukaryota > Viridiplantae > Streptophyta > Magnoliopsida > Poales > Poaceae > Thinopyrum > Thinopyrum elongatum. Next base: position 610,407,232 of record CM022298.1, read on the forward strand.
CTGGATACAGGATCCTTTACACGTAAGACCTATTGCTCATGCCATTTGGGATCCTCATTTTGGTCAACCCGCCGTGGAAGCCTTTCCTCGATGAGTTGGCTGCCTGCCATAATCTTGTTGTCTTCTTCTTTCCCTAACCTTATCTTAGCCTTAGGCGCCTCTCGGAAACTTCATAATCTGAATCACTTTCCTCTCTGGGTAGTAACCATAACTTTAACTAGGAACTCGGCATTATAGGACCGAGTCTTCTTTAGTAGTAGCTGTCTGAGTTTTTCCGCTTTCCCCGATCTCCGCCACTTCATCCGTTGTGGCCCGTAATGTCATAGCTTTCAGGGTTGGGTTCTGATAGAACTCTATCCATAGAGACCTCCTCCCTTTGCTCGTATATAGCACTTAGAAGAGTGACTTCTCCCCGATAAGGGTTTAGAGTATAGAGAGGATGCCTTTCTATAAAAGACGGTGAAGTTTTAGTTCTCGCGGCTCATGTCTGGACATGGGAACGGGTGCCGGCGACCATTTAGATTTAGTATTAATTATACCTCTAGAGCCGGACTAGCACCGCTTTGATGTAATGAAATATGTTATGTTTATATGAAATTCGACCGTGTTTGCATGAATTTTATCCGGTTTGTTAAAAAAAATTGCAATGTATGCGGCTTGCGTTGGATGGTGGCCTCTCACATTCGTGTCCGTGAACTGGTCCTTCCCTTTCTGTGGACGGAAGTGAGAAGAAATTTGCGGGTAGTAGTTGAAGATGAAATTATGAAAGTGGATTTGGTACGCATCAGATCAGGATGTCTGTGCATCGCGTCAGGATCTGGATACACATCGCTGTCACATATGATTCAGTCAAATTAATAGTATAGTAGAAGCACACGATCCACGCGATCAGATCGTATTGGGTATTGTGGACAGCACATGGGGGAAAATATCTAGTGCTACCGTCAATTAGGTGATACGGTGCTACAGGTCTGCTTGGGGCGTTAGATCTGCAGGAAAGGGTCTGGATCAATTCACACTGTTGTTTACATGTGCCCCCTATAACATTTGCATCCTGCCCCTCAAAAGAAGCATGTGTTTGCAAAATCTACTATCTCTCCTTCAAGGCATGGTCTGGCTAGGTGCAGTACAGTATCTGGTCGTGTACATGTTGTCAGACCAAGTGCTTGATTATAACTAATAAATACTAAAGTCTCAAAAGACATCAAATACTCAATATAGAATTAGTAAATATGCTATTAAAAAATGCAATCAGCAACTCCAGAGGAGGTGAGAATGATTAACAGAACTGATACTTTCAACACGTATTCTTTCTACACGCGAGCATCACTGTTTAATTCATACAAAGTTCCAAAACGCTAGAACAAACGTCCTTGCACATTTTTGCCACATACATTCCTGCACGTCAAGACCAGGCAACAATGAATATAAAGTGAAGCAAATAAAATCCTAAAAGCATAACTAGTCATGCTGGTTTGATTTAACTCAAATATAAGCAACAAGACCATGCAAAACAAAGGAGATTCCACAACACTAGTAGCACCTTCAGGAAGCATGTTGGTGTCCAGTAATGCAAACCACAGCGATGCAATCTTCCAAATTGACAAAACACATATATGTAACTGTAGTAAAAGTTCTGATTTGCTAGACTAAACAAGGTGTTACTCCTGAACCTAAAAGGCACATATTGCCTCAAATATTACATTACTCTTGTCAGCGGCTAATATAGGCGATTTCCCTAATCTCACACCTAGAACACCAAAAAGATTGCCATCTTTCTGCTCCGGGATCGGTAGGCTCGGTTACGACTATTCTTCGAGGGTCAATCCATTCTTCGAGGGTCAACCCATACTTGTGGCCAACCTATTCCACATCTGCAAGCATGCGCATCATCGATTGGAACATCTGCCTCTGTAAAGAGTCACCTAGATAAACAATGGTATTATCCTGCATTCTGAAAAACGTCCAAGTTTGTAGTAAGTTGAATACAAGAAAAGTTAATACATCCCTGGTAAAAGCAGTGTAGTTGCATACTTGCATATCATCTCGTGCAAATTCATACGAAAGGAACAACAACACATACCTTGAGGAAAAATTGGGCAGCTTGGAACATTGGCATCTTTAACTTGGAATTAACATGACCTTAATATACATATATTCCTTGACGTTGTTTATTTAAAAGAGTACATTCCAATTCACAAATTACCATAGCTAAATGAAACAACATTGCTACAGATCACTAGATAGTCCTTTTTTCCTTGTATGCCATCCAGTGGTAGGCAGAAAAGCACACCTATATTGTAAGATCTGAACTAGAACAGCCTAAAAAAACATTTGGAAAAACATTATGACATTAAATATGGGAAATGCAAAATAACCTTCAAGACCGTCGCACCATCTTATTCTCCTGATCTGTTTTAAATATGGGAAATGCCAAACTTGTATAATTCAACTAGACATGTAAGGAGAGAAGAAACAACCAACATTTGAACACTGCCAGATTTCATGATTAGCAAGATGTTCTCAACAGTAACTGCACAAGAACTTGGTCTACGTCTGATAAAAAAAAAAGAACTTGGTCTACGTACCAAGCATTCTTCTAATTCTGCAAAGATTAAAATACAAATGCATCTCTGCTCAAAACTCACTTTACCATTTGCTGCAATTGCATTGCTGGACATGAATTTTTTCATAACTACAACTAACATTACATGTAGCTGTATTTGCATACATATTTTTTCACTTCTTTCATTTGTTGCATACAGTTTCAACAGTTTACTTTGAGTTCAGAATTTTGCACATCAAGCCTAAGAGTTGACACACTCTAGCCTTGTCTAAAAGTAACCCATGATTCACCAAAGGATTTAGCCAAACAAACAATCACATACTTCTGTGTCTATACGTGCTCAAACTTTTTTCCTAGTGAAAGTGAATTAGCGCATCAACACTTAAGGGCTACATATAGTGGAGAGAAATTCACAACTTTATGAGATTAGATGATGAACTAACCAATGCAGCTGGGCTCCTCCAATATATGTTGCACTTCTGGAGGAACGGGCAGTGGGCAAGCATGGCCTACAACTCAGGCCTGGTCCAGAACCGCTAGTACATGCAGCACCGCAGTTGGAAGAGGCGGATTGAGCTCCGACCTCCACGGCTGGCGCGTTGAAATTGACTTCTAACTCTAGATTGTGCGGTTGCCGGCGGCGACTGGAAATGTCCTATGGTAGCCACTGGTGCCGGCAAGGTAGTCGCCGTGGTATCCCACTCGAGTGGCTCGGACAGGAATCAACCGAACGACACCGACACGCGACTGCCGCACATTCAAACGCCACAACGGCCGCCCGTCCGTCCGTCTGCCGCCCACATTGATGGCACGTGGTTGCCGAGGCGTCTCCTCCGGCAACACTCGTCCGTGCCTATATAAATCGCTGCCCCGGCCATAGCCGCAGTCATCCACCTCAGATTCCTCTCTGCACCATTTCCACCATGGATCCCTCCCCCGCCGAAGCTCTCTGGAACGGGCTGACGTCGGACCAGAAGAAGGGAGATGGCCGCCATTGTTGTCGGCTGGCTGGCCGGCAGGCAGCCGGAGGACAATACATGCCGATGTAGGACGCTGCCAACAACGAACCGACGTCACCCTCTTCCTCCATGCCACTCTCGCCGGTGCATTGCACCTTGTCCATTGGCGAGGCCTGTGCCCATTACATGGACATGGTGCGGGAGAAGGGGGAGAAGCAGTTCCGGGAGGCGCCTCCGAGAACAACCACCTCCTGCAGGAGCACGTGCAAGCGGAGGAGCAGCTTGTCGCGAGCAGGGCTGTCGCGCCGGACGGGGACCTGGCGGAGCAGGAGGCACTGCTCGAGTCCTACCGTCCGCACGCAAGATCCACGTTGTCCGCTGGCGGTACCGCCAATGGGTGGCGGAGGTGGCGGTTGCCTACATAGAGAGCGACGACGCGGCCGAGGCGGTGTTCGGTGGGACCGATGACGAGGAGGAGGACATCGACGAGTCCACGCCCTGCCGCGACGACCATGAAGCCGGCACGTCCGCGAGCGCCGCCGGCAGCAAGGAAGAGTAGTGCATGGTATGGCGCTATCGCTCGTGTCCCAGGAAGGCCAACGCTCCTCCCCTCCTGTCGATGTCAAGCTTGGTGGGCTGAACATCTTCGGCCGATTAGTCGCTTAGCGGCGATGTGGAGGCGGACAACTTCACTTCCAGTGTCTCCGGAGGAGGAGGTTACGGAGGCGGACCTGAAGAACGCCAAGGCAGAACTGGAGACGGTGAAGTTTCAGTTCTCGCGGCTCATGTCCGGACACGGGGAACGGGTGCTGGCGACCATTTAGATTTAGTATTAACTAGCAAAAGGGCCCGTGCGTTAAAGCGGGAGAGAAAATTGGTGTGCTCATCAAAACATCCACCCGCATGGTATGATAGCATGGGATGGAGCCATGACAGGGAGCCTCACACGGAGGTGTAAAAGAAATGTATATCAGCTGCGCGTTAGTCACAAAACCAGCCTTAACAACGATGCAAAGAAAACTTCTCCAAAATATTGAAATCTACACTTAATTAGCTTATAGCTTCACGCATACAATTTGGAATAACACTGATTGACCTCGCAATGATATGCGTTCGACTTTACATAGATGTCAGCCATCCTTGTAGCGTTCATGTGGTCGGCTTTGCAACATGGTCCTCCCGACTTGAAATACCACCGACCGTACTTGCAACATATGCATAGTCCGTTGCACCATGGCAGTCCAACTTTTGCAGTAAAAAATAATAGTGGCAACTGGTGTTGCATTGGCATGCTTATGCTAGATGCATAGGGTGTTCGGTCTTGGAACGCCGCGTCCCGCTTGCAGCAGCAACGGCCAGGCTGCTAGTGCCGTGTATTCCGGTTGCATCAACGACGTACAATCAATCAGGTAATTTTTAAAATAAAATGTAATTTGGTCGCACAAAAAACATTCATGTATTTTCTTTTTTTTTAACACTAATATGCTGCTCTCCTATGGCCGTCCCAAGCGAGCCTCATGAAATCCTTCTCTTTAGTTTCCGCTTAATTACTAAAGGCCATGCATGCAAAGGGCGAGCCCCCGCTTCATCAAATCCCACTTTAATTACCATCGTCATGCAGCAAGAGCGTCCCCCGATTTCTTCTCTCATCAAATCTCTACTTACCCAGAGCAGCATCCCTCCCCTTTTTCCTCTCATCAAATCAATCTCGTTTAATTACCATCAATCCCGCTTAATTAGTTCCCCAGCATGCACAAATCGTTTTTTTCTCTCATCAAATCTCTCTCTTTTGTTTCCCACAATCCCGCATAATTATGCATGCATGCATGTTTCCTTCTTTTGTAGAGTGTTTCTCTCTTTTCCTCTGTTTATTGATTCTCAATGTGGGTTGCTGATATTTTAGACATTTACAAATGTATATAAATTGGTGAAATTTGATATAAAGAATCGAGGTGGGATTATTATTAGGGAACCATATATTGTAACAAAAGGCAAGCTAGCCCGGGTGGCTGCAGACTTCTCTGTGGAAGTGGAGGTTGTGAGTTCGAACAACAGATGATTAATACTTTTTTTTGTTTTTTGGCTGCTCCCCAATAGGGCCAAGTTTGGCCCATGTAGGGGGCACACGAAATAAAGGCGGCCCAAGAGAGATGTGCGAAATTTAGCCAGTATGATTTTTTTTTAGTACCATCCACTAGTAGAAAAAGGCTCATTTGTCCCGGTTCCAGAGGCCCATTTGTCCCGGTTCTGAAACCGGGACTAAAGAGTCGGGACTAAAGCCCAATACCTTTAGTCCCGGTTCGCCTACAAACCGGGACAGATGGGGCTCCACGTGGCCGCTGCGGCTTGCCCAGGCAGGAGGGCCTTTTGGCCCGGTTGGTAGCACCAACCGGGACCAAAAAGCATCCACGCGTCAGCAGTTCAGGGGCTGGGGTTTTTTTTTTTAAAGGGGGGGAGGGGTTTGGAGGTTTTGTAGGGTTAGTTTAGGGGTTTCATATATTGTGTTAGCTAGGTAATAAAGAGAAGTGACCTCTCTTATCTCCGTGCTTGGTCGACGCTACGTACTATACGTATAGAGAGAACTCGCGACACGCTAGCTAGTAAGGAAATGAAGGAAACCATTAAGTATACAAGATCATCATGAACATATATATACAGAGAGAAGTGATCGACCTCCTCCTTCTCCGAAAGATTGGTCGAACAACAAGTTTTCGTATATCTATCCGACGCTACTAGCTACATATATACAATATAAGATCTCTTACAATCCCTAACATCTGATGTCAAGTTCCACATGGTATTCTCCGGCTTTATTGATGACGTGGTCAAGAAAGAATCCCGCCAATTTCTCTTAAATTGTTTTTATGCGATCTTGTGGTAGGAGTTCATCCCGCATCTGCCACATCTAATTTGAAGAAGGGGGTCAATACATATATATGAATGAAACTCAACACAAATGATGGTAATAAAATAAAATTGTGAATATTATTGCTTACGCACTTCATATTGTTTTTCAGAGTAGCCCCGCTCACAGGTCGTGTGGCGGATGAACTCGCAAATGTAGTATCCACAAAAATCATTCCCGCCTTCCTGCCACAACCACTTTACAAGAAATAGAGGTCAATCAAACTGATAAGCAAGCATGCTAAATGGTATTGATGAAACTAGTTAGAATCAATGGGAGATGCGCGGAACTAGCTAGTAGTACTTACTTTCGGGTGTGTAAATCGAAGCTCCCCCAGCAGTCTCGGAGTTTCTGCGGTGAACTCTTTTCAAACCCTGCCAGACAAAGAAAACAATTACTTGATATCAGGAAATGAACAAAGTTGCCGATATGGTGCGATAACGATCGATTGAACTTACTTCTCGAGCATTTTAGTCATGGCCGCATACTCCTTGGGATCTTTTCGTCTCGAGTCTAAGACGGTTACTAGTCCCTGCTCAAGCTTAATCTCTAGGAGAATAAAGTGGAAGCTGCGCACGCATGCATAACTCATCAATTACAATACTATAACCTCGAGTAATAAGGGAAACCGAATATGCACAAGACAGTAACACTCACTTGAAGTTGTAAGGAAAGAGTATTTTATCTTTGTTTTGATTTCGAAGCAACGATTGTAGCAAGTTGGCCTCGGTTTCTTTGGCATTATATTTAACCGTCCATTCATCTATGAGATTTGTGTTAATGAACCCAATATCATAGATTTGTGCTTTTCTGCATTCAACGATCTTCAATCTGCATAATATAGTGAGGATAATTATATATACATGCAATGAAAGAGCTGAGCTATATATAGAGACTTAATTACAGAAGTAGTACTTACAGACAGTAGCAAGTGACGATTATTTTATCGAGGGCCTTTTGATTGAAAAACTGGAAGAACTCCTCAAATGGAACAGACAACAGATCAATTCCAACGAGGTCGTGCTCCTCTTTAACTCTCAGCGTCAAAGTATCCATCCCAGATTCCTTGCAGGTGTCCATGTACCACTCATGGAATCTTCGCATCATCGTTGTTAGAGGAGGATAACCAGGTTTGATGAGAGGCTTCCCGTGCCGGTATTTGTGTTTGTCCACCTCCATTATATCAAAATGTGCATCGTCGGGCAGGTAATTTGCAGGATTGGTACCAGGCACCATCCCCGGATGATTAGCGACGATATCGCTAGACACCTTGAGCGGGGGGCACGATTGGTTCGCTTGTTCGCCGAGCTGGGGAATTTTTTTCCCACTTCTTCATTCTGCTAACCTTCGATCACTGCAAGTACTTCCCGACCGCTCCGCTTCCTGATATGTCCTTTCAATAATGCGCTCATAGTTGGTTTGCGGCGGAGACGGTGGTGGTCGCTTCAGGGCATCGAGAGTGCGCTTCACTTTCACCGGGTCTATCTTCTCCTCCGGAGGTGGAGGTTTCTTTGCAAAAAAGTCCTTCACTTGGGCTTTACAGATCTCCGCATTTTCCTCCTCGGTCATCTCGTATGGTAACTTCTCTAGAGGCTTGAGAGATGGATCGAATCTGTATTGCCTCCCGCCTCTGGCTGTACTGAAAGACGCCGGAGCGGCGGCGTCTCTCTTCCGCTGCTGCTGACGAGTAGTAGAAGGAGGCGGAGTGCTCCGACGCGCCGGAGCAGTCGGAGCGGCGGCTTCTGTCTTCCGCCATTGCTGACGAGGCGGAGGAGGAGGTGGGCTGCTCGGACGCGCCGGAGCAGGCGGAGAAGGAGGCGGAGTGCCGCCCTCACGCGCCGGAGCAGTCGGAGAAGGAGGCGGAGTGCCCTGATCACTCACCGGAGGAGGAGGAGGAGGAGGCCGAGTGCCCTGACTCGCCGGAGGCGGAGGCGTCCAATTCGGAAGCTTGATGTGCTCCTTCGGCCAAAGACATGGAGTCTTCAGAGCAAGACCCAGCTGAGTATCCCCTTCACCTGTAGGGTGGTCAAGCTCGAGCTCCTCAAATCCCTCTGTTACTTCATCCACCATCACAACATCATAGCCTTGTGGAATCGGACGGCAGTGAAAAGTTGCATCGGGTTCAGGAGGTGCAACAGAGCCGACAGCCGCCTTGACCTTGAGGTGCTGCCATTGCATCATAAGCTGGCAATGCTGAGCCTCCGTGATAGCATCCATGGGGTAGCTAGGAGCCATGAAGTCAGGCTGCTGAACGAGCTCGGTGGAAGCCACGCTGCTTCTCTGTTGAGATGGCGTGGTAGCTTCTGGGGTAGCTCCGGCACCTCGCTGGCTCTCAACTTGTTCCTCTAGCTTTTGTACCCTTGCATTCAGCTTCTGCAGTTCGCTCTGCTCCAGTTTCCTCTTCCTCTCCCGGGTTTTGTAACCGCCTGCGCTGGGAAACGCAACCTTCCACGCAACGGAGCCTGGCGTGCCACGTGTTCGTCCAGGGTGCTCAGGATTCCCGAGGGCCTCGGTCAGCTCGTCATTCTCTCTGTCGGGAATGAACGTCCCTTGCTGCGCTGCGGCGATACACTTCTGAAGCTTCTTGATGGGTATTGCAAGTTGCTCGTCCGTCCAAACGCACTTCCCTGTTTCAGGGTCCAAGGTTTCCCCAACCCTGAAGAACCAAGTCCTTGAACGGTCTGGCCAGTTCAATGTCTCTGGTTCGACCCCTTTAGCAAGCAGGTCATTCTCAGCTTTGTCCCATAGCGTCCGGGCTTTGAGGTAGCCACCTGACCCTGTGCGATGGTGAAACTTCTTCTTTGCAGCATTTATCTTATTTGTTTCTAACATCTTCTTACTCTTGTCCGATGTCTTGTAGGCCACAAATGCGGGCCAGTGATCTCTTATCTTCTCAAATCGGCCGGTGAATTCTGGAGTCTTCCCTTTGTCGACAAACGTTGATTTCAACTCATTCTTCCACCTCCTGAATAGATCTGCCATCTTCTTAAGAGCACACGCCTTGACCAATGGCTTTATAACTGGCTTACCCGGATCCTCCTCTGGCGGTAGGGTGAAATTTGCCTTTAGCGAGGTCCAAAGATCATCTTTCTGTCTATCGGTGACAAAAGAAACTTGAGGGTCTTCGTTCTTCTTAGGCTCATTCCATAGCTGGATGCTGATCGGGATGCTGTCCCTAACAATAGCTCTGCACTGAGCTGAAAATGCATCCTTGGTCCGCCTCGGTTCAATCAGCTGGCCATCGTTCGCGATTGCTGTGATCGTGAACCTTTCATCCTGACGCAACCTTTTCTTTGGGCCTCGTCTCGTTACCGAAGTTTGGCTCGATCCGGAGGGCTTTAAAAGAAGAAAGAAGAGTTAATATATGTACATACCAAAACAATTAATGCATCAATTAGCTAGTCAGCACAGGCTTAATTAATATATATACCTCGTCGGACTTTGCAACAGCTCCCTCCTCCGTTCGATCACCGGAGCCATCATCATGGTCTCCTTCTTCCTCCGGCATTCGGTCACCGGAGCCATCATGATCATGTCCTTCTTCCTCCATTGTTCGATCACCGGAGCCTTCACCCTCTCCTTCCAGACAATCGGTGTTGTTGAGATACGACAAGACATCACCTCCGCCGAGGATGATGTCCCCCAACAACTCTTCTGTTTCCAAGTCTCTTTGTTGATCCATAGTTTCTGCAAATATTACAACATGACAATTAATATACAAACATGAGAGATGGATATATTAGTGGCAAACATAGACCTAGCTAGCTAATCACAACAAGGAATATTAATTAGTGGCCTCGACGCTTCTACGATTTGGGGTGGCCTCGACAACGCTTCTAGGGTTTGGGGTGGCCTCGACAACGCTCTTTTAACTTGGTAAATTTGGGTGGCCTCGACGCTTCTAGGGTTTTGGGTGGCCTCGGAAACGCTTCTAGGGTTTGGGGTGGCCTCGACGCTTCTAGGGTTTGGTCGGGCGAGAGGGGGTTGATCGACGTCCCCCATCATGTTGAAGAGTTACCGGAGTTCTCTCATGAATGTCCGACGTCTAGACCGCCTCTCTCATGAATGTCAAACAAGGGATTTAACAAAATGGCGCCATTCTGGATGTGCAGAAAATGGTCCATATTTTTCCTGATCTCATCTACCCTTCTATATGTCACGTTGTCAGTGTCAAAGGATTCAAGAAAACCATGGATTCATCATTAGCCGGAAGTAACAGGCGCATAATGGTACGAAGCTCTCCAAAATTGTTTTGGAACGGAGTCCCGGATAGGATAATTAGTTTTTTGGTACGAAGTTCAGCAAGAGCCTTCCGAATATCGCTATTTGGAAGGCCTTTGCTGAAATTCGTACCAAAAAGCGAATTATTATATCCGGAACTCCATTCCAAAACAACTTTGAAGAGCTTCGTAGCATCATACGCCTGTTACTTCCGGCTAATGATGAAGCCATGAATTTCTTCAATACTTTGACAGACAACGTGACATATAGAAGAATATATATCTCTACTATAAACTATACATATATCATATCTCAATATATATATATACTCCATATCATATATATATATTGAGATCAGAAAAAAAATTGGATCAACTTGTGCACATCCATAATGGGGCATTCTTGATAAATCTATATATGTCAAAATTCAAACTTTGACATATGATCAAATGTTGCATATGTCAAAATTCAAACTTTGACATATGATCAAACTTTGATATATGATCAAATGTTGCATATGTCAAAATTCAAACTTTGACATATGATCAAACTTTGATATATGTCCACTGCGATATAAAATGATACATAGACTTGTTCGGGCGAGAGGGGGTTGATCGACGTCCCCCCTCATGTCGAAGTTACCGGAGTTTTCTTCTAGTGGTTTGGGTGGCCTTGAGAGTTTGTCGGGTAGGGGCGGGAGGGGGTAGGAGATCGAAAACGCTTTTTTTCTAGGGTTTGGGTGGCCTCGAGAGTTGGTCACCCTTAATAACGAGAGGGGGGGAACATTTTACCTTAGTAACTTAGAAAAATGTTATCGGGAGGGGGTATATCGCCCCCCCCCCCCCCTCATGTCGAATTTATCGGGAGGGGCTATATCAACGACATACATATAGCCACATACATTAAAAAAATCCTATGAACACCATACATACATATAGCCACATACATATATATGGCTATGAAAAAAAATCATCATATAAAAAAAATGTTATCGGGAAAGGGTATATCGACCCCCCCCCCCCCTCATGTCAAGTTATCGGGGAGGGGCTATATCGACACACGACTATACATACACCACTACAGTATAAAAAAATTCTATGAACATCCATATATACATACATATAGCCACATACATATATATGGCTATGAAAAATGCTATGAAAAAAAAATTCATCATATAAAAAATGCTATGAACAAAACAATTAATACATATATGAACAAAACAATTTTATGAACATCCATACATACATAGCCACATACATATATATATATACATTATATATGAACAAAACAATTTTCATCATATAAAAAATATCAACATATATACATTATATGTGAACTCCACCATTTCTCTAAAAAAATTCTCTATGCAAATTTCTCTAAAAAGTTCTCTTCCATCTCATCTCATCTCCACGAAACATCTATCTAAAAAATACATACATACATATATGAACATCTAAAAACATCTAAAAACATCTAAAAACATGTAACAAAAAAATAGCATATATAACAAAAAAAAGCACAGCGGCGGCGGGGCAGGGCAGGGGCGCGGTGCTCACAGAGGGAGGCGTCGTGGCAGGGGCAAGGGGCACGGCGGGCGGCGTCGGGGCGGGCAGGGGCGCATGGCGGGCGGCGTCGGGGCGGGCAGGGGCGCGGGGAGCGGCGCCGACGTCGGGGCAGAGGGCGTCGGCGGCGGTGGCGACGACGGCGAGGTGGAGCAGCCCGACAGCGTCGGCGACGACGAGGTGGAGCAGCCTGACGGCGTCGGGGCAGGGCTCGGCGGCAACGGCGACGAGGGAGCAGCTGGGGGCGTCGGGGCGCAGAAGAAGTGATTTTTGCAGAAACTGCTAAGTGTTTTCTTATATACACGAAGCATTGGTCCCGGTTCGTCACACGAACCGGTACCAATGCACCCCTTTCGTCCCGGTTGGTGCTACCAACCGGGACCAAAGGCCTTGTGCTGCCCGCGGCCAAAAGTTTAGTCCCACCTCGCTAGTTGAGAGGGGCGCGGAGTGGTTTATAAGCCCCACTGCCGCTGCCCTCTCGAGCTCCTCTCAAATGCAGGCTTACGGGCCTAACCTCACACTCCGCTGCCTGTGGGCCTACTGGGCCTTCTGCGGGCCTGAATCCTGGCCCGTGGTTGGGTTTCTAGTCGTATTCAAGCCATGGTGGCCCAGTAGGTGGCATTTTTTTCTATTTTTTTCTAGTTTTTTTTGTTTTGTTTTTTGCTTTATTTATTTTCTTTTGTTTTTTGCTTTATTTTTTAATTCTTTTTGCTTTTAGGTCACAAAAATTATAAACTTTCTGTTAGTGCCATTAGTTTTCAAATTTGAATAGTTTAAATTTGAATTCTTTGAAATTTATGTGAATCACTAGTTTGTGATTAACTTTACTATAAAAATATATTTTGGAGTGATTCTTTTTCCTGCTATTTAATATTACTGTGTTTTATCATTATATTCAAAAACAGATTTTGTTATTTTAGTTTCTAACAAAAAATTCTTTATGAAAATTCTTTTTGCTATTAAAGTTTCTAACAAAAATAATTCTTTATGAAAATTCTTTTTGCTTTCAATGTTTTGAACAGAAAATACTTTGATAATTTTAGTTGCATAAATTTTATATAATTTTAGTTTCAAAAATACTAGAGGTTTATAAAAGCTTTTTAGTTGATTCCTTTTGCTATTAGAGTTTTATAAAAGCTTTTTAGTTGATTCTTTTTGCTATTGAAGAAAATTATAGTTTTGTTTTACTTGATCATAACAGAATATTTTAATTGAATATTTTTAGTTCATTCTTTTTGCTATTAGTTCATTCTTTGAGCTAAATGACCCTGAAATTAAAAAGCACTACAAATGAACTCTGAAAAGGTTGAAAGTTGGCATGGTATCATCCTTTCACCCACATAGCATGTGCTAAAAAGTTGAGAGGGTTACGGCAAAAACTGGATGCACTTCGTGTACAAAATGGACAATCTCTTTCGAAGTATCAGGGTTTCGAACGAAAACTCATCTGTTACAAAGGGATTTCATTTTTTTGAACTTATTTGAACTCCAGACTTTTTATTTGTTCAAAATGCACCATTCAAAGCCGCATCATCAATTTTCAACCCTTTCTGACTTCATCTGATATTTTTCATGCATTTACTGATTTTTTTTGAGCTAAATGACCCTGAAATTGAAAAGCATTACAAATGAATTCTGAAAAGGTCTAAAGTTGGCATGGTATCATCATTTCACCCACATAGCATGTGCTAAAAAGTTGAGAGGGTTACGGCAAAAACTGGATGCACTTCATGTACAAAATGGACAATCTCTTTCGAAGTATCAGGGTTTCGGAGGAAAACTCATCTGTTACAAAGGGATTTTATTTTTTTGAACTTATTTGAACTCCAGACTTTTTGTGTGTTCAAAATGCACCATTCAAAGCCACATCATCAATTTTCAACTATTTCTAACTTCATTTGGTATTTTTCATGCATTTACTGATTTTTTAAGCTAAATGACCCTGAAATTGAAAAGCTCTACAAATGAATTCTAAAAAGGTTGAAAGTTGGCATGGTATCATCATTTCACCCACATAGCATGTGCTAAAAAGTTGAGAGGATTACGGCAAAAACTGGATGCACTTCATGTACAAAATATACAATCTCTTTCGAAGTATCAGGGTTTCGGACGAAAACTCATCTGTTACAAAGGGATTTTATTTTTTTGAACTTATTTGAACTCCAGACTTTTTGTGTGTTCAAAATGCACCATTCAAAGCCACATCATCAATTTTCAACCCTTTCTGACTTCATCTGGTATTTTTCATGCATTTACTGATTTTTTTGAGCTAAATGACCCTGAAATTGAAAAGCACTACAAATGAACTCTGAAAAGGTTGAAAGTTGCCATGGTATCATCATTTCACCCACATAGCATGTGCTAAAAAGTTGAGAGGGTTATGGCAAAAACTGGATGCACTTCGTGTACAAAACGGACAATCTCTTTCGAAGTATCAGGGTTTCATACAGAAACCCATCAGTTACAAAAGGCATTTCATTTCTTCACATGTAACTGCAGTAATATTCTAGATCAAAGGCATCATCATAATAGTTGTGGAGAGAAAGTCTTCACTTTTTCTTCGCTTGTGTCTTTTGCTTATTGCGCCGTAACCATGGATAATCTTCATCGTTTAACAGGGTGCTTGGGTCAGCCTTGACTTTGAAGGGAGGAATTTCATGAAACTTTTCATAATCTTCAGACATGTCTGTCTTGCCCTCCAATCCCACGATGTCTCTTTTTCCTGAAAGAACTATGTGGCGCTTTGGCTCATCGTATGATGTATTCGCTTCCTTATCTTTTCTTTTTCTCGGTTTGGTAGACATGTCCTTCACATAGAAAACCTGCGCCACATCATTGGCTAGGACGAATGGTTCGTCTGTGTACCCAAGATTGTTCAGATCCACTGTTGTCATTCCGTACTGTGGGTCTGCCTGTACCCCGCCTCCTGACAGATTGACCCATTTGCACTGAAACAAAGGGACCTTAAAATCATGTCCATAGTCATGTTCCCATATGTCCACTATGTAACCATAATATGTGTCCTTTTCCCTCTTGGTTGCAGCATCAAAGCGGACACCGCTGTTTTGGTTGGTGCTCTTTTGATCTTGGGCGATCATGTAAAATGTATTCCCATTTATCTCGTATCCTTTGTAAGTCAATACAGTCGAAGATGGTCCCCTGGACAACGAGTACAGCTCATCAGAAACAGTGTTGCCACCTCTGAGACGTGTTTGCAACCAACTGCCGAAAGTCCTGATGTGTTCACATGTAATCCAGTCGTCACACTGCTCTGGGTGTTTGGAGCGCAGAATGTTCTTGTGTTCATCGACATACGGGGTCACCAAGGTAGAGTTCTATAGAACTGTGTAGTGTGCTTGAGACCAAGAATGCCCGTCCCTACATATTATTGAGTCCTCTCCTAGCGTGGCTTTTCCAGTCAGTCTCCCCTCATACCGCGATTGAGGGAGACCAATCTTCTTAAGGCCAGGAATGAAGTCAACACAAAACCCAATGACATCCTCTGTTTGATGGCCCATGGAGATGCTTCCTTCTGGCCAAGCGCGGTTGCGGACATATTTATTTAGGACTCCCATGAACCTCTCAAAGGGGAACATATTGTGTAGAAATACATGGCCCAGAATGACAATCTCGTCGACTAGATGAACTAGGACGTGTGTCATGATATTGAAGAAGGATGGTGGGAACACCAGCTCGAAACTGACAAGACATTGCGCCACATCACTCCTTAGCCTTGGTATGATTTCTGGATCGATCACCTTCTGAGAGATTGCATTGAGGAATGCACATAGCTTCACAATGGCTAATTGAACGTTTTCCGGTAGAAGCCCCCTCAATGCAACCGGAAGAAGTTGCGTCATAATCATGTGGCAGTCATGAGACTTTAGGTTCTAGAACTTTTTCTCTGCCATATTTATTATTCCCTTTATATTCGACGAGAAGCCAGACGGGACCTTCATACTGAGCAGGCATTCAAAGAAGATTTCCTTCTCTTCATTGGTAAGAGCGTAGCTGGCAGGACCTTCATACTACTTTGGAGGCATGCCGTCTTTTTCGTGCAAACGTTGCAGGTCCTCCCATGCCTCCGGTGTATCTTTTGTCTTCCCATATACGCCCAAGAAGCCTAGCAGGTTCACGCAAAGGTTCTTTGTCACGTGCATCACGTCGATTGAAGAGCGGACCTCTAGGTCTTTCCAGTAGGGTACGTCCCAAAATATAGATTTCTTCTTCCACATGGGTGCGCATCCCTCAGCGTCATTCGGAACAGATAGTCCGCCGGGACCCTTTCCAAAGATTACGTGTAAATCATTGACTATAGCAAGTACGTGATCACCGGTACGCATGGCGGGCTTCTTCCGGTGATCTGCCTCGCCTTTGAAATGCTTGCCTTTCTTTCGACATTGATGGTTGGTCGGAAGAAATCGACGATGCCCAGGTACACATTCTTCCTGCATTTGTCCAGGTATATACTTTCGGTGTCAGCTAAACAGTGCGTGCATGTGTGGTATCCCTTGTTTGTCTGTCCTGAAAGGTTACTGAGAGCAGGCCAAGCATTGATGGTTACAAACAGCAACGCATGCAGGTCAAATTCCTCCTGTCTGTGCTCATCCCACACACGTACACCGTTTCCATTCCACAGCTGTAAAAGTTCTTCAACTAATGGCCTTAGGTACACATCAATGTCGTTGCCGGGTTGCTTAGGGCCTTGGATGAGTACTGGCATCATAATGAACTTCCACTTCATGCACAGCCAAGGAGGAAGGTTATAGATACATAGAGTCACGGGCCAGGTGCTGTGATTGCTGCTCTGCTCCCCAAAAGGATTAATGCCATCCGCGCTTAAACCAAACCATACCTTCCTTGCGTCACCTGCAAACTCCTCCCAGTACTTTCTCCCGATTTTTCTCCACTGCGACCCGTTAGCGGGTGCTCTCAACTTTCCGTCTTTCTTACGGTCCTCTCTGTGCCATCGCATCAACTTGGCATGCTCTTTGTTTCTGAACAGACGTTTCAACCGTGGTATTATAGGAGCATACCACATCACCTTCGCAGGAACCCTCTTCCTGGGGGGCTCGCCGTCAACATCACCAGGGTCATCTCGTCTGATCTTAAACCGCAATGCACCGCATACCGGGCATGCGTTCAAATCCTCGTACGCACCGCGGTAGAGGATGCAGTCATTAGGGCATGCATGTATCTTCTGCACCTCCAATCCTAGAGGGCATACGACCTTGTTTGCTGCGTACGTACTGTCGGGCAATTCGTTATCCTTTGGAAGCTTCTTCTTCAATATTTTCAGTAGCTTCCCAAATCCTTTGTCAGGCACAGCATTCTCTGCCTTCCACTGCAGCAATTCCAGTACGGTACCGAGCTTTGTCTTGCCATCTTCTCAATTGGGGTACAACCCTTTTTTGTGATCCTCTAACATGCGATCGAACTTCAGCTTCTCCTTTTCACTTTCGCACTGTCTCTTTGCATCAACAATGACCCGGCGGAGATCATCATCGGGCACATCGTCTGGTTCCTCTTGATCTTCAGCTTCCCCCATTGCAGCATCACCGTATTCAGGGGGCACATAGTTGTCATCATCCTCTTCTTCTTCGTTGTCTTCCATCATAACCCCTATTTCTCCGTGCTTGGTCCAAACATTATAGTGTGGCATGAAACCCTTATAAAGCAGGTGGGTGTGAAGGGTTTTCGAGTCAGAGTAAGACCTCGTATTCCCACAGCTAGGGCATGGACAACACATAAAACCATTCTGCTTGTTTGCCTCAGCCACTGCGAGAAAATTATGCAGGCCCTCAATGTACTCGGAGGTGCGTCTGTTACCGTACATCCATTTCCGGTTCATCTGCGTGCATTATATATAATTAAGTGTGTCAAAAACCATTACAGAACATCATGAATAGATAAGTGACCAAATTAATAGAAGTTCATCATCACATTAAAACCAAAGTGCATACATAGTTCTCCAGAGCATCTAATTAAACCATACATTGAAACTATGTAAAACATTTCAATGCAACAACAAATGCGATCATAATCGCAACCAAGGTAACAATTGATCCAACGGCATAATGATACCAAGCCTCGGTATGAATGGCATATTTTGTAATCTTTCTAATCTTCAAGCGCATTGCATCCATCTTGATCTTGTGACCATCGACGACATCCGCAACATGCAACTCCAATATCATCTTCTCCTCCTCAATTTTTTTCAATTTTTCCTTCAAGTAATTGTTTTCTTCTTCAACTAAATTTAACCTCTCGACAATATGGTCGGTTGGAATTTCTGGTTCACATAGCTCCTAGATAAAAATATCTATGTCACGTTGGTCGGCATAATTGTCATAAACAATAAATGAACCAAATAGTTATAAAATAAAATATATACCACATCCGAATCATAGACAGGACGAGGGCCGACGGGGGCGGATACCAAAACCATCGCACTACATAATAACAAACAATAATAAAAGTAAGAAAATTATACAAGTATCTATCTAAATCATACAAATAAGAATTTTTTTTTAGAAAGAAGATAAGAACAAGAGGCTCACCACGGTGGTGCCGGCGACGAGATCGGCGCGGGCGATCGATAGCGGTGAAGACGGGGACGGGACGTGACGGACCGCTAAAACTAGACAAATTTTGAGGAAAATGGAGCTTGGAGGTCGAGCTTGGAGAGGAGAAAGCTTAAGTAGTGTGGCTCGGGCATTTCATCGAACACCTCATGTGCATAGGAGGTGAGCTAGAGCACCACAAAGCCCTCCCCTCGCCGGCCAGAAAAAACAGAGCAGTGAAGTGCTCTGCTCGCGGGCGAGGGGGTATATATAGGCACCTCATCGGTCCCGATTCATGGGTGGAACCGGGACTAAAGCCACACCTTTGGTCCCGATTCCAGCCACGAACCGGGACCAATGGTTGTGGGCCAGGAGCGAGGCCCATTGGTCTCGGTTCGTGTCTGGAACCGGGACCAAAGGGGCCAGACGAACCGGGACCAATGCCCCACGAGGCCCGGCCGGCCCCCTGGGCTCACGAACCGGGACCTATTCCCCCATTGGTACCGGTTCGTGACTGAACCGGGACTAATGGGCTGGCCAGGCCTGGACCAAAGCCCTGTTTTCTACTAGTGATCTCTGATAGAAAAATATTTGAAAAAAATAACAGTATGGATGAACGGATGAAAAATTCGTAGAAACGCACCTTGCTTTATTAGTAGGTATAGATATAGATTATACCTCTAGAGCCAGACTAGCACCGCTTTGATGTAAATGTAATGAAATATGTTAATGTTTATATGAAATTCGGCCTTATTTGCATGAAATTTATCCGGTTTATTAAAAAAATTGCAATGTATGCGGCTCGCGTTGTATGATGGTCTCTCACATTCGTGTCCGCGAACTGGCCGTTCCCTTTGCGCGGATGGAAGCGAGAAGAAATTTGGGGTAGTAGTTGGAGATGAAATTATTAGAGTGAATTTGGTACGCATCAGATCGGCATGTCTGTGCATCGCGTCAGGATTTGGATACACATCGCTGTCATACATGATTCAGTCAAATTAATAGTATAGTAGAAGCAGACGATCAACGCGATCAGATCCTATTGGATATTGTGGACAGCACATGGACGTACAGTTGGGGTGCGGCAGCGTGGTAGGGTGGTTGACCAAGCACGCCCGCTCCAGGAGGAAGACGTCAATGGAGGATGTGCTGCCAAGGAGGCTATATGCACGCTTACACAAAAAGTGGTTCTGAGTAAAACAAGTACTCCCTCTTTTTAATTGACATTCTACAAATTTTAAGACAAATTGGCAAGTAAGTTAATATTACTATCTCTCTACTTAAATATGTAAACAACCAATCCAAACTACATTAAAATTACCCTTTTGCTAATTCTGGGTTAACCAGGATATAAGTTAGAGCTAGGTCGATTTTTTGACCACGAGATCTGCATCACGCTTTGTAATTCCCACAAAGTTGCGCATGAGTTCTAATTGCGTGCAATTGCACATGGACTTTTTACAATTGCATATGCATTTGTGTGATTTTAAGCTAGTTCATCAGACATCATAAAACAAAAAAAAAGGAACACACATCATATTGCCAATCGAAAGACCGTAAATTAAAAAAGATAAGATCACATTCCAAGTATTGATGCCGTGTGATTGAGTTCTCGCCGTTGTTTAACACTATGTGCAAGTGGTCCCTTGGCGTCTTGATCTCGCTTACGGTACGCCCACCACCAAATTTATATCTCTGTCATCCAAGTTATTGTATGAGTTGAAAGATCAAGATGCGATCGGGGCAGGAATAAGAGAATTTTTTACAAATATACCCCTGCCAAATCGCATTGTCAAAATTACACCCGCCAATTCTATTGTCAAAAGTTCCATGGCGACAAGAGGAAAAGTCACATGTATCACATACCGCCGTACCGGTTGGCGGGAAAAACAATCCGCCGTTCGGACGATGGGAAGGACGTCCTGCCGGTGCCTTTTGTGGGAGGTGATGTGGCCTGCTGCGTCAGGTAGCGGGAGGTTTAGGTCACATAGGCTAGTCAGTCGACACGCCATCCTGCCAGTCCGGGTGTTAGAGTGTCTCGTATTTTTTGAAAAATTTGACCCCGACTTGAGGCACGTCTGGCCCTTAGACAAAACTAATTTGAAATCTGACCCCTGGGGTCGGCGCCACATATCATGGAGCCGAATTTGTACATGTTGGCGCCACACTACACGGAGCCGACATGTACAAGTTCGGCGTCGTGCTACATGGAGCCGACCTCAGATGGGCCCACAAAAACCCTATGGGTCAGTTTTGCTCGGCTCCACATAGCATGGCGCCGAAATTGTACATCTCAGCGCCATGTAGTGTGGCGCCGACATATACAACTTCGGCGTCATGCTATGTGGCGCCGACCCCAGAGGTCAGATTCCAAATTAGTTTTGCCCAAGGACTAGATGTACCTCAAGTCGCTCAAAGGGGCCAGATTTTTCAAAAAATACGAGCATCTCCAGCCGTTCGGCCCCTCAGTGGCTTGAAATATCGTCACCTCGGGGCGCGCCGGCGAAAATATCGGCGTGGGGGCGGTCGGTTTCCCAACCACCGCCCCAAGACCCCCCCAAACACCGTTTTTTGAAACATAAACTCGGCCAAAACTCGGCCAAACACGACACATATTCGGCCAAACTAGACGATTTCATTGAAATTTGTACATAAAAACTTAAAAACATGAATTTAAAACGACGAGTACGCCTAGCACTACCACGTCGCCACCGCCGCCCGCCTTCTACATGCCGAGGAGCCTATAGAACCGGGTGTAGTCGCCGCCGTCGTCGTCGTCATCGTCGCCGTCGTCCCTGCTGCACCCCTGACCAGCGTCGCCGATGCGCGGGGGGTTGGACGGCCCGGGCGCGTCCTCGTCGTCGCTGTCGAGGATGACAATGCCGCCCTCCTCACGTCCGCGGCGCCGAGCGGCGATCTCCTCGAGGGCGCGGCGCTGGCGCGCCACCTGCTCGCGGACGTAGTCCTCCTTCGCCCATTTGAGGGCGGTCTCGGCGGCGGCGGCCATGTCCGCGTGCTCCTTCACGGGGAGCACCCCGGCTCGGTCTTCGGCCTGACGAGCCGAGAAGAAGAAGGAGAGGGGCGGCCGCCCTCGTGGATGACGAGGGCGCCGCCGCGGGTACGGCGCCCGAGCGGCGTGTCCTCTGGCTCCGGCTTGACGGGGCGGAGCGCCGGCGAACCGGAGGAGAGGGAGCCAGAGCCCAACAACGAGGAGGTCGCCATCTCCATCCGCCGCGGCGTCCAGGAGCTGCCGCGACAACGCGAGAAGGTGGGGGGCTCCGGGTACTCCAAGCGCGGCGTGTTGCCGGCCTCGATGTGCTCGAGGACGGCTTCGAGGGTGCGGCCGAGGACGCCCCAACATCGACGCCACCCCTCGGAGTTGTGGCGACCGCGGGGCTCGACGCCGTTCGAGGAGGCGAGCTACTCGGCGTGGCGGCGTTCGAAGTACGCCGTCCACAGCGCGTTGCTGTCGGGGGCGTAACTCGGTTCGTTCCGCGCTTGCTCCGACAGCGATGACCGGATGCGCGCGATCTCGCCGCGCCAGGCCGCGCCGGTGGGCGCTGGTGGCACCGGGACTCCGCCGGCGCTCAGCTTCCACGTGCCCAGCACCCGCATGTCCGACGGTGCCGGGTAGTCGGTCTCGTAGAGGAGCGGCCGACGTGTGTACGCGTGGCGGGCTTGGGCAGGACGCGCGTCGCCGCGCCTTCACTGCGCCGCCCGTGAGGCATCAATGGAGGCTGACCGGCGCGGCAGCCTTGGCATTGATTCCCCACGGGAACCGACGCGATGAGGACGATGATGCGCCGGGGTCGCTGACTCGGCGGGCCCGCCATTCTTTCACGCCAAAAACGATTCCCCCGGCGCCCCCGGACGTCCCCCAGCGTGTCGGGTTCGGCCTAGGTCCGCCGGCGCCAGTTTCGGACCTAGCCGGCGAAAATTGGGCTTCTGGAGGCGCGACTGGGCCGTTTTTTCAACGCAAGCGCTAAAAAAGGCCTTGGGGGGGGGGGCTGTTGGGGGCGCGGCTGAAGATGCTCCTAGGAGCAACTTTTCCTTGTGTGGGAAGTGGACACCCCGCGTACGCGGTTGGCGTGAGGTTTCCGTGCACAGTGCTACCAACCTACATACCGCTGATTGTGTTTTCCTAGAAGTATGAGAGCCAACCAATGAAAGAGGGCGAGCAGATGAGAAATTACTAGTGAGCTGGAGCTCCAGGACCAAATCAAACCCATTAAGAGGCGCTTGCTGGGCGAGCAAAGGGAGTGTCCATGTGCATCCAGGAGATTGGGCAGAAAGCTGCATGTTGGTTGGGCCACCTAGTGCATGCTGATTGGAGAGAAAAAGGAGCAGTAGGTTGCATGTTGATTGGACCACGTGTTGCATGTTGATTGGGGAGAAAAAAAGAAGCATTGATTGGGACCTTTGATGCATGCACATACTTTGTATGTACAACCTTTGTCATGCACATTCAGGCTATTAGAGCAACTCCAATGGGCGACCCAAACGGACGGCGTTTTTATCCGTTTGGGTCGGCCCGGCGGACACAAACGTCCGCTTCCGCGTTTGAGTCGGCGTAAGCGCCCAATGCTGGCCCGACCCATTTTGACGGCGCGCCAAAAAAAAATTGCAAGCCTTTAAAAAAATAAAACATACATTAATTAAACATAAAAGCCGGTCACGAGGGCCGGCGAGAGTCCACGCGTCCACATTACATTAATTAAACATTAAAAAACCTAAAACTAGGAGACGGCGCGCTGCCCTAGGCGTCCTTGTCGTCGGCGGCGGCGGCGTCGGGGCCGGTAAGGTCGATGAGCGTCGGCGCAGGGCCGGCCCAGGGGAACGCCGTGTTCCAGACGGCGGCGATGTCGGGCACGGGCTGTGCCTCCGCTGCCTGCGCCGCCGCTGCCTGGGCCTGGGGCCTCCTCCTCGGCCTCGCGTTGCTCCTCCTCGGCCTCGCGCTCGAGCAGCTCGAGGTGCTCGCCTTCACAGCGCTCCTCGGCCAGCCGTACGTGGCGCCAGTGGTTGAGGTAGGCCGCCTCCTGCTCCTCCGTCGCCCCGAACCAGATCGGCGGAGCGCTGACCCACTCGCGCACTACTCCCGTCCAGGAGTAGCGCTCGACGGGGGCCGACTCCTCCGGCTCTGCTTTGACCGGGGACGGCGAGGCCACCGGCGGCAGGACGCAGTCGCCCGCCGCATAGAGGGCCATGGCCTCCGCCATGGCAGCCTGGTACGCCGCCTCCTCTTCCTGCAGTGCCGCGACCCTGCGCCGCTCCTCCTCCTCGCTCTCTGCAATGGCCCTCTAGTAGGCGACCTCCGCCGCCTGGTCCTCGTCGCGGACGACGAGCGGGGGCGGCGGCACGCGGCGGTCGACGTCGCCGACGCAGCGTCGCCTCGCCTCCTCGTGCTCGAAGGCGAACCAACGAGCCCAGTTGGGCGAGTCGAACGCGTACGCTGCGTCGGCGCGCTGCTCCGGCGTCAGCAACGCCCGCCGGCGCCGCACCTCCTCCGCGTGCGCCCTGGCCGACCGCGGCGCCGCCGGCACTGGGATCCTATCCGGATCCAGATGCCACTCATGCGGCAGGGTGGCGTCGGGGTACGGGAGAGGCACGCGGTGCTGCCAGTGCCACTCCGCCGGGTACTAGCTAATTCCACTTAGTACAAGATGTATGCATGATTATCTGTATGCACAATTGTGAAACAAGATACTTTCTTAAAGTTTTATCACTATTGCTTGCCCAGTTACTCTCCTCTCAGACTGCATAACTGAATTGCCTTAGGATCTTGTAGTTTTTCATAGTTTTCTTTTAACCGACACATATATGTATTTTCCTATATATATTGCCATTGCAAGCATTCTGTCACCATGGCTAACATAACACATTTTACCTGTTAGGTACTCCATCTGGTTGGATAGCAAATTGCATTTTAATGCTGATTCAATGCTTATCATTAAGTATTTCTTATGGAGAAAGAAAGCAGAGCATGCCATTTCAGCGCACTATGATCACACCTGTGTTTGGGAGGAGGAAGTTCTTCAGAACAAGCTCTTAAACAAGTACAATCACACTGCTATCACCGAGCAATTTTACTTTTATTAGTCTGAGGGCCTGTGAAGTTTAATGCCTCTGGCCAAGATCCTGTTCTACCGAGTTGTAAGTAGCATTTACTTATGTTTGATAGAGTAAATGAGTTGATCAAGTGTACCCGAAGGTTCTTTCATCATGCGTGCCCATACACCAATATCTAATTTATTTTCATGCCTTTGGTTCAATGAGGTCAACCATTTCACCTCACGTGATCAATTGAGTTTTACATACACTTACTTGAAGCTCAGGAGAATAGTTTAAGGTAATAAATATTCTGATAGAGCCTTCCTTCTGCTCGCTGAGCTCCTCCTGATATGCTGTATTTTATCTTTGTTAAATCTTAATAAATAGTTACTGTCAATGGTAGTACATGCCAATGCAGAAAGAAAACATGGCGAACTTGTGTTATCTATGTTAACATTTCTTTTCATCGTATCAATGCTTACACAGGTTCACATAGTATCTTAATATGGTTATTTTCATTTTATTGTTAAAACAGGGCTGTGAAAGAAGAGCGGTAGCTAAACTGTTCCATCACCGAACTAATGAAACTACAGATCCACCCCCGACCAACCTTCGTACGGATACAAATCGTTCGACGATGCCAATCTAAGACTGCCATTGAGGAATTGAAGGCGGGGCTACTCTTTTCATTTTTATGCATGTACCATGCATCCAGTCCGTGGTGGGGGTGGAGCAGCGAGGCTGGAGACCCAGGCAGTGGACGCCTCATGGGTTGGAGGAGAGGTCGACGATACGGACAAGAAGCAGTAGCGTCATGGATCTGGAGGGAAGCGTCATCGAGGGATGGCTGTTGTCAAGGTGAGCTTCTATCAACCTTATCTTCCCCCCCACCCCCCCCCCCCCCCTCTTTAACTCCTGATCTGTGTCACTCTCTCTCTCTTTCTGCCCATATATGCAAAGATCGCACTGTTTATTTCATTCTCAATGTTGTTACCGTGTTCATCTTTTTTTGGAAATTAAGAGGACTGCATGCACTTTGTAAGCATATAATTTTTTTCTCCTATCATTTTTGTTGACATGATGATATGTTCTGGAATTTTGGAGTTAACAAATCTGTTTACATATTTGTTTGTCAGGCACACTTAGTTCCGGCTGCCGCAGATAGGCAGTACTCGACGCATGATATCCTCCTGACTCTGATTGAACCCTGTTTCGTGCAAACATGCTCTTTATTTTTTTGGTAGGAACATTAAGCTCTAAATACATAATTATTCAGACTGCAAGATTTTTGCTTTGGGTTTCACAAAAACTATACAGACCTGCTTGCAAGACAAGAATGTCTTTACTGTAGTACCTGTGTACATGATCATCTTCTTCTTGGTGGCCTGATTAGAATTATGCTAATTAACTCGCTCTGCATTTGGGGTAAACAGGCCAGACTAAAAGGTGTGATTACTGATGGCGAACAACATGACGTCGACTAGATGTTTAATAGTTGCAACTGACCAACTCAAATGAATACAAAGTAATAATCTTCTCGGCCTGTTATCTCAGTATATATTGCTCTTTTATTTGCTATTTGCCCAGAATTAGGGACAATAGCTTAGATCATGGTCCCATCTATATGTTGGCTCCCATCTATTCTAGCTTGTGGCCATATCAAGGGTTCTCGCTGTCTAATTTGGTGAATATACTAGCTTTGTTCTCATAGAGATTGTCCCTGGGAGCATCATTAGGCTATTGGTTGTTCCTAGCCATGAATTTATTTTAGATTTGAATTTATAATCAAACACTGCAATTTACATCTCTATCAGTATAATTGTATGTCACCTATCCTATTTTCTGCAGGTACACATGAATCTATGATCCAGATTCTAGGTACATACTTTACTACAACAATCCGGGATATACTGAAAAGTGTACTGCTTATATAGTGAATATCTTTAATTCATATGGTCGTCTGTTGGATGCTCGCTGCTATCTTTGGTTCATATGGTCGCCGGCTTGACGCTCATTGCTATCTTTGGTTCATATGGTCGCCGACTGGACACTCGTTGCTATCTTTGGTTCATAAGTTCTGCATAGCTGGTTAGTTTAGATTTTTTGAGGGAATGGTTGGTGCAGAGTTAGTTTTTATGGTTACTAAGACCATGCAAAATGTATCTTTCCCCCTCCTCTCTGGTCACTTAAATTTAAAGCGCATACATGTTCATTTATGAACTCTGCACCAGCACAGATGAACCATGCAATTTATTCTAGGAAACTGACTCAGACTTCCAGTGTAGGGACACGAAGGTACATATTGCATCATTTGTTGTTACTGCACGATTGCTCCCTAACCCGAGCCATAAAATTATTCACCTGTCATCTCACCAGGAAGAGGTTAATCAGATGATTCAATAACATCTTCTGACTTTTCAAACATTCAAGCTTGTTTCATATGCCACTTCATTTGGTTAAAGTTTTCATTTTTCATTATTCATGGAGCCCTTTTATTTTTTGCTGGAGGCATTTGAGTTAACCTGACTATTGTCCCAAGCTGTGTTATATGTTCCACGAGATGGTCCAATGGTCCTATTAGCTCTGTTTGACTTTCCTATTTACATGTAGCAGTGCACTTTGTTAGTTATGTTCCATGTTCATGTTTACATGCACATTCATTAATTTCCCTGTTTGAATCCCCTTAATTAGTAAGGTGAGCTCAAAAGCATGGGTCATGAGCCACAAGAACCCAAGAAAGACATCATATATTCCTTTTGAAACACTAAGAACTTCAGATACGAGTACCCATGGTGGTTTCTCTGTTCTTAGGAGACATGTTGAAGAGTGTCTTCCTCCGCGGATAGCACTGAAAGCATTTTTTTGACTCCAGTTGATGTCTACACAATTTCTGGCTTATTGACTGGTATGGTTGCTTTGCAGACATGTCTCAGAATCCATGTTCTATTCTATTCAATCTCATACGCCGTTTCCATTACAAAAAAATATCTTTCTTATTTCTCACACTAGCAATTCTCTCAACACATGCTCCACAGCACGACGACGAGTGTCTTCCTCCCCGGTTAGTACATCATCCACGTGTGACGACCCCGGCTTAATCGTGCACTAACCATACACGCAAATGCATACGATCAAGCCTAAGGACTCACTTGAAGATATCACAACAC
This sequence comes from Thinopyrum elongatum, assembly GCA_011799875.1. Classification (NCBI taxonomy): domain Eukaryota; kingdom Viridiplantae; phylum Streptophyta; class Magnoliopsida; order Poales; family Poaceae; genus Thinopyrum; species Thinopyrum elongatum. The sequence goes on from CM022298.1 coordinate 610,435,226, forward strand.
AACTCTAAAACATAATTAAATTCATACAAGCTTTATATTACAAGCCAGGGCCTCGAGGGCTCGAATACATAGCTCGATGGCATACAGGTGTCAGCGGAAGCATCAGATATCTGGGTACAGATATATTACAGAAATGAAGATAAGCCTTTAGAAGGCGGGGCAAAATAAAACTCTACGATCGAAAGGCTTAGGCCTCTTGCCTAGGACCCTCCGAATCCTACTCCTGGTCGTCCGTCGGCTCCTCGTAGTAGTACTCGCCGGGAGGGTAGTAGTAGTAGCCGTAGTCGTCGACAGGGGCAGCTATCTCAGGGGCTCCGTCATCTGGTGGCGTCAATTGGATATGGGGGAAAAAGAAAGTAAAGCAAACGTGAGTACTCATCCGAAGTACTCAGCAAGCAAGGATCTACACTACATATGCAACATTTTCAAAGGAGGCTGTATATGTGGACTGGGCTGCAGAAATGCCAGAATAGAGGGGGAGAGCCTAGTCCTATCGAAGACTAGCATCTTCAAGCATCTTAATCAGTCTTGCAGCATAAGAAGAGTGCAGAAACATAATGTAAAGTAGTTGTAGTATCATCAACCTCGGCCAGAGATCCTTTCTCGACTCCCTGCGAGAAAGCAATCCCAGAGCCATACTATCCATTCCCATCTCAGTTCTAGTTGTACCGATCGGGATACAACTCCGAGTGTCCGTTACCGTAGGACAGGCTATCGATAGATTAGTTCTTCCCTGCAGGAGTGCACCAAGTTACCCACCACGCTCGCTTAACTCCGGCCAGACACACTTTTCTGGGTCATGCCCGGCCTCGGCTAAGCAACACGCCGCAACCCGACCAAATACTTAACAGAGAGGTCAGCACGCCGGACTAACCTATGCCCCCAGGGGTCTTGGGCCTTCGCCCCGGGAACTCCTGCGTGTTGCGTGGGCGGCCAGAAGCAGACCTAGCAACCCCTTAATACAAGCGCGGTTGCATAACCAGTCCAATTCAGCGCGCGCCGCTCAGTCACTAACGTCTATTAAGCTTCGGCTGAAGTATACGACGCAGAACGCCCATACTATGCCCACGTGATGGTTAGTGCTATCAGGCCAGAGGCCCCTTGGATCAAATATCCAAACCGTTTAGCGGTTTAGGAGCGCGCGATAACAAGCAGAGACTCACGATCGATGTGACCCCGTCGCCCCGTTTCGAGGACTTGCGGCAAGGGCTAAGAATGCCCGGCCACGCCTCGTAGTTAACTCGTGGGCACCTCTCAGGTCAACCCGTCTCCACATCACTCTGCATTCATGCTCGCGCGGGTACCCCTCAGGGCCGACCCGTCTTTAGTATCATGGTTCAATGTTCAGTCATAGTTACCAAAGTCTCCGTGTGTCTGACACCAAGGGGGAACCCTGAGGAATCACCCTCGATGGAATCCCACTTGATGTTATCATCAAGGTGAACGAAGGAGGAATCACCCTCGAGGTCCACACTTGAGGTGATGCATGACGGTGTCGGTATCGGGGGTGGTGTAGGAGGAATCACCCTCGCTTACCACGACCGGTTAACTAACCTACAAGTTTATCATAAGAAGTGCTGACGAGGTATCACCCTCGGCACTCGATAATAACCCAGTAGTGTCGAGCAATTTAAGGGGGAAGTGACGTGCGGTGCCAGGGTCTGATCTTCAATCCCGTTGCTCGGGTCTTCTGAGAGTCCAGCGGGGCAGTCGGGACAAGTGGGTCTCTGATAGGGCTCTACCCATCCTATACTAAATGGTTAAGGATAGCAGGCAGGTATCAATAGTAGGCTACAATTAAATAGGCTGTGCAGCAGATATAGGACAACAATAGCAGCAGTAAATTCTAATGCAAGCATAAGAGAGAAGAGAGTGGGCGATATCGGAATGCTCAAAATGGGGGTGCTTGCCTGCAAGCTCTAGGGCAAGTGGCTGGTCGTCGGGGACGTAGTCGCACTCCGGAGCGGCGTCTGCCTCAGTAGCTACGTCAACGTCGGGGGTCTAATCCAGAGAGAAAAGGGGGAGGAAACAGGTAAACATAATGCAATCAAGTGCAACATCAGGCATGCTACGCCTAGTATGAAGTGCAGGGTTGTCTTAAGATGCACCTAGGTCATTTTAATTATTTTAGGAACTAAGTTGGAGTTATTTACCGGTGATTATGCACTATTCATCTATCGGAATCGGGTTCGGAGTTACGAGTTCTTCTACGTAGGGGGTTCCGACAAAGAAACAGACGGCACGATCATACTCGTCTCGTTGTTCTGAGCAACTTTCATGTTTTAAGTTTTTCAATCTGAGCTACGGTTTAAAAGTTATTAATTTTCAAAGTTTAAATGATTTTCTAAAATTTCTGGATTTATTAATTTGAATTTAAACAGTAACCGGAAACGCTGGGCGCACCCGGTGCACTGCACCCAGTGTGCACCAGAGAGGCCGACAGTGGGCCCAGTCAACTGCACAGTCAGCAGTTGACTGGGTCAGCGTTGACTGGACAGTGGGTCCAGTGGGACCCACCTGTCATTGACTAGGTCAATCCTAGTCAGTGGTTGGCTAGTCAACTGGGTCCAATGGGACCCGCATGTCAGTGAGTCACCTAATCCAATAGTTTTATTAGATCTAATTAACTAAGCGGGACCCGGCTATCAGCTATTATTAGCAGTAACTGAAATGTAGTTAGCACCTAATCTAAAACGCACGGGTCCACATGTTGGTGAGCCACAGCGGCGTTTAAACGCGCGCGTGCGCCGATGACGACCACCGACGCGGCGGCGTGGCTTGTCCGCGCCCCTCCGGCGACCATCTGGCGCGCGAATAACGGCTCATGGACGCGGGCGATGGCGCTCGTCGGGGAGAGGCCCTAGTGAACGCAGGGGTGGATGGAGCTCGCCGCTACGACGATGGCCGAGCGACGGCTACGGGCGGCGTCCAGCGGATCGATGCATAAGGGGGCATGGGGAGAGAGGGGAGAAGCCGCGAGGGACCGGAAGCTCACAGAGAGGCCGGGAGAGAGCTCGGGGAAGGCCCGGGCAGTCGAGGCCACGCGGATCGACGGTGAGCCCGTGGCGGCATCCGGCGGGGAAAAACGGCGATGACGTCGGGTTGGGGGCACTCCGGCTTGGTCGGGTGGTCGAGGAAGACCAGGCAGACGGCGGCGGTGCTCCTGGCGTGGTCCTTGGTGACGGGGAGGCGACTGGCCGCGGCCACGACGAGGCACAGCGGCGACGGTGGCGCTCGGCCCGAGAGGGAAAGGAGAGCCGAGTGAGAGAGAGGAGTGGGGAGAGCGAAGGGAGTGACCAGAGGGAAGGAACGGGGGCAGTCCTTATCCCATTCGCTCGGCTGTTCTGTCGCCGTGGCGAGCAGCGACCGGAGCGGCAGGCTCCAGCCATGGCGGCAGTGACATGAGGGGGGAGGAGCAGGTAGGTTGGGCTGGGCCACTGTAGCTAGGTGGGCTGCGGCACAGGTAAGCTCCTTTTTCCTTTTATTTCACTTTTCTGTCTTCTGCTATTTAACTAACTACTGTTTTCATTTGTTCAGTGCACTTAACTATTTTTGCTACATGTGATACTTGGCCCAAATATTTCCATACAATATTACTTGTCACCAAAAACTGGGTTGGGCAAAGTAGGATTTTATTTGAATTCGATATTATTTAAAATGGATTAATTAATTCTGTTTTGGTGCTATCTCATGCTGTTAGAGTCATTTAAGCAATCCAAGTATCATTGTTTATATTTTTATAGGTGCTTCTGGATTATTTGTTATTTAGTGAACATTTTAGTTTTCAATTTTGGAACAACTTTTATTTTCCATTTTGAATTTAGTTGAAGTTTGAACTAGGTGTTGAAATGCAACATGATGCAAATGATGACTAGGCACTGTTAAACTTGCTGACATGGCATGATTAAGAGGTGATCACTGTAGTGGGATGCTGGGGATGTTACAAATCTCCTCCACTACAAGAAATCTCGTCCCGAGATTTAAGTGGGGAAGTAAAGAGTATCTTCGGGAGAACTGACCCTTATCGGGTCGATTATCTGGTGGATAATTCAGGGAATGTGGCAGAAGTATCTCTCGAGTTGAAATTTAAAATAACATCGAGAGCAAAGTAAGAAGGTACAATAAGAAGTTTCAAGCAAACGGTCAAACGATCGATACCTAAACAGAGTGTGAGAAGGGGTTTAGAGCATCGGAGATAGATCATCTCTCGGAGGGTGGCTCGTGATAACACACAAAGCCAAGAGCAGAGGATACTTCAGGATCAAGGATGTACAGAAGAGTCAGGTTACGATCCTGTGGAACTGTGATCAGTGTCGATTGAAAGTAGGGAGGACGGTGACATCTTACCGGTCATGATTGTCAGATGATAGTCTGTCAGCTATGTTGGCAACAACGTCGATACCAAGGGCGAGGGACGAAGAGAACCATTTTCTGCTCGTTAAAACGAGGCGGACCAATAAGGTAAAGTTCTCGTCCATCGGTGGTTACCGGAATGTCATCAACATTAGTAATAGGGTCGTACTGACCGAATTGTACCTCGAGGTGTTTTCATAAGCAGGGAATTATTTTTGCTTACATCATATAGATCACAAGAAAGGTTAAACAAAACAATGGAAAGGAAAATGAAATTATCAGATTCAACAGACCAATGAAAAGGAAAGATGTGCCTATACACAAGAATTAGGGGTATATCCGTTCCAGGGAAAAGTAGAACGTGATATACCTGAACGGTTCAGCCGGTACAAAACCATTTAGATAAAGGGGGCGAGGGAAAAATCAAGATGTTACCTGCACAATGGTGTCCGGATAATAGATCAAGAAGCATTTGGCAAGGTGCCTCCAATGTTCTTGTTGATATTCGGAGGTCCACAGTCATGCTTCGTTGCAGCAATAATATGGTGTCAAGTAACAGATTGGGTTCGAAGATCTCAAGAGGTACCGAGAAAAATAATTACAAGGATATCTCGGGACGTAAGAAATAACCAAACACAACCAGGTTTGTGTTGGTCGAAAATCATGGATGTCATCGATGACAACACAAATCATCGAAGAGCAAGGATGATAATTCTCACCATGAATTCGATCGATATCCTGGAAGAGCTCGGAATGTTGATGATGATCACGACACATTTGTCGAGAGATTACAAGAAATTGTAACCGGTCAGCGATGACATCAAGTAGAAGGAAGGATGAAGTGAAGGGCTATAAGAACCACGGATTCGTCACAAACTCGAAGTTCAGCTTGTTGTTCGCCGAAGTTGTGCTCCGGGTATAAGGACCAGGTAGCACAGTTAAAAGTTGGCATGATAAAGATATAGCCGATCAGGCTAGGGATGGCATGATGGAGTAGTAAATTTCCCAGCAACAAGTACTAGGGGTATTGAATCACTGAGCGGAATCGATTCACTTACCGGTGTCTCGAGTGACGAACAACTCAGAACCCGGGGGAAAATTGGAATTAGTGATCAATAACAGTTGATGGAAAGCCCATAAGAAGTTATGTAGTTCCTGAGATATTCTCGAGATACCAGGGGGTAATACTCGAAGGTAGATCAAGATAGAGGTTGGGTGAGCATACTGGTTTGAAAAAGACAAGTGCCTTAACTTGTCTGGGAAATGGAATCAAAGAAAAGTATGATCGGAGCCTAGATCACAAAGCATAAACTCACAGGTACAGATGAACCTTTAAGAGAAGCTTCCAGGATAAGTTCTGCATCGGATCCATGGGCATGAATTCAAGGTCGACTCCCACTTCTTCAATGCATAACCTCTCATTCACTGCTCTTTGTTACGAAGGTTTAGAGTTTGAAAGTTTAACTGGTGGAATAACAGAAGGTATGGCTCATGAAGCCTTGTGGGTTCTCACAGATGGCAGAAGCATAATACAACCCATCGGGACATTTTACGAGTCTATACAACCAGCATCCAAAGCAAGGGGTGCTAGTTCGAAAGCAGAGCATCGAAGTCAAAACAGATGATACAATTTACCGAAGGTATTAAGTACCAAGGGGAAGAGCTCACAAGATGTTTGAATATGAAGGATACGGTCGGATATTAATCCAATAAAAGATCAGGTAAACGACAAAGGATCTGAGATGAGTAGCGGTACTCAACTAGAAGAAGAAAGAATGTAACGGCATCCGATTATAGAAACATCGGAATATTCCAACGTTTAAGTTCAAAGGAGTTATGGTTCAGAAATGAAGGATCAGAAGCAAAAGCTCTGATCAAAAGATGAGTGGGTTGAATAGAACTAGATGGACAACTTTAGTGTTCCGCCTTGCAGAGATCTCCAACCATGGTTACGTGACATGTCCTGGTCAGTAGTCAGTCCCAGGTCAATAAGGAGAAGTAATGCACTGTCTCTCCGGGCCATGCAAGCTGGGAGGATGTGCAGTCGGCAAGAAGTAGAGAATGCTTCAGTGCCAAAGGCAATGTTAACGGGGAAGGAACTGATAAGGTACTTAGAATAGAAAGGAATTGGTCGGATAACTGTCCACAAACGGAATCAAGTGATCCGTGAGAACTAACGGGGTAAGGTTTTAACATCTGGTCCCACCTGAGAGTCCTCCTGAGGAAGGACGGGAGGCAAGCACATCGAATTAAGGAAGCACTTGAACAACCCAAATATAAAATTCAGAGGGTTCACGACCTCCTTAGTGAGTAGTGGCAGGTAGATCACCTGGCAAAAGGACAAGTAAATTGAACAGGCTTAGTTGGACAATCAACCAATACTTGATTGGCTGAGAACCAGCTCATGTCTGGAATGGTGACTGAGCCGAAAGGACGAATTCTAGGAATCGACTGATGATGGCGAATATTCGCAGCATATTGATTCAGGGGATTCAAAATGGTAATTGGCAAAGGATGTTGACGGGGATTACTAGACATATGGAATTAACCATAAGACAAGCAGGCAAGAATTTCAAGAGCAATAGGCTGCAGAGGATTCTCGGGAGATCAGATAATATTTCAAAGTGCTTTAGGAATCATTAACGGATCCCCGGTAATGTAAGGAATTAACCGCAGTGCGAAAGAAGCTGTACGGCAGTAGGCTCAAAGGATTCCTGGTTTAACGGGGAGTATTTCGGGGTATCCCGTACATACATGAGTAACTGGCCATGATAATGCAACGGCAATGATGTGTAGATATCCACGGGGATTATCGGTGTTAGTAAGCTGCAAAAGCAGTGGGCAAAGGGTCTCGAAAAACTTCGGGGAGTATCTTCGGAGTTTTCTGATGAAACAGTCGATCATCTATGGTGAAGGGGCTCTCCGGGATGAAGTGGTTACGAGAACCTAATGCCAGAGTTAGTAAAATCATTTAACCCGAATAGAAGAGAGATCAGAGTCCCAGAGTATAGACGAGGAATAAAAGATCCTAATACCACCCAGTTGGCGACGTGGGCCCGTAAGCCACACAGCCAAGTTAGTAAAACAGTTTTCGACCACTAGACTCAAATTCGGCCAAGGAATAGGAAAGGGGGATTCCTAGAGGCAGTTGGCTCTGATACCAACCTGTGACGACCCCGGCTTAATCGTGCACTAACCATACACGCAAATACACACGATCAAGCCTAAGGACTCACTTGAAGATATCACAACACAACTCTAAAACATAATTAAATTCATACAAGCTTTATATTACAAGCCAGGGCCTTGAGGGCTCGAATACATAGCTCGATGGCATACAGGTGTCAGCGGAAGCATCAGATATCTGGGTACAGATATATTACAGAAATGAAGATAAGCCTTTAGAAGGCGGGGCAAAATAAAACTCTACGATCGAAAGGCGTAGGCCTCCTGCCTAGGACCCTTCGAATCCTACTCCTGGTCGTCCGTCAGCTCCTCGTAGTAGTACTCGTCGGGAGAGTAGTAGTAGTAGCCGTAGTCATCGACAGGGGCAGCTATCTCAGAGGCTCCATCATCTGGCGGCGTCAATTGGATATGGGGGAAAAAGAAAGTAAAGCAAACGTGAGTACTCATCCGAAGTACTGAGCAAGCAAGGATCTACACTACATATGCAACATTTTCAAAGGAGGCTGTATATGTGGACTGGGCTACAGAAATGCCAGAATAGAGGGGGAGAGCCTAGTCCTATCAAAGACTAGCATCTTCAAGCATCTTCATCAGTCTTGCAGCATAAGAAGAGTGCAGAAACATAATGTAAAGTAGTTGTAGTATCATCAACCTCGGCCAGAGATCCTTTCTCGACTCCCTGTGAGAAAGCAATCCCAGAGCCATACTATCCATTCCCATCTCAGTTCTAGTTGTACCGATCGGGATACAACTCCGAGTGTCTGTTACCGTAGGACAGGCTATCGATAGATTAGTTCTTCCCTACAGGGGTCGACCAAGTTACCCACCACGCTCACTTAACTCCGGCCGGACACACTTTTCTGGGTCATGCCCGGCCTCGGCTAAGCAACACGCCGCAACCCGACCAAATACTTAACAGAGAGGTCAACACGCCGGACTAACCTATGCCCCCAGGGGTCTTGGGCCTTCGCCCCGGGAACTCCTGCGCGTTGCGTGGGCGGCCGGAAGCAGACCTAGCAACCCCTTAATACAAGCGCGGTTGCGTAACCAGTCCAATCCAGCGCGCGCCGCTTAGTCGCTGACGTCTATTAAGCTTTGGCTGAAGTATACGACGCAGAACGCCCATACTATGCCCACGTGATGGTTAGTGCTATCAGGCCAGAGGCCCCTCGAATCAAATATCCAAACCGTTTGGCGGTTTAGGAGCGCCCAGTAATGAGCAGAGACTCACGATCGATGTGACACCGTCGCCCCATCTCGAGGACTTGCGGCAAGGGCTAAGAATGCCCGGCCACACCTCGTAGTTAACTCGCGGGCACCTCTCAGGTCAACCCATCTCCACATCACTCCGCATTCATGCTCACGCGGGTACCCCTCAGGGCCGACCCGTCTTTAGTATCATGGTTCAATGTTCAGTCACAGTTACCAAAGTCTCCGTGTGTCTGACACCAAGGGGGAACCCTGAGGAATCACCCTCGATGGAATCCCACTTGATGTTATCGTCAAGGTGAACGAAGGAGGAATCACCCTCGAGGTCCACACTAGAGGTGATGCACGACAGTGTCGGTATTGGGGATGGTGTAGGAGGAATCACCCTCGCTTACCACGACCGGTTAACTAACCTACAAGGTTATCATCAGAAGTGCTGATGAGGTATCACCCTCGGCACTCGATAATAACCTAGTAGTGTCGAGCAATTTAAGGGGGAAATGACGTGCGGTGCCAGGGTCTGATCTTCGATCCCGTTGCTTGGGTCTTCTGAGAGTCCAGCGGGGCAGTCGGGACAAGTGGGTCTCTGATAGGGCTCTACCCATCCTATACTAAATAGTTAAGGATAGCAGGCAGGTATCAACAGTAGGATACAATTAAATAGGCTATGCAGCAGATATAGGACAACAATAGCAGCAGTTAATTCTAATGCAAGCATAAGAGAGAAGAGAGTGGGCGATATTGGAATGCTCAAAATGGGGGTGCTTGCCTGCAAGCTCTGGGGCAAGTGGCTGGTCGTCGGGGACGTAGTCGCACTCCGGAGCGGCGTCTGCCTCAGGAGCTACGTCAACGTCGGGGGTCTAATCCAGAGAGAAAAGGGGGAGGAAACAGGTAAACATAAGGCAATCAAGTGCAACATCAGGCATGCTACGCCTAGTATGCAGTGCAGGGTTGTCTTAAGATGCACCTAGGTCATTTTAATTAATTTAGGAATTAAGTTGGAGTTATTTCCCGGTGATTATGCACTATTCATCTATCAGAATCGGGTTCGGAGTTACGAGTTCTTCTACGTAGGGGGTTCCAACAAAGAAACAGACGGCATGATCAAACTCGTCTCGTCGTTCTGAGCAACTTTCATGTTTTAAGTTTTTCAATCTGAGCTACGGTTTAAAAGTTATTAATTTTCAAAGTTTAAATGATTTTCTGAAATTTCTGGATTTATTAATTCGAATTTAAACAGTAACCGGAAACGCTGGGTGCACCCAGTGTGCACCAGAGAGGCTGACAGTGGGCCCAGTCAACTACACAGTCAGCAGTTGACTGGGTCAGCGTTGACTGGACAGTGGGTCCAGTGGGACCCACCTGTCATTGACTAGGTCAATCCTAGTCAGCGGTTGACTAGTCAACTGGGTCCAATGGGACCCGCATGTCAGTGAGTCACCTAATCCAACAGTTTTATTAGATCTAATTAACTAAGCGGGACCCGGCTGTCAGCTGTTATTAGCAGTAACTGAAATGTAGTTAGCACCTAATCTAAAACGCACGGGTCCACATGTTGGTGAGCCACAGCGGCGTTTAAACGCGCGCGTGTGCCGGCGACGACCACCGACGCGGCGGCGTGGCTCGTCCGCGCCCCTCCGGCGACCATCTGGCACGCGAATAACGGCTCATGGACGCGGGCGACGGCGCGCGTCGGGGAGATGCCGTAGTGAACGCGGGGGTGGACGGAGCTCGCCGCTACGACGATGGCCGAGCGGCGGCTACGGGCGGCGTCCGGCGGATCAACGCGTAAGGGGGCATGAGGAGAGAGGGGAGAAGCCGCGAGGGACCGAAAGCTCATAGAGAGGCCGGGAGAGAGCTCGGGGAAGGCCCGGGGAGTCGAGGCCGCGCGGATCGACGGTGAGCCCATGGCAGCATCCGGCGGGGGAAAACGGCGACGACGTAGGGTTGGGGGCACTCCGGCTTGGTCGGGTGGTCGAGGAAGACTAGGCAGACGGCGGCAGTGCTGCTGGCGTGGTCCTTGGTGACGGGGAGGCGACTAGCCATGGCCACGACGAGGCATAGTGGCGATGGTGGCGCTCGGCCTAAGAGGGAAAGGAGAGCCGAGCGAGAGAGAGGAGTGGGGAGAGCGAAGGGAGTGACCAGAGGGAAGGAACGGGGGCAGTCCTTATCCCATTCGCTCGGCTGTTCTGTCGCCGTGGCGAGCAGCGACCGGAGCGGCAGGCTCCAGCCATGGCGGCAGTGACACGAGGGGGGAGGAGCAGGTAGGTTGGGCTGGGCCACTGTAGCTAGGTGGGCTGCGACACAGGTAAGCTCCTTTTTCCTTTTATTTCACTTTTCTGTCTTCTGCTATTTAACTAACTACTGTTTTCATTTGTTCAGGGCACTTAACTATTTTTGCTACATGTGATACTTGGCCCAAATATTTCCATACAATATTACTTGTCACCAAAAACTGGGTTGGGCAAAGTTGGATTTTATTTGAATTCGATATTATTTAAAATGGATTAATTAATTCTGTTTTGGTGCTGTCTCATGTTATTAGAGTCATTTAAGCAATCCAAGTATCATTGTTTATATTTTTATAGGTGCTTCTGGATTATTTGTTATTTAGTGAACATTTTAGTTTTCAATTTTGGAACAACTTTTATTTTCCATTTTGAATTTAGTTGAAGTTTGAACTAGGTGTTGAAATGCAACATGATGCAAATGATGACTAGGCACTGTTAAACTTGCTCACATGGCATGATTAAGAGGTGATCACTGTAGTGGGATGCTGGGGATGTTACAAATCTCCTCCACTACAAGAAATCTCATCCCGAGATTTAAGTGGGGAAGTAAAGAGTAACTTCGGGAGAACTGACCCTTATCGGGTCGATTATCTGGTGGACAATTCAGGGAATGTGGCAGAAGTATCTCTCGAGTTGAAATTTAAAATAACATCGAGAGCAAAGTAAGAAGGTACAATAAGAAGTTTCAAGCAAATGGTCAAACGATCGATACCTGAACAGAGTGTGAGAAGGGGTTTAGAGCATCGGAAATAGATCATCTCTTGGAGGGTGGCTCGTGATAACACACAAAGCCAAGAGCAGAGGATACTTCAGGATCAAGGATGTACAGAAGAGTCAGGTTACGATCCTGTGGAACTGTGATCAGTGTTGATCGAAAGTAGGGAGGACGGTGACATCTTACCGGTCATGATTGTCAGATGATAGTCTGTCAGCTATGTCGGCAACAACGTCGATACCAAGGGCGAGGGACGAAGAGAACCATTTTCTGCTCGTTAAAACGAGGCGGACCAATAAGGCAAAGTTCTCGTCCATCGGTGGTTACCGGAATGTCATCAACATTAGTAACAGGGTCGTACTGACCGAATTGTACCTCGAGGTGTTTTCATAAGCAGGGAATTATTTCTGCTTACATCATATAGATCACAAGAAAGGTTAAACAAAACAATGGAAAGGAAAATGAAATTATCGGATTCAACAGACTAATGAAAAGGAAAGATGTGCCTATACACAAGAATTAGGGGTATATCCGTTCTAGGGAAAAGTAGAACGTGATATACCTGAACGGTTCAGCCAGTACAAAACCATTTAGATAAAGGGGGCGAGGGAAAAATCAAGATGTTACCCGCACAATGGTGTCTGGATAATAGATCAAGAAGCATTTGGCAAGGTGCCTCCAATGTTCTTGTTGATATTCGGAGGTCCACAGTCATGCTTCGTTGTAGCAATAATATGGTGTCAAGTAACAGATTGGGTTCGAAGATCTCAAGAGGTATCGAGAAAAATAATTACAAGGATATCTCGGGACGTAAGAAATAACCAAACACAACCAGGTTTGTGTTGGTCGAAAATCAAGGATGTCATCGATGACAACACAAATCATCGAAGAGCAAGGATGATAATTCTCACCATGAATTCGATCGATATCCTGGAAGAGCTCGGAATGTTGATGATGATCATGACACATTTGTCGAGAGATTACAAGAAATTGTAACCGGTCAGCGATGACATCAAGTAGAAGGAAGGATGAAGTGAAGGGCTATAAGAACCACAGATTCGTCACAAACTCAAAGTTCAGCTTGTTGTTCGCCGAAGTTGTGCTCCGGGTATAAGGACCAGGTAGCACAGTTAAAAGTTGGCATGATAATGATATAGCCGATCGGGCTAGGGATGGCATGATGGAGTAGTAAATTTCCCAGCAACAAGTACTAGGGGTATTGAATCACTGAGCGGAATCGATTCACTTACCGGTGTCTCGAGTGACGAACAACTCAGAACCCGGGGGAAAATTGGAATTAGTGATCAATAACAGTTGATGGAAAGCCCATAAGAAGTTATGTAGTTCCTGAGATATTCTCGAGATACCAGGGGGTAATACTCGAAGGTAGATCAAGATAGAGGTTGGGTGAGCATACTGGTTTGCAAAAGACAAGTGCCTTAACTTGTCTAGGAAATGGAATCAAAGAAAAGTATGATCGGAGCCTAGATCACAAAGGATCAACTCACAGGTACAGATGAACCTTTAAGAGAAGCTTCCATGATAAGTTCTGCATCGGGTCCATGGGCATGAACACACAGTTCAAGGTCGACTCCCACTTCTTCAATGCATAACCTCTCATTCACTGCTCTTTGTTAAGAAGGTTTAGAGTTTGAAAGTTTAACTGGTGGAATAACAGAAGGTATGGCTCATGAAGCCTTGTGGGTTCTCACAGATGGCAGAAGCATAATACAACCCATCGGGACATTTTACGAGTCTATACAACTAGCATCCAAAGCAAGGGGTGCGAGTTCGAAAGCAGAGCATCGAAGTCAAAACAGATGATACAATTTACCGAAGGTATTAAGTACCAAGGGGAAGAGCTCACAAGATGTTTGAATATGAAGGATACGGTCGTATATTAATCCAATAAAAGATCAGGTAAACGACAAAGGATCTGAGGTGAGTAGCGGTACTCAACCAGAAGAAGAAAGAATGTAACGGCATCCGATTATAGAAACATTGGAATATTCCAATGTTTAAGTTCAAAGGAGTTATGGTTCAGAAATGAAGGATCAGATGCAAAAGCTCTGATCAAAAGATGAGTGGGTTGAATAGAACTAGATGGACAACTTTAGTGTTCCGCCTTGCAGAGATCTCCAACCATGGTTACGTGACATGTCCTGGTCAGTAGTCAGTCCCAGGTTAATAAGGAGAAGTAATGCACTGTCTCTCCATGCCATGCAAGCTGGGAGGATATGCAGTCGGCAAGAAGGAGAGAATGCTTCAGTGCCAAAGGCAATGTTAACGGGGAAGGAACCAATAAGGTACTAAGAATAGAAAGGAATCGGTCGGATAACTGTCCACAAACGGAATCAAGTGATCCGTGAGAACTAACGGGGTAAGGTTTTAACATCTGGTCCCACCTGAGAGTCCTCCTGAGGAAGGACGGGAGGCAAGCACATCGAATTAAGGAAGCACTTGAACAACCCAAATATAAAATTCAGAGGGTTCACGACCTCCTTAGTGAGTAGTGGCAGGTAGATCACCTGGCAAAAGGACAAGTAAATTGAACAGGCTTAGTTGGACAATCAACCAATACTTGATTGGCTGAGAACCAGCTCATGTCTGGAATGGTGACTGAGCTGGAAGGACGAATTATAGGAATCGACTAATGATGGCGAATATTCGCAGCATATTGATTCAGGGGATTCAAAATGGTAATTGGCAAAGGATGTTGACGGGGATTACTAGACATATGGAATTAACCATAAGACAAGCAGGCAAGAATTTCAAGAGCAATAGGCTGCAGAGGATTCTCGGGAGATCAGATAATATTTCAAAGTGCTTTAGGAATCATTAACGGATCCCCGGTAATGTGAGGAATTAACCGCAGTGCGAAAGAAGCTGTACGGCAGTAGGCTCAAAGGATTCCTGGTTTAACGGGGAGTACTTCAGGGTATCCCGTACATACATGAGTAACTGGCCATGATAATGCAACGGCAATGATGTGTAGATATCCATGGGGATTATCGGTGTTAGTAAGCTGCAAAAGCAGTGGGCAAAGGGTCTCGGAAAACTTCTGGGAGTATCTTCGGAGTTTTCTGATGAAACCATCGATCATCTATGGTGAAGGGGCTCTCCGGGATGAAGTGGTTACGAGAACCTAATGCCAGAGTTAGTAAAATCATTTAACCCGAATAGAAGAGAGATCAGAGTCCCAGAGTATAGACGAGGAATAAAAGATCCTAATACCACCCAGTTGGCGACGTGGGCCCGTAAGCCACACAGCCAAGTTAGTAAAACAGTTTTCGACCACTAGACTCAACTTCGGCCAAGGAATAGGAAAGGGGGATTCCTAGAGGCAATTGGCTCTGATACCAACCTGTGACGACCCCGGCTTAATCGTGCACTAACCAGACACGCAAATGCACACGATCAAGCCTAAGGACTCACTTGAAGATATCACAACACAACTCTAAAACATAATTAAATTCATACAAGCTTTATATTAAAAGCCAGGGGCTCGAGGGCTTGAATACATAGCTCGATGGCATACAGGTGTCAGCGGAAGCATCAGATATCTGGGTACAGATATATTATAGAAATGAAGATAAGCCTTTAGAAGGCGGGGCAAAATAAAACTCTACGATCGAAAGGCATAGGCCTCCTGCCTAGGACCCTCCGAATCCTACTCCTGGTCGTCCGTCGGCTCCTCGTAGTAGTACTCACCGGGAGGGTAGTAGTAGTAGCCGTAGTCGTCGACAGGGGCAGCTATCTCAAGGGCTCCATCATCTGGCGGCGTCAATTGGATATGGGGGAAAAAGAAAGTAAAGCAAACATGAGTACTCATCCGAAGTACTCAGCAAGCAAGGATCTACACTACATATGCAACATTTTCAAAGGAGGCTGTATATGTGGTCTGGGCTGCAGAAATGCTAGAATAGAGGGGGAGAGCCTAGTCCTATCGAAGACTAGCATCTTCAAGCATCTTCATCAGTCTTGCAGCATAAGAAGAGTGCAGAAACATAATGTAAAGTAGTTGTAGTATCATCAACCTCGGCCAGAGATCCTTTCTCGACTCCCTGTGAGAAAGCAATCCCAGAGCCATACTATCCATTCCCATCTCAGTTCTAGTTGTACCGATCGGGATACAACTCCGAGTGTCCGTTACCGTAGGACAGGCTATCGATAGATTAGTTCTTCCCTGCAGGGGTGCACCAAGTTACCCACCACGCTCGCTTAACTCTGGCCGGACACACTTTTCTGGGTCATGCCCGGCCTCGGCTAAGCAACACGCCGCAACCAGACCAAATACTTAACAGAGAGGTCAGCACGCCGGACTAACCTATGCCCCCAGGGGTCTTGGGCCTTCGCCCCGGGAACTCCTGCGCGTTGCGTGGGAGGCCGGAAGCAGACCTAGCAACCCCTTAATACAAGCGCGGTTGCGTAACCAGTCCAATCTAGCGCGCGCCGCTCAGTCGCTGACGTCTATTAAGCTTCGGCTGAAGTATACGACGCAGAACGCCCATACTATGCACACGTGATGGTTAGTGCTATCAGGCCAGAGGCCCCTCGGATCAAATATCCAAACCGTTTAGCGGTTTAGGAGCGCGCGGTAACGAGCAGAGACTCACAATCGATGTGACCCCGTCGCCCCGACTCGAGGACTTGCGGCTAGGGCTAAGAATGCCCGGCCACGCCTCGTAGTTAACTCGCGGGCACCTCTCAGGTCAACCCGTCTCCACATCACTCCGCATTCATGCTCGCGCGGGTACCCCTCAGGGCCGACCCGTCTTTAGTATCATGGTTCAATGTTCAGTCACAGTAACCAAAGTCTCCATGTGTCTGACACCAAGGGGGAACCCTGAGGAATCACCCTCGATGGAATCCCACTTGATGTTATCGTCAAGGTGAACGAAGGAGGAATCACCCTCGAGGTCCACACTTGAGGTGATGCACGACGGTGTCGGTATCGGGGGTGGTGTAGGAGGAATCACCCTCGCTTACCACGACCGGTTAACTAACCTACAAGGTTATCATCAGAAGTGCTGACGAGGTATCACCCTCGGCACTCGATAATAACCCAGTAGTGTCGAGCTATTTAAGGGGGAAGTGACGTGCGATGCCAGGGTCTGATCTTCGATCCCGTTGCTCGGGTCTTCTGAGAGTCCAGCGGGGCAGTCGGGACAAGTGGGTCTCTGATAGGGCTCTACCCATCCTATACTAAATAGTTAAGGATAGCAGGCAGGTATCAACAGTAGGCTACAATTAAATAGGCTATGCAGTAGATATAGGACAACAATAGCAGCAGTAACTTCTAATGCAAGCATAAGAGAGAAGAGAGTGGGCGATATCGGAATGCTCAAAATGGGGGTGCTTGCCTGCAAGCTCTGGGGCAAGTGGCTGGTCGTCGGGGACGTAGTCGCACTCCGGAGCGGCGTCTGCCTTAGGAGCTACGTCAACGTCGGGGGTCTAATCGAAAGAGAAAAGGGGGAGGAAACAGGTAAACATAATGCAATCAAGTGCAACCTCAGGCACGCTACGCCTAGTATGCAGTGCAGGGTTGTCTTAAGATGCACCTAGGTCATTTTAATTATTTTAGGAATTAAGTTGGAGTTATTTACCGGTGATTATGCACTATTCATCTATCGGAATTGGGTTCGGAGTTACGAGTTCTTCTACGTAGGGGGTTCCTACAAAGAAACAGACAACACGATCAGACTCCTCTCATCGTTCTGAGCAACTTTCATGTTTTAAGTTTTTCAATCTGAGCTACGGTTTAAAAGTTATTAATTTTCAAAGTTTAAATGATTTTCTGAAATTTCTGGATTTATTAATTCAAATTTAAACAATAATCGGAAACGCTGGGTGCACCCGGTGCACTGCACCCAGTGTGCACCAGAGAGGCTGATAGTGGGCCCAATCAACTGCACAGTCAGCAGTTGACTGGGTCAGCGTTGACTGGACAGTGGGTCCAGTGGGACCCGCCTGTCATTGACTAGGTCAATCCTAGTCAGCGGTTGACTAGTCAACTGGGTCCAATGGGACCCGCATGTCAGTGAGTCACCTAATCCAACGGTTTTATTAGATTTAATTAACTAAGCGGGACCCGGCTGTCAGCTGTTATTAGCAGTAACTGAAATGTAGTTAGCACCTAATCTAAAACGCATGTTGGTGAGCCACAGCAGCGTTTAAACGCGCGCGTGCGCCGGCAACGACCACCGACGCGGCGGCGTGGCTCGTCCGCGCCCCTTCGGCGACCATCTGGCGCGCGAATAACGGCGCGTGTCGGGGAGAGGCCGTAGTGAACGCGGGGGTGGACGGAGCTCGCTGCTTCAACGATGGCCGAGCGGCGGCTACGGGTGGCGTCCGGCGGATCGACGCGTAAGGGGGCATGGGGAGAGAGGGGAGAAGCCGCGAGGGACCGGAAGCTCACAGAGAGGCCGGGAGAGAGCTCGGGGAAGGCTCGGGGAGTCGAGGCCGCGCGAATCGACGGTGAGCCCGTGGCGGCATCCGGCGGGGAAAAACGGCGACGACGTCGGGTTGGGGGCACTCCGGCTTGGTCGGGTGGTCGAGGAAGACCAGGCAGACGGCTGCGGTGCTCCTGGCGTGGTCCTTGGTGACGGGGAGGCGACTGGCCATGGCCACGACGAGGCACAACAGCGACGGTGGCGCTCGGCCCGAGAGGGAAAGGAGAGCCGAGCGAGAGAGAGGAGTGGGGAGAGCGAAGGGAGTGACCAGAGGGAAGGAACGGGGGCAGTCCTTATCCCCTTCGCTCGGCTGTTCTGTCGCCGTGGCGAGCAGCGACCGGAGCGGCAGGCTCCAGCCATGGCGACAGTGACATGAGGGGGGAGGAGCAGGTAGGTTGGGCTGGGCCACTGTAGCTAGGTGGGCTGCGACACAGGTAAGCTCCTTTTTCTTTTTATTTCACTTTTCTGTCTTCTGCTATTTAACTAACTACTATTTTCATTTGTTCAGGGCACTTAACTATTTTTTCTACATGTGATACTTGGCCCAAATATTTCCATACAATATTACTTGTCACCAAAAACTGGGTTGGGCAAAGTAGGATTTTATTTGAATTCGATATTATTTAAAATGGATTAATTAATTCTGTTTTTGGTGTTGTCTCATGCTGTTAGAGTAATTTAAGCAATCCAAGTATCATTGTTTATATTTTTATAGGTGCTTCTGGATTATTTGTTATTTAGTGAACATTTTAGTTTTCAATTTTGGAACAACTTTTATTTTCCATTTTGAATTTAGTTGAAGTTTGAACTAGGTGTTGAAATGCAACATGATGCAAATGATGACTAGGCACTGTTAAACTTGCTGACATGGCAAGATTAAGAGGTGATCACTGTAGTGGGATGCTGGGGATGTTACACCACGGTAAGCACGTGCGCTGTTCATCATGTTTGAAATATTACTACATCATGTATCATATAAGCATGTATCTCCCGAATCCCTACTGGAAAAGTGTCTACAAGATGTTTGTGTTCATATCTATTTATCCATCTAAAATCATATCTGGTGTATCTTAGAAGACTCAAATTAAATCGATTTATTGAAACTGAAGGATGGTCGATTTGGTTTGGAGTAAAATCTATAGGGTAATGCACTTTTTTGATATTGAGTTGTTTCTTGAACACGGATCCTTGGGAGAGGAAGAGTTTCTGTTGCGGGCAAGAAATCAGATCTTCAGGTGACCGCACATTCATTCAAAGCAGATGACCCATACTTCCTTTTATCTCCCTTGCATTCTTGATTTGGCTCACCTCCACTCCTATCCTAGCTTGCTGTTTTGGGTTCCTATAGGTTCGTTGCGAGGTAGTGAAGAACTGAAATAGCTGAAGAGAACAATAAGAGGTGATGCTAGAAGCTTGCTTGTGTGCTACCTGATGTTATGATTAAAAGGATTGTGCATGTTCTCGCTGAATGGAAAAATGAGGCACTATGGTGAGAGTTGAAAATGTAGAATTTTGAATTCCTTTACCATAGTAGTTTCAATAGCAACCACAAGTTCTTTTCCTGAGCCAGTGATTAATCACTGCTAACGCTACTCCGCATATTAGTTAAAAGTGTTGTATTTTAATTAGAAAGTATAATTTTGTTACTGAACCAGTGGCCGAACAGTGTTGAATTATCTTTGAATATTTTGTGAAATTTCATTGAATAACTTGTCTGAATCTTTATACCAACTATGATTGTTTTAGTATAAATAGGAGAGTGGAAGGGGCGCCTCCCACCTGGCACCGCCCCAAGTTCCTCTCAGGAGGCGCCCCAACCCCTAGTGCTCCTTCAAAGGAGGCCACAAACACTGACTGGCAAACAAACTGAACCTAACAGTTGCAACTCACCAAAAAACAACATACAGCCTAACAGTTTCAGTTTCACAAAACCGTAGGCATCTTCTTCTTCAGAAGGTAGGGGAAATGTTGCATGGAAAACAAAAAAAATTCTACACACACGCAAGATCTATCAAGGAGATGCATAGCAATGAGAGGGGGAGAGTGTGTCTACGTACCCTCGTAGACTGTAAGCAGAAGCGTTTTATCCAACGCGGTTGATGTAGTCGTACACCTTCGCGATCCGCCCGATCAAGTACCGAACGCACGGCACCTCCGCGTTCTGCACACGTTCAGCTCGGTGTCGTCCTCGCCATCTTGATCCAGCAAGTGGGGCGAGGTAGTACATGAGTTCTATCAGCATAACGGTGTGGTGACGGTGGTGGTGAAGCAATCCCGCAAGGCTTCGCCTAAGCACTGCGACGATCTAGAGCGGAGGAGTAAACTAGAGGCGGAGGGGTGCCGACACACCGCGTGGAATAAGCTGTGTCTTGTGTGGCACCCCTCCCCACATATATATAGGTGTGGGAGGGGAGGAGGCAGCCCCTAGGGCGCCCCAATAGGTGTGGCGGCAGCCCTAGGGCTCCTCCCTTTGGTGCGCCCCCTGCCAAATAATGGCACAAGGGGGAAGGAAAGGGGGGAGGCGCCCCCTTCTTTCCTTCCTCCCTTCTCCAAAATATGGTAAGAGGGGGTGGCGCCCCCCTTTTACCATGTATTAGGTGTGGCAGCCCTAAAGGGGACGCACCAGCCCATGTGGGCTGGTGTGTTCCCCTCTACATGGCCCAACAAGGCCCAATACACTCCCGGTGCCTCCGGAACCCCTTCCGGTATTCCGATAACTTTCCAGTGCATTCTAAAACCATTCCGGAGACCAAATAGCATCATCCTATATATCAATCTTTACCTCCAGACCATTCCGGAGCTCCTTGTCATGTCCGTGATCTCATCCGGGACTCCGAACAACATTCGGTCACCAAACCACATAACTCATATAATACCAAATCGACATCGAACGTTAAGCGTGCGGACCCTACGGGTTCGAGAACTATGTAGACATGACCGAGACACCTCTCTGATCAATAACCAATAGCGGAACCTGGATGCCCATATTGGCTCCTACATATTCTACGAAGATCTTTATCAGTCGAACCGTTATGACAACATACGTAATTCCCTTTGTCCATCGGTATGTTACTTGCCCGAGATTCGATCGTCGGTATCTTCATACCTAGTACAATCTCGTTACCGGCAAGTCTCTTTACTCGTTCCGTAATACATCACCTTGTGACCAGCTCCTTAGTCGTTTGCTTGCAAGCTTATGATGTGTATTACCAAGAGGGCCCAGAGATACCTCTTCGATACTCGGAGTGACAAATCCTAATCTCGATCTATGCCAACTCAAAAAACACCTTCGAAGATACATGTAGAGCATCTTTATAATCACCCAGTTATGTTGTGATGTTTGATAGCACACAAGGCATTCCTCCGGTATCCGGAAGTTGCATAATCTCATAGTCGAAGAAATATGTATTTGACATGAAGAAAGCAAAAGCAATAAATCTGAACGATCATTATGCTAAGCTAACGGATGGGTCTTGTCCATCACATCATTCTCCTAATGATGTGATCCCGTTATCAAATGACAACTCATGTCAATGGTTAGGAAACCTTAACCATCTTTGATCAACGAGCTAGTCTAGTAGAGGCTTACTAGGGACACGGTATTTGTTTATGTATTCACACATGTATTTAGGTTTCCGATCAATACAATTCTAGCATGAATAATAAACCTTTATCATGAATAAGGAAATATAAAATAACAACTTTATTATTGCCTCTAGGGCATATTTCCTTCAGTCTCCCACTTGCTCTAGAGTCAATAATCTAGTTCACATCACCGTGTGATTAACACCCATAGTTCACATCGCCATGTGACCAACACCCAAAGAGATTACTAGAGTCAATAATCTAGTTCGCATCGCCATGTGATTAACACCCAAAGAGTACTAAGGTGTGATCATGTTTTGCTTGTGAGAGAGGTTTAGTCAATGGGTCTGCCACATTCAGATCCGTATGTATTTCGCAAATTTCTATGTCTATAATTCTCTGCATGGAGCTACTCTAGCTAATTGCTCCCACTTTCAATACATATCCAGATTGAGACTCAGAATCATCTGGATCGGCGTAAAAGCTTGCATCAACGTAACCCTTTAGGACGAACTCTTTATCACTTCCATAACCGAGAAACATTTCTTTAGTTCTCTTAACTAAGGATAATTTTGACCGTTGTCCAGTGATCTACTCCTAGATCACTATTGTACCCCTTTGCCAAACTCATGGCAAGGTACACAACAAGTATGGTAACAGCATGTCATACTTTATAGAACCTATGGCTGAGGCATAGGGAATGACTTTCATTCTCTCTCTATCTTCTGTCGTGGTCGGGCTTTGAGTCTTACTCAATTTCACACATTGAATACAGGCAAGAACCCTTTCTTTGACTGATCCATTTTGAACTCCTTCAAAACTTTGTCAAGGTATGTGCTTTGTGAAGTCCTATTAAGTGTCTCGATCTATCCCTATAGATTTTGATGCTCAATACGTAAGTAGCTTCATCGAGGTCTCTCATTGAAAAATTCTTATTCAAGTATCCTTTTATGCTATCCAGAAATTCTATATCATTTCCAATCAACAATATGTCATCCACATATAATATCAGAAATGCTACAGAGCTCCCACTCACTTTCTTGAAAATACAGGCTTCACCGTAAGTCTGTATAAAACCATATGCTTTGATCACCTCATCAAAGCGTATATTCCAACTCCGAGATGCTTGCACCAGTCCATAGATGGATCGCTGGAGCTTGCACACTTTGTTAGCACCTTTAGGATTGACAAAACTTTCTGGTTGCATCATATACAACTCTTCTTTAAGAAATCCATTAAGGAATGTAGTTTTGACGTCCATTTGCCAGATTTCATAATCATAAAATGCGGCAATTGCTAACATGATTCGGACAGACTTAAGCATCGCTACAGGTGAGAAAGTCTCATCGTAGTCAACTCCTTGAACTTGTCAAAAACCTTTCGCAACAAGTCGAGCTTTGTAGACAGTAACATTACCATCAGCGTCAGTCTTCTTCTTGAAGATCCATTTATTTTATATGGCTTGCCGATCATCGGGCAAGTCCATCAAAGTCCACACTTTGTTCTCATACATGGTCCTATCTCAGATTTCATGGCCTCAAGCCATTTATCGGAATCTGGGCTCATCATAGCTTCTTCATAGTTCGTAGGTTCGCCTTGGTCTAGTAACATGACTTCCAGAACAGGATTACCATACCACTCTGGTGCGGATCATGCTCTGGTTGACCTATGAAGTTCAGTAGTAACTTGATCTGAAGTTTCATGATCATCATCATTAGCTTCCTCTCTAGTTGGTGTAGGCATCACTGGAACGATTTTCTGTGATGAGCTATTTTCCAATTCGAGAGAAGGTACAATTACCTCATCAAGTTCTACTTTCCTCCCACTCACTTCTTTCGAGAGAAACTCCTTCTCTAGAAAGGTTCCATTCTTGGCAACAAGGATCTTGCCTTCGGATCTGTGGTAGAAGGTGTACCCAATTGTTTCCTTAGGGTATCCTATGAAGACGCACTTCTCCGATTTGGGTTCGAGCTTATTAGGCTGAAGCCTTTTGACATAAGTGTCGCAACCCCAAACTTTAAGAAACGACAGCTTAGGTTTCTTGCCAAACCACAGTTCATATGGTGTCGTCTCAACGGATTTAGAAGGTGCCCTATTTAACGTGAATGCGACTGTCTCTAATGCATAACCCCAAAACGATAGTGGTAAATCGGTAAGAGACATCATATAACGCATCATATCCAATAAAGTACGGTTACGATGTTCGGACACACCATTACGTTGTGGTGTTCCAGGTGGCATGAGTTGTGAAACTATTCCACATTGTTTCAAATGAAGGCCAAACTCGTAACTCAAGTATTCGCCTCCGCGATCAGATCGTAGAAACTTTATTTTCTTGTTACGATGATTCTCCATTTCACTCTGAAATTCTTTGAACTTTTCAAATGTTTCAGACTTGTGTTTCATTAAGTAGATATACCCATATCTGCTCAAATCATCAGTGAAGGTGAGAAAATAACGATACCCGCCGCGTGCTTCAATACTCATCGGACCGCATACATCGGTATGTATTATTTCCAATAAGTCATTAGCTCGCTCCATTGTTCCGGAGAACGGAGTTTTAGTCATCTTGCCCATGAGGCATGGTTCGCAAGTATCAAATGATTCATAATCAAGTGATTCCAAAAGTCCATCTGCATGGAGTTTCTTCATGCGCTTTACACCAATATGACCTAAACGGCAGTGCCACAAGTATGTTGCACTATCATTATCAACTTTGCATCTTTTGGCATCAATATTATGAATATGTGTATCACTACGATCGAGATTCAATAAACCATTCTCATTGGGTGTGTGACCATAGAAGGTTTTATTCATGTAAACAGAACAACAACTATTCTCTAATTTAAATGAATAACCGTATTGCAATAAACATGATCTAATCATATTCATGCTCAACGCAAACACCAAATAACATTTATTTAGGTTCAACACTAATCCCGAAGGTAGAGGGAGTGTGTGATGGTGATCGCATCAACCTTGGAATCACTTCCAACACACATCGTCACCTCGCACTTCACTAGTCTTTGTTTATTCTGCAACTCCCGTTTCGAGTTACTAATCTTAGCAACTGAACCGGTATCGACTACCCAGGTGCTACTATGAACACTAGTAAGGTACACATCAATAACATGTATATCAAATATACTTTTGTTCACTTTGCCATCCTTCTTATTCGCCAAGTATTTGTGTCAGTTCCTCTTCCAGTGACCATTTCCTTTGCAGTAGAAGCACTCAGTTTCAAGCTTGGGTCCAGCTTTGGGCTTCTTCATGGGAGTGGCAACTTGCTTGCCATTCTTCTTGAAGTTCCTTTTCTATCCCTTGTCCTTTTTCTTGAAACTAGTGGTCTTATTAACCATCAACACTTGATGTTCTTTCTTGATTTCTACCTTCGCCGATTTCAGCATCGCGAAGAGCTCGGGAATCATTTTTGTCATCCCGTGCATATTATAGTTCATCACGAAATTCTAGTAGCTTGGTGATAGTGACTAGAGAACTCTGTCAATCACTATCTTATCTGAAAGATTAACACCCACTTGATTCAAGCGATTGTAGTACTCAGACATTCTGAGCACATGCTCACTGGCTGAGCTATTCTCCTCCATCTTGTAGGCAAAGTACTTGTCAGAGGTCTCATACCTCTCGACACGGGCATGAGTCTGAAATACCAATTTTTAGCTCTTGGAACATCTCATATTCTCCGTGGCGTTCAAAACATTTTTGAAGTCCCGGTTCTAAGCCGTAAAGCATGGAGCACTAAACTATCAAGTAGTCATCATATCAAGCTTGTCAAACATTCACAACGTCTGCATCTGCTCCTGCAACAGGTCTGTCACCTAGCGGTGCATCAAGGACATAATTCTTCTGTGCAGCAATGAGGATAATCCTCATATCACGGACCCAGTCCGCATCATTGCTACTATCATCTTTCAACTTATTTTTCTCTAGGAACATATAAAAAAATAAGGGAGCTATATCCCGAGCTATTGATCTACAACATAGATTTGCAAATGCTATCAGGACTAAGTTCATAATAAATTAAGTTTGATTAATCAAATTACTAAAGAACTCCCACTTAAATAGACATCCCACAAGTCATCTAAGTGATACGTGATCCAAATCAACTAACCCATGTCCGATCATCACGTGAGATGGGGTAGTCATCAATGGTGAACATCTCTATGTTGATCATATCTACTATATGATTCACGTTCGACCTTTCGATCTCTAGTGTTCCGAGGCCATGTCTGTACATGCTAGGCTCGTCAAGTTTAACCCAAGTATTCTGTCACGTGGTGTCTCGAAATGACGAACTGTAGCAACGGTGCATACTCAGGGAGAACACTTTTACCTTGAAATTTAGTGAAGGGATCATCTTATAATGCTACCGTCGTACTAAGCAAAATAAGATGCATAAAAGATAAACATCGCATGCAATCAAAATATGTGACATGATATGGCCATCATCATCTTGTGCTTTTGATCTCCATCTCCAAAGCATCGTTATGATCTCCATCGTCACTGGCTCAACACCTTGATCTCCATCGTTATGTCGTGGTCATCTCGCCAACTATTGCTTCTAAAACTATCACTAATGCATAGTGATAAAGTAAAGCAATTATATGGTGTTTGCATTTCATACAATAAAGAGACAACCATACGGCTCCTGCCGGTTGCCGATAACTTTTACAAAACATGATCATCTCATACAATAACGAATATCACATCATGTCTTGACCATATCACATCACAACATGCCATGCAAAAATAAGTTAGGCGTCCTCTACTTTGTTGTTGCAAGTTTTACGTGGCTGCTACGGGTTTCTAGCAAGAACCGTTCTTACCTACGGCAAAAACCACAACGGTGATTCATCAAGTTTGCTGTTTTAACCTTCTTCAAGGACCGGCCATAGTCAAATTCGATTCAACTAAAGTAGGAGAAACAGACACCCGCCAGCCACATTTATGCAAAACTAGTTGCATGTCTATCGGTGGAACCGGTCTCATGTGCGTGGACATGTAAGGTTGGTCCGGGCTGCTTCATCCCACAATACCGCCGAATCAAAATAAGACGTTGGTGATAAGCAGTATGACTATCACCGCCCACAACTCTTTGTGTTCTACTCGTGCATATCATCTACGCATAGACCTGGCTCATGATGCCACTGTTGGGAAACGTTGCATGGAAAACAAATTTTTTTCTACGCACATGCAAGATCTATCAAGGAGATGCATAGCAACGAGAGGGGGAGAGTGTGTCTACGTACCCTCGTAGACGGTAAGCGGAAGCATTTTATTCAACGCGGTTGATGTAGTCGTACACCTTCGTGATCCGCCCGATCAAGTACCGAATGCACGGCACCTCCGCGTTCTGCACACGTTCGGCTCGGTGTCGTCCTCACCATCTTGATCCAGCAAGCGGGGCGAGGTAGTAGATGAGTTCCGTCAGCATAACGGCGTGGTGACCGTGGTGGTGAAGCAATCCCGCAAGGCTTCGCCTAAGCACTGCGACGATCTAGAGCGGAGGAGTAAACTAGAGGCGGAGGGGTGCCGACACACGGCGTGGAATAAGTTGTGTCTTGTGTGGAACCCCTCCCCACATATATATAGGTGTGGGAGGGGAGGAGGCAGCCCCTAGGGTGCCCCAATAGGTGTGGCGGCAGCCCTAGGGCTCCTTCCTTTGGTGCGCCCCCCAGCCAAACAATGGCACAAGGGGGAAGGTAAGGGGGGAGGCGCCCTCTTCTTTCCTTCCTCCCTTCTCCGGAATATGGTAAGAGGGGGTGGCGCCCCCCTTTTTCCATGTATTAGGTGTGGCAGCCCTAAAGGGGGCGCACCAGCCCATGTGGGCTGGTGTGTTCCCCTCTACATGGCACAACAAGGCCCAATACACTCCCGGTGCCTCCGGAACCCCTTCTGGTATTCCGATAACTTTCCGGTGCATTCCGAAACCATTCCGGAGACCAAATAGCATCGTCCTATATATCAATCTTTACCTCCGGACCATTCCGGAGCTCCTCGTCATGTCCGTGATCTCATCCGGGACTCCGAACAACATTCTCTCACCAAACCACATAACTCGTATAATACCAAATCGACATCGAACGTTAAGCATGCGGACCCTACGGGTTCGAGAACTATGTAGACATGACCGAGACACCTCGCTGGTCAATAACCAATAGCGGAACCTGCATGCCTATATTGGCTCCTACATATTCTACGAAGATCTTTATCGGTCGAACCGTTATGACAACATACGTAATTCCCTTTGTCCATCGGTATGTTACTTGCCCGAGATTCGATCGTCGGTATCTTCATACCTAGTTCAATCTTGTTACCAGCAAGTCTCTTTACTTGTTCCGTAATACATCACCTCGTGACCAACTCCTTAGTCATTTGCTTGCAAGCTTATGATGTGTATTACCGAGAGGGCCTAGAGATACCTCTTCGATACTCGGAGTGACAAATCCTAATCTCGATCTATGCGAACTCAACAAACACCTTCGGAGATACCTGTAGAGCATCCTTCTAATCACCCAGTTACGTTGTGACATTTGATAGCACACAAGGCATTCCTCCGGTATTCGGGAGTTGCATAATCTCATAGTCGAAGAAATATGTATTTGACATGAAGAAAGAAATAGCAATAAAACTGAACTATCATTATGCTAAGCTAACGGATGGGTCTTGTCCATCACATCATTCTCCTAATGATGTGATCCCGTTATCAAATGACAACTATTTTCAATGGTTAGGAAACCTTAACCATCTTTGATCAATGAGCTAGTCTAGTAGAGGCTTACTAGGGACACGGTATTTGTTTATGTATTCACACATGTATTTAGGTTTCCGATCAATACAATTCTAGCATGAATAATAAACCTTTATCATGAATAAGGAAATATAAAATAACAACTTTATTATTGCCTCTAGGGCTTATTTCCTTCACAAAGCCGGTGCGAAGGTAGCAATAGACTGTCCATCTCGGAGCCAATTATCCATCCAGAACCTCGCCCTGTCGCCATTGCCTAGGCTGATGCGGCAAGCCGCACTGAACATGGTCTGCATGTCCTTCTCTTTATTATCGGGGAGCCGCTGCCATGGTCTCTCCTCAATATCCCATCTTAGCCAAGGCCATTTGCAAAGAAGTGCCAGGCCGAACCACTTGAGGTTAATAATTTCGAGCCCTCCGAACTCTAGAGGTAAACAAACTCTTGACCAAGGCAGTAGATAGTGGCCTCCATTGATCTCCTCTTCACCCTTCCAAAAAAATCCCGGCAACGCCTATTAATGACCTTGATGGCCCATGCCGGCATAGGAAGCACAGCCATCAAGTGTATGGGCAAGCCCATGAGGATCGAGCGAGTGAGAGTTAGACGGCCCGCAACCGCAAGCATCTTCGGCTTCCAACCTTTCAATTTTCCTGAGAATTTATCAATGAGTGGAAGAAGGTCTTGGCGTCGCAATCGGTAGATGGAGAGGAATGCCCAATTATTGAATAGGGAATTGTTGCCTCCTGCACTGAAAGTGCTCCTCCACCACTGCAGCAACCCCCTCGTCACAACAGATGGTTGTGACAGTACTCTTATGCATGTTTATCCTCAGTCCCGCGGCTTCACCAAGGAGCTTCGGAATACTAGATATGGTCCGGAGGTCTGCTTGCACCGGCCTGAAGAACAAGATGGCATCATCCATGAAGATGGATGCCCTCGGCATCTTGGAGTTGCAACCAAAATCGGCAAGTAATTTATGTTGTACCACCCACTGCAGCATGCTGTGTAAAGTATCAATGGCAAGGATAAACAAAGTAGGTGATAAAGAATCACCTTGCCTAACTCCTTGACCCAGAGCAAATAGTTGGCCTACTTCTCCATTTATGAGGACAGACGAAGAAGCAGTAGACAACAGTCCACAAATCCAAGAGCACCACTGTCTGCCGAACCCTCTCTTCATCAGCACTTCGAGAAGGAATTCTCAAGACAAAGTATCAAAAGCTTTGGATATGACAATTTTCAGCAACACTGCTTGCTTGCGTTTCTGATGGAGCCATCTGGCCGTACTGCGCACAAACTTGAAGTTTCTCGTGCATATTGCATTTGCAGACAAGCGCAGTCTGTGCTTGTGATATAATAGATGGTAGAAAGGGGGCTACACACACTACTAGCACTTTGGCAAATATCTTGACCACCCCATGAATGAGATTAATTGGCCTGAAATCATTAACCTCCAGAGAATCTCATTTTTTTGGCAGTAGCGTGATAATGGAGGAATTAAGATCACCGAAAGAGTAGAAACGGCCATCGTACAGAGCCTTCATAACTTCCATGAAATATGGTGCTATAATCTCCTAGCACACCTTGAAGTATAACCCGGAGAACCCACCCGACCCGGCGCCCTATCCGAGGGCATGTCCATGATAACCTTTTTAACCTCTTCCTCCGTGAAAGAAGCTTCCAGACTATTTGTCATAGCAGGTGATAGTTGCCCCAAGTTGAGATCCTCAAGGCAAATAGTACGTCCTCTGTGATCCGAGGCGCCCATCAGATTACTGAAGAACTGGCTTGCCATGCTCAGTTTGTCCTCATTTGCCGTGACCATCTGGGTGCCCGCCTTGAGGTACGGAATCAAGTGTTTTCTGCGTCTCCCGTTGGCTTTCATGTGGAAGTATTTAGAGTTTGCATCCCCCTCCTTCAGATCACGCACCCTTCGCTCGCTGCCTTAACCGCACCCGCTCCAGAGAAGCAAAGGCTAAACATTTACCCTTGAGAAAAGCTTTCAGATTACACTCATCCACCGACAGAGGCCTGGCCTCTTGCGCTGCATCTAGTCTCAAAATGACCTCACTTGCGATCTGGAACTGAAGATTCAGCTGGCTCACGCTCCTTTGACCCCATCTTGTTAATGCTTTCGCCGTGTGCTGCAATTTATTCCTCGGAATCTTCATCGGGTAGCAGTCATAAACCTCCTGCCTCCACGCTTCCTTAACTACCTCCATGAACCCAGGAAGCTTGCACCAGAAGTTATCGAACCGAAAACGACTAGCCCGTGGCCTAGCAGCCGAACAAGTGAGGAGCAGGGGCATGTGATCCGAGATATTAGAACTGAGCGGAAGAAGATCACTGATGGGGTGCAAATCCTCCCAGGCATTGTTGAAGAGCACTCGGTCCAGCCTGGCCATCACTGATTGCTCTTGTCGATTGCACCAATTGTACCGCCTACCCATCATAGGCATATCATGCAGCCCTAGCCTGTTTATAGTGAGTCTAAATTTGGACATGAGCCTCCTGTTACCTCTCCCTGAACTGCGCTCCAACTCCGAGCAGGTCAAGTTGAAATCCCCTGTTATAATCCATGGCATGTGCACTTGTTCACCAAACTGCACCAGCTGTTCCAGAAATCGCACTTTGTCATTCTGTCCTTGTGGCCCGTATACCGAGGACACCATCCATTCTTTACCGTCCTTCAGAGAAAGAACGTGAGCTGAGATCATGTACTCATCCTTCTGAATGTTAGAAATCCGTAGCCTGTCGGACTTCCAGGCTAACAAAATTCCCCCTCTTCTGCCATCCATGGGCAGATAATCAAAACCATCAAAGGTAGGGCCCAAAGTTTCGCACACCACCACAGCATCCAGCAATGCCAATTTAGATTCTTGAAAACACACTAACGAGATGTTGTAGGATTGCGAGAATAATCTGATCGAGCACCTCTTAGCAGGGTTATTAAGCCCCCTTACATTCCAAACTAACACACCTAGGGACATCTCCATAACACAAATTGAAGACCATCGATACCTCGCACACACACCTAGGCACCACAAGGCTCCACGGCGTCAGGAAGAGAGAAAGCACTGAAGTAAGGCTGCATTGGTTCATCAAAGTCGACTTCATCCGGCGCAAAGAGAGCTATCACCACCTTGACATGATACGGCGCCAACGGCTTGTCAAAAAGCTTGATATATTCCTCCAGGGCTTCATCAGATACCTGTTCTTCTGCCTGAATGACCCCCATCTGCCGGAGCAGAACAATTTGAGCACGCCGCACAGGCCCCAGATTATAGCCCCTCCTGCAGCCTTGCATAGCCAAGCACTTCTCCTCGGGGTGAAATTTGGCGAGAGCGTCTTCTTTCTACGCGTCGATGCAGATGCCGCCGGCCGGGGCCCCAGTATGGATGATGCAGGGGAGAGCCCAAGTCCTTGCATCAGCGTCTCCTCGGCAGATAGAGGGCCAACTATCACATGCGGTAGCAGGTGGTGCTCAGCCAATGGCACGGCGATAGGAGTTCGCGCGGGACTCCGGCTTGCATCACGCCGACGAGGAATTTGGATAGAGAGGCCATGGGGCTGCGCCTGTGTTGGAATAATGTTCGCCTCTTCAATGAGCCCCCCTTCTTTCTCCGATTCATCTTGCCTCACCGGAACTGCCTCACACTGATCCTCAACCTGATCCATCTCTGGTACGGGAATATTGTCCACAGCAGAGTGCAAAGTGGGTGCTGTCAAAATCTGAACCTGCACACCGCTTGCGTCTAATCCCCCCATGTCCATTTCCGACATGCGAACACCAGCGGACAGAGGACTGAAGGACAGCCTATGCGGCGTTGTTGTGATCCAGAGGGTAGCCCAGTCCAAAGTTGGAGTGGAGACCAGGGCTCCCGAGCACACCGCCATGGGCGCAGTCGAGAGCTGCATGTTTGGCATGGTGGCGACCGCCCTCGAGCCGACCACCATCGAGGTCGATGAGCGATGCGTATCCCAAGAGCCGGCCATGCCACCGTTCCTTGCGACGGAAGCCTCCCCAGATGGGCGCTGGGAACCAGAGGTATGCAGACACCAGGATAGCGCCCTACCGCCCGCCGGCGGAAGGACACCATTGACGCGGCGGCCGCCACCCCAGGCGCCAGCCATGCCATACCCGCCAGGACCACCAAAGGGGTGAGCACCAGAGTTGGGCTCTCCATGGCCTGTGCCATCAATTCTACCCCGGAAGTAGCTTCTGGAGTAGTCGTGCCTCCTGGTGAGGTCTTCATCTTCATTTGGCTTGAAGTTGGGCCTGTACTGGAGGTTGGGGATAGTGCGGTCCACCACATCCAACACATGAATGATGAGCCAGTGGATCAGCGTTGGCCTCTCTGTTGGTGGCGAGGGATGTGGGGGTGACACTTGGAACTCCTCATCGAACGAGTCCGGCTGGCCAACCGGTTCCGGAACCTCCATGTCATAGATCTTAGGGATGCCCGAGGGATTCCTCATCAAGGCGGTGACCTCTAGCTACCATCGGTCATCCGGCGGCAAGATTTCCACCGGTTGGCCATTCAGATTGTTGATAAGTTGGATGATGGCCCCACTCTCCCAAGCGCTAGCCGGCAGCCCCTCGATCCCCAGCTTGCAGAAGAAATCTTTCTTACCGCCGGAGGCCTGAGCACACCGATGCCATCTCTGAAAAGAGATAGGAGCACCCGCGCAACGTAGCTTGACGGAGAATCAGAAGATGTTGTCGCAGTCCGTGTTGGAGGCGAACGTGATGAAGAAGTCCCCCGGGTGGGTGACCTCGACCTTGACATGCATCCTCTCGACGCCGCAGATCCTGGCGACAGACTGGACCAAGGCCTCTGGGGAGAGCGCCGGCCTCCTGCCTCCAACCATAGCGAGCAGCGCCCTGTTGCGGAAATCCGCCTCGAGCGCCTCCATCCCCGATGTGCGCGCGATGATGCCGCCACCCCTCTCGGGCCGCAGATCCGGATCACCATGGGTGAGGAGCTCGCCATGGAAGTGCTGATGAGCCAGCGGAGGGTAGTGCTCCATGTTGAGCGAAGGCGGAGGGCGGGATTGGGGGCGGTGGGATCGAGCGGGCGGAGGGTGGGATCGGGGTCGGTGCGTCAAAGCAGGCGGCGGAAGATGCCGGGTGGCGCCTGATACGTCCATTTTGCATCATGTTTTCCTACTGATATTTATATTGTTTTTATTCAATATAACACTTTTTGGAGTAATTCTAATGCCTTTTCTCTCATAATATGCAAGGTTTACACAAAGAGGGAGAATACCGGCAGCTGGAATTCTGGACCTGAAAAAGCTACGTCAGAGATACCTATTCTGCACATCTCCAAATAAACTGAAATTTTATGAAGATTTATTTTGAAATATATAATAAATATTGGAGAAAAAGAAATACCAGAGTGGGCACCCAGGTGCCCACTAGGCACCACAGGCGCGCCCTGGTGGGTAGTGGGGGCCTGGCCCACCTCCGGTGCCCATCTTCTGGTACATAAGGTCTTTTTACCCGAGAAAAAATAAGGAGAGGACTTTCGGGACGGAGCACCGCCGTCTCGAGGCAGAACTTGAGCAGGAGCACTTTTGCTCTCCGACGGAGCGATTCCGCCGGCGATACTTTCCTCCGAGAGGGGGAAATCGAAGCTATCGTCATCACCAACAACTCTCTCACATTGGGAGGATCAATCTTCATCAACATCTTCAATAGCACCATCTCATGTCAAACCCTAGTTCATCTCTTGTGTTCAATCTTTGTATCAAAACCTCAGATTGGTACCCGTGGGTGATTAGTAGTGTTGATTACATCTTGTAGTTGATGCTAGTTGGTTTATTTGGTGGAAGATCGTATGTTCAGATCCATTATGCTATTTAATACCTCTCTGATCTTGAGCATGAATATTATTTGTGAGTAGTTACTTTTGTTCTTGAGGTCACGGGAGAACTCACGTTACAAGTAATCTTGTGAATTTGATATTCGTTTGATATTTTGATGGTATGTATGTTATAATTCCCTTAGTGGTGTTATGTGAATGTCAACTACATGACACTTTACCATCTTTGGGCCTAAGGGAATACATTGTGGAGTAGTTATTAGATGATGGGTTGCTAGAGTGACAGAATCTTAAACCCTAGTTTATGCGCTATTCCGTAAGGGACTAATTTGGATCCATATGTTTAATGCTATGGTTAGATGTAATCTTAATTCTTTTTTCGTAGTTGCGAATGCTTGCGAGAGGGGTTAATCATAAGAGGGAGGCTTGTTCAAGTAAGAACAACACCCAAGCACCGGTCCACATATATATCAAATTATCAAAGTAGCGAACGCGAATCAAACCAACATGATCAAAGTGACTAGATGAAATTCCCATGTGTCCTCAAGAACGGTTTTCCTATTATAAGAGACCATTCCGGCCTGTCCTTTGCTACAAAAAGGATTGGACTACCTTGCTGCGCTTTTGTTACCGTTACTATTACTTGCTCGTTATAAATTATCTTGCTACCAAACTACCTGTTACCCACAATTTCAGTGCTTGCAGAAAATACCTTGCTGAAAACCGTTTTTCATTTCCTTCTGCTCCTCGTTCGGTTCGACACTCTTACTTATTGAAAGGACTACGATTGATCCCCTATACTTGTGGGTCATCATCGCCGGACAAAGATGGGCCTCGATTGGATCTGGGGTGAGCATGGGGGGAAGGCTGCGACGAGTCTGGGGAAAGATAGCAGTCACAGATGAAATGCCCCGAGACTCAGCACTTATGGCAGCGAATCTCACTGGAGCATTTAGCTTTTTGGTGCCCCTTGTCCAGGCATTTAAAACATCTGCCCCAAAGCCATCGGGGAATCCAAAGCTTGGAGGCAGCAGGATGATTGATGGCGGGGGCGGCCACATAACAGGGTTGTCGACGACGGTTGCGGACTTGAATCAAACCGTCATCGTTCGGCTCCAGATCCACCGATGCTGGCCACGAACGGACCGGAAGGGGCGCGTCCGTAGCAGTGCGGCACGAAGCTACTGCAAGAAAATTGAGCCGTCCTGAAGCGTTATCTGGCCGATGGCCCACGGAGCGAGGAACCGGCTGGTGGGGCTGAGGGTGGGGTTGTGGGCGTGGGACGTAGCGGCCGAGGATTGGGTCGCAGGCGGCGGCCGGAGCTAGGAGGCGAGATGACCGTTGGTGGGAGCGAGCCATCTTCTTGCTTTCTTCTTCTTAAGTTATATATAAGAACTAGCAATGTGCCCCGCGCATTTGCGCGGCTAGATTTGGTACAAATGGTGAGACGTGTGTTTTGATTTAGGAACTACATACCTCCAATCAAAGTAAATTACTATGTTGTAGAACAAAATCCAGAAGAAATAAAATACTAGTTTTTTAGTTTTTTTTTTGAGAAAAGGTACTTGTATTCATTAACACATACACAGAACAGAACAACACATACAAGCACCCCAAACGCAAACGAAGACGGAAACAGACCACAGGCCCTGCAGCCCGAACACAGCAAACCTCACAGAAACAACAGGAACAAGCTCCAGGCTCGCTGCATCCATCCAACCGGCCGCTCGCCGTCTGCTCGAGCCGCCATGAAAGAAACCCTCTTTCTGCATCGCCAACAATGGCTTTGGAGGTCGCATATAGGTCCCGCCCCACCGGACGGGAACCAGGGTCGGGTTCCGGCACATCGACTGGGGACAATCCCCACAGAGAAGAAGGCTCCAAACCTCCGCCGTGGCTCCAGCTCGCCGAAGCCGCGAAGGTCGACAAACCACCACCATCCTGAACCCCAAAACAGGGCCTAGAAGCCCAAATCCGACGGCGCGACGGACGGCGCCACCAGCACAGATGCCGACCGCGAGAAGCACCATGAACAGAGTTGGGCACCTGCACATCCCCACCAGCACCACGGCGGCGCCAAAGCCACCACCGCACGGAAGAAGAAGCCGATGGAGCAAAATGTTGGCCGAGAAACGACCATCGAAGACGAGCAGCAGCAGCGAGGCCGGCCCAGATCCAGCCCTCCGACGAACCTGACCACCAGCAACTGCACCACTCCACACGCCGCAGGCCGCCACCCGAACCCCCATCGCCAGCACGGTCACCACCACCGAACCGGAGCAGATCTCGCCGGCGAAACCCTCCAAGGCGAACTCCGGCCACCCGGAATCGCCATCCAAAAGGGCCCCTGGCTTCTCAGCGCCGCCACATCCGGCGACACACGAGCGGGAAGAAGCCGGACCGAACCTTATTCCTCTCGCCGCCACCCTCACCGCCTCGATGACGACGCCGGAGACACGCCCTCCTAGTCCTAACCTTACACACAGCGCCGCGCGAAGAACCAGGGTCCCCCACCCTTCCAGCAGCCTCACCGGCCGTCGGAAGCGGAGGGGACCGCCGGTTTCGCCGGCGAAAACGCTGGATCGCCCCCTAGTCGCCCTCTTCTACTGTAGAGGAGAAGAGAGGAGAAGGACCGAGAAGTGGTTGGCTAGTTGGCTCATATCTAAACCTGAATGCAAATGTCTCCACATACATGTTTACCTTATTCTAAGTTCCTGTATCGCCGCCCATCAAATACAATGTATTTTGTGGTGTGTACTCATAAAAGGTTGCCAATTACTAAGTTTTTATTAAAGATATTGCAAAATTTCATTACTTTTGTACTCTACATTTATCCATACGAGAAGAATAAACAATTAATTATCTTTCATTTCTTTCTCGTTAAAATTCAGGATGACCAGTGTGTTTGCATTGTTAATTTTTTACATATTGCTAGACATGCTAATTTCGATTTTTAATACGATATCAAGTACACAACATTATTTTCATATCAACACGCTTCTACTAAATTATGAGGGCATTGTGTTGTTGCGGATTGTCAAGCATAATTGTAGAGTTGCGCACTATTTCTTTTGGTTCTAGGTGCAACTCAAAAATCCCCCTTAAAACAATTGTGTCTTGTATTTAATCCTTTGTTATCATCCTACACCCGCCTCGTCTAAAGAAGTGTTGCAGTATTAATTATAGACTTCGTACCATAATCTTTGAACTTATTACAAAGGTCCTTATCAAGACGTATTTTTTCATCCCGTGGATTTTTCCTCGTGTAACATCTATCCATAAATCCAAAACCCACCAAAGTGCAACCACTGCCAATGTTGTGTAGTTTTTTTCGTGCTCAAAATGGTTCACTCTAAAGTAGTTGTTCTCGAGAAACATAGCGCGTACATTGTTGGCCAGTCTTCACCATGGTCTAGTTTGTCACAAATCTAGCTACCACATGATCTCTATCGTCTGACCTTTTAGGGTAATGTAATTGTCAGTTTATATTCACACAAAATTGATTATCCTCCACTTTGGTTAAAGCTTGTTTGTTAATATGGTGTACATATTGTTGTACAAAACTGATTTTTTGACAGCCGTATGTTTTGTTGCTTTCAACCTTAATATTTGCACCAATACATTGTTTCGCCCCCTTCATAGATATATACTGCTTGAGGAGATAGCACATTGGTTTCGACCATCTGAATGTTTTCTTGCCAAATTGGGTGCATGCCATGTACACAATTCTTAAAATACATGACCAGAAAGATATCTACGCTTTGGTGGATTGTTCTGTGTTATGATTAATTTATAATTTGCAATAGGAAATCACCAGAAGCATATACAAATACCTAAATACATATTATCATTGTCTGCGCGGTGTCACATGCAACATTCTTCTAGCGTCGTTGGAGTTCTTAAGATTTGTTTGTACTTAAAAAGAAACATGTACTTTCATAGTTAAGGAGCATGCATATGATGGATAAGCAGTTTAGACTTACGTGATGAATTTGTATTATGAAAGTTCGTATTTTTCTTCTTTGATGTTTATGCCCTAATGTGCAGCGAGTTGGTTTGCTTTTGTAGATTCTCATCCTTGACTTTCTCACAAAAATTGGTATTGAGCATGCAAGTAGCTAGCTGGTTGATAAGGCATAATGCATCCGTGTACCTTGGATATAGCGATCGAACTGATATTCATGCATGCACTCCATGATACGGCTGTGGTGTGCTTGCCATGCATGGATGCACCTAAGCAGTGTCGCTGGGAAGAAGAAAGCGCATTTATATATAAAAAAAAATCTTGCATCGCTACTGGAACTTGAATCAAAGACTAATCGGCATGCATCTGAACTAATTACTGTC
Source organism: Thinopyrum elongatum (assembly GCA_011799875.1). Classification (NCBI taxonomy): domain Eukaryota; kingdom Viridiplantae; phylum Streptophyta; class Magnoliopsida; order Poales; family Poaceae; genus Thinopyrum; species Thinopyrum elongatum. The sequence goes on from CM022298.1 coordinate 610,473,962, forward strand.
TGCATAGTATCTCTCCACGACTCCATCGCTGCTGAGTCTTTTTTTTTTTTTGCAAATCCCTTCGCTGCTGAGTCTACCAATGTACGTGTATGATGTCATCAACAATATTTATTTACACCAGCAATGATGTCATCGTTTGCACTTTGGATGCCAATTGAAAGGATTGCACGGTGCTATATATATATACATCTGGGCTATTCTGTTTCGCGTAACAGAATATTATTCTGTTACTATTATTGAACTGATGAATTCGAGTGGTAGAACTGACGAATTCGAGCGGCTGAACTGATACTTTCATTTCCGTTGAAAATCGTCTTCTTTAGTTTCAAACAAATTTGCAATTTATTTTTGTCGGAACGGGGCGTGTAATATATCGTTGGAAAGCTCTTAACATCTATATTACAAGTATATTGAACGTTTTTGCAAAATCATTATGGTTTAAGAGCAGTTTTGAAAAAACTGTTTTTTTCAAAACCGAAAACACGAATCGTATTTTGGACTTAATTTTCAAACGGTTTGTCGGAATTGAGCAAATAAGATGGCGTTGGAAAGCTGGTGAAAATCCGCTTCTTCCATATATCTAATGTTTTTTCAGATTCTATATGATTTAGAAATAATTTGAAAAACGGTGAAATTCTGGGCGAAACGTATTTTTGCGATTTTTTGCAAACGGTTTGTCGGATTGACGCAAATGATATGGCGTTGGAAAGCTATGGAAAATGTGCAACTTTTTTGTATAGAAAGTTTTTTCTAATTCCTTATGGTTTTAATACGAATTCGAATATGGTCAAATTTGATTTCGAACGTGATTTTTTTAAAAGTTTATCGAAATGGGACAAATAATATACCGTTGGAATGCTATCGAAAACGCAGAACTTAGTCATGTTGAACATTTTCTCAAATTCACAACCGCTTAAGAGTAATTTTGAATACGGCAAGACAGATTTTGTTGTTTTCCCATCTGAAAAACAGAGTACTCCTACTGATTTATATGTTTGTTTGTACTGATGTATTTTTCATAGAGTATTTTGAATACGGTGAGACCGTTCGTGTTTTTTTTTCGTTTTGAAAATAAAGTACCCAAATGATCTCCGCATGGATTTGTACAGAGCGTGTTTTCACGAACCAAAGCACATTTTTTATAAAACATGCTATCTTTTTTCTAACCGTCATATTGTATTCATTGAACCTCCCAATGGCCTTGGTTGAACTATTAGGGTTTTTTTCTGACTATATTGAACCGGTGCAATGACTTGCATTACCTAGTTAAATATTTTTTACAGAAGGAAACATTGTTATGGGGTGTGTGTATACATTGCTTTTTACTTTGTAACCCCTTGATCCGATGCATGTTCATGAGAGAACTGATGTTGTTCTGCAAGGTGGACTTTCAATATAACTAGTAACAGGTTGGCACCATGTTCGCTACAGCAGCCCTTTCAGGAAAATTGTCATGGTAGAAAAGTGTTCACTACAGCAGCCCTTCCAGGAGTAGCATATACATTTTGTATGTTTACATTGCCATGCATAGAAGGTATACTACAGCAGCTATGCAATAGGAAGCAAACTTTCACCAAAAAACTGAGAACAAAATGCTTGATGTGCAAATTCCATTAGGTACCAAACAACAGTTCTCCAACAATGCAGTCCAAGAGTCCATATAGCATTTTGTTCAAGATTTCATATATGCACTTGATTTTATATATGAGAACAAAATGCTTCAAGTCCAGAAAGTACAGAAAGTTCATAGAGTATATCTCTTAGTTCAAAACACACACTATAATACTAGAACTACTGAGAGTTCTCCAACAATACTTTATGAACAGGTCTAGGAGTTCATCGAGTTCTTGGTCCAGGAATACTTTATGAACATGTCCAGGAGTTCATAGAGTTCTCAGTTCAAAGTTTGGTACCTACAGTAGTACTGAGGCCAATAAAGCATTCGAGTTGTTCAGAAGCAGCCTGGGCACGAGTCCAGAAAAGTTTATACAATATATCCCTCATTTTGAACTACTATCACAAAAATCGGACATAACTGGACGGAGGGACTTGCTTCAACCATAACTTCTATGTTGTCTTCTTTCTTTATCAAACAAACAGACTGATTGTACATAGGGTTTCGTTGGAAATAAACCGGCATGCCCTCCAGTCTGCGAGCGGGTTGGACTAGCTCCCAGGGGCCCATTCGGCACCAGTTGCTCCCTGCATTTAATCATAAGAAGTCATGAGTTCCCATAATAAGTACAAACACATTCTAAGTGACTTGCACAATCAGTTTCATATTTGTGTAACCAAGCAAGTTCATGTTTAGTAACATTAGAAGTTCCCAAAGAAACCTAAAAAGATTTCTGTACTTTGAAATACTTCATTTTTACTTCCCAAATACTTCATTTGTTTTGAAATATGAACTTCTACATTTATTTCCTTAGAACTTGTTGTCTTTTCCCTATGAATTCCATGGGTTTTTTGTGTTTCATTATTTTTTGTTTATCTTGTTTTCTATTTTTCTATGAACTTATAAGGTTATACATGTTGAACTCATAGACCAGCGGCGCTCGGAGGCAGGGGTAGGCGGCGGCGGCGGCGCGCTGAACTACACCGAACATTTTTTCTGCACTAGATAGTGTGTCGACATGCTGCCAAGGTCCCACACATGGTTTGCTAGAACAAGTTGAACTGAATATCTTTCATTTTGAACTTTGAAAGAAGCTACAACTTCTGTTGCCCAAATGTGTACATAATTTTAAGTTTTCCAAGCACATACCTTATGTTCTTGTTTGTTGACGGGCACGCCGCCCCTACTCCCGCGGACTGACGGCACCGGCGAAGTGGAGTTGAAGGAGCGAGGATCACCTTGCTTCCCATTCAATTGAGGATTCATGTGACACTTGCTTCCCATTTTCATCAGTAATAGTACTAGTACGACTCAACAATAATTTCAGAATTGTAGATGGCATCCTTGTCAGTACGACTCATCAGTACTAGTGCTCTTTTTTCCAAAAAATTGTGTGTTAGAATAGAAGCATTTTTCCTATATGGATGTTACTTTTAACATGAAGAATATTACTGATCAGTAATAGTATTGTGTAAGTCGTACTGATCAATACTGCTACTTGTCGTACTGCTGAGCACTAGTACTGATCTAGCTAACACAGAATTATTTTTCAATGCACTGTAGGCAAGAATGGATCCAAGTCAGAACTGATGCAATTTATTCCATCAAACTACTACGGAAGTTTCTCTATACTGTTATGTTTTTAACACACAATTATTGAATTGTTTCCTGCCTTTTCATTATGAATTGATGGCATAATACATGTTGAACTGTTACACGAGCAAAATTCAGAAATACATAACAATGGTGTACTTCAAATATGTGCTTTTTCAGGAACAAAACTTTCTGAACCTTCTATACGAAAGAACTTGAACTATCAGTCCAAACAGATTTGAAGTTGAACGATCATTTCCCTCACCGAGTGTTAAGGAAAACGAAAACCAGAGATGACCTCGCCGGAGAACTTGGACTGAAGAACATGCAACGAAGAACTTGAGGTTGTTTGGCAGCCCATGTGCAGCACGGCGAGCTGCAGGGGGGAGGGAGGGCGGTAGCACCTCCTAGCATTTAGAGTCTCACAAGTTAAAGAAAATGCTACATGGGCACCACATCATCTTTGATCCCTAACATTGATGCTATCTAACATCCAGAGTTTTCACGAGTAAAAACGCCACAACGACATTGCATCGACATTGATTACCAACAATGATACTGTCCACATCTAAGATTCAGTGTTTATATATACAGCACTAGAACAAGTTAGATAGATCGATCATAGTTCATAGATCCACGTGGGAACAGGCGTGTGCTGCTGCCAGCTTTTCCAATCATAGGACAACCGCATGCTAAGAAGTATATTTTCCTAGGAATGTGTGGGAAACAGGCAACATACATGAACTTTGGTGTGGATTGGTAGTTGAATTTGCCGCCCATCAACACTAGCACCAGCGCACAAGCCGTGTTGGCTACCAGGGAAGCCAGGATGGATCTGGTCAGAGATGGGGGCAGCGAGCGCCTGTATTTTTAGCAATGACAATAAATTTACTTGTACTTCAGAGAAACAACAAACTCATACACGAACTGACAATGACAGGAACCAACTTGTGCCACCGTATATGTGCTACCGAGGGTAGTTCTGGACATCCCTGAACATCAAGCATCGAACCATCTCTGAATATCAAGCACTGAATAATCGCTGAACTTATTTTGGCAAACATCTTTTTTCCTAAACTGAACCATCATCTTTATATTGAACTTCTCTATCTATACAATGGAATACTATTTATTATATCTTGTCAAGAAATCTCAAATTAAAATTTGAACTTCTGGATCAAACATGTACATGAAACGGACAACACTTTCACATAACTACTGTGTTTACTTGCCCACATGCTTCTACAGTCATGGAAAATACAAGTCTACCTGCACAACTAGTTGTAGAATTTACACGACTCAGAGGTTTTCTCTAGATGCTAACTGATCCTCTCGACAAGGAATTTAATAACAAGGATGCTCTTTTTTTTGCGGGGACTCACACAATAGCATTCAATTCATACAAAATTCACTTAGGTTTTTGAACTTCAGAATTATATTTGTAGACAATGGTTTCAGAATAGTTACCTTGAATAGAGAAGCATTAAATTCCTTCTTATTCACAACATTTGGACCATCACACACACAACAATAATTTCTGTAGTCTATCATCCATCGTACTGCTATTAACACTGCACACAAACCGCCGTTAGTACTGCCATTAGTACAACAATAATTTCTGAAGACAGACATCCATTACCCTAACCCAAAATACTCACACGGATCTGATGTATTATCTTTGTAGCTGAACCGTTCTAATATATGTAGTTGAACTATTTTTCCTGTCATTGAAGGGAAAACCACATAAGCAAGCACAGCCATGTTTTTTTAACCTCATTTAGTGCTTTTTCTTTGGGAGGAACTCGATTCAACAAAACATGTGCAAAACATTTTTCGAAACCATCTAAGTGCCACAAACCAAAACAATAAAGTTAGCTCTAAAAAATGATCCTACCTTTTTCAGTAATGTGCCAACATATGAACACAACATAACTTTTTTTGCATAGATCAGTCAAAGCACAATCATGCTATCAGTAAACTAGGAACAAACAAGTTGTTCCTACCTGCGCAGGAAGAAACAATCCAAGTGTGGCGCGAATTGCTTGAAGAAGCATGGAAGAGATCCCTACATGGACTAGTGTGAGCACCAAAACTGGACTGGGTAGGAGGAGGGGGGCTGCAGGGGAGTCGCCGGTGGGGAGAAGCAAAGAGAGCAACACGTAGGAGGTGGCACAAACATCCCCTTTTTCCTCGACTTCGAACTTCTGTATTTTTTTCTCTGAGCTTACCTCTCTCGAGATCTGAACTGATTAGTGTTACAAGTACACGAACAACTCGATGAGCTGATGTAAGGACATATAAAAAAGACTACACCAATACTGAAAAACTGAAGAATAACTGAAGTCCGAGAGAGAGACGAGCCTAAGTTCAAACTACACAAACATAAGCTGCAAGCTCCATGTTCCAGCTTGTAGATGATTCATTTTAATGTCAAATTCCTCAGTCCAACATTAAAGTAACACACATGACCGATCAGCACAAAAATCATAATACCAATCCTGCTGACTTTTGTTGACTGAAGTACAGATGTGCATGCATACCTTGACAGTAGACCGAGACGAGCACGACAAGGTCCCGGCCGCCACCTCGCTTCCGCCGCTGACGGCCAGCAGGGATACCGCGGCGAGGAGGCCGTCCCAGTCCCCTAGCTCGCGGACGGAGGGGTTGGGCGCCGGCGGTGCGGCGCTTGGATCTCGGGGGGTGAAGGTGGACGAATCTCGGGGAGGAAGTCGGCCGGAGCGCGGGGAGGAAGGTGACCGGAGGCGGGGGAGGGAGGAGGCCGGAGCGCGGGGAGGGAGGCGGCCGGAGCGCGGGGAGGAAGGAGACTGGAGGCGGGGAAGGGAGGAGGCCGGAGCGCGGAGAGGGAGGCGGCCGGAGGCGGGGGAGGAAGGCGGCCGGAGCGCGGGGATGAAGGCGGCCGGAGGCGGGGGAGGGAGGAGGCCGGAGCGGGGGAGGAAGGCGGCCGGAGCGCGGGGAGGAAGGCGGCCGGAGCACGGGGTTGGGAGGAGGTCGGCGCGCGAGGAGGAAGTTGACCGGAGCGCGGGGGAGGGAGGAGGCCGCCGTGCAGGGTATGGCGCTTGCCGGCGCGAGGCAAGGGCGGCGCAGGCGTGGGAAGGAGGGAGGCGGCTGGGGGGACTTCCTATCTGCCGCATTCTGCGGCAGAATGTCGAGCGATCGCACAGGTTAGGCGCCCGACTGGGCCGGCCCATGCAGCCAGCGTGCTGTGTAAAAAAAGCAACGAAAAACTCAAAGCGACAGCTAGGACTCGAGCTCGCGATCTTGCTCTTGCACACAAAGCTAGCTAGCCACCAGGACTGGTTCATGTTTGTGTTCAAATGGCAAGGCGAACGCTTTAGTACTAGTCACATCGGCAGGTCGCATTATTTTTCCTTTTTAATCTTTTCTTGTTAACTCTGAATATATTTTTTAAAGTCCAAACCCTTTTGGCAAAAACACACACGAGTTTCAAAAAATGTTACAATTATTCAAATTTGTAAACAAATTTTAAGAACAGCGACAATTTTGAAGTTGTGGACAATTTTTTAAAAAGGGAACATTTTTTAAAATTCCGACCAATTTTCATACACACGAACAAAAAATTGAAGTTTAAAAAACGTGAATGTTTTTTAATTGTGAAAAAAATTAAAAACTGAAATATTTTTTGAATTTGAGAACAAATCTTGAAAAAACGGGAACATTTTTCAAATTCCGAACAATTTTTGACAATCCCGGACAAGTTTTGACAAAATGCGAACAATTTTTTAATTTGTGAATACTTTTCAAAAAAGGAATATTTTTGAATTTGTGAACAATTTTTGAAAACAGGAACTTGTTTGAATTTGTGATTTTTTTTAATGGGAACATTTTTTGAGAATCAGGAACAAGTTTTAAAGATATGAACAATTTTTTAATCTGCAAACAATTATAAAAATGGGAAGTTTTTTGACCAATTGTTGAATGTGCGAACAAATTATAGAAACAGGAATTTGTGAATTTGTGAACTATTTTTGAAAAAAAGGAACACTTTTTTTAATATGAACATTTCTGGAAAAATGGACCTTTTTGCGTCTGCAAACATATCGAAACCCTGAACAAAATTTGGTAAGAGCGAACATTATTTGTAAATTTTGAACAATATTTTGAAAGAGGAACATTTTTCGATCTTATGGACATTTTTTGAAATGCCGAACATTTTTTCAAAGATACGAAATTTTTCGAAAAAGATAAGAACATTTTTGAATTTGTGAACAAAAATTTAAAACAAGAACATTTTCTTAACTTCTGAACATTTTTTTTTGTAATTCTGAAAGGAAAAAAGAGAAGGAAAAGGAATAAATAAATAAATAAATATGGAATAAAGAAACAAATAAAGAATGAAAAAGAAAAAACGATATTGAAAGAAAAAAAGGAAACAAAAAAACCAGTGACAACCGGTTCAGGAACCTTCTAGAATGTTCCCAAAACCGCTTAGGAACCTCCTAGAAGGTTCCCAAAACTGGATACTATAGCGCATATGTGGTGTCGTAATTGGGCCAGCCCATCTCGGTCGTTGGTCGCTCGGGTATGTGCGAAACAGCGGCAACTTGACGCAATGTGCGTCCGTTAGGAAATTCCGCGGCTGGGTTCGTGTGGAGTGACCGAGTGAGGCAGGGTGGTTACAGGGTGTTTTTGGGCCGTTCGGTGTGGGTCTCTTGTCTTCTTCGTACCAGTTCGGAAATCGTGGATCGGGCCCTTATAGAGTCGAGAGTAACAGAATAATATTATGTTACTAGTAACAGAATAGCTCAATCCTATATATGTATATATGTGTCTAAAAAAATATACATATACATATACATCTACATCTACATCTACATCTATAACTTATTTTTTTTTACTAATAAAGCAAGGTGCGTTTCTCCAATTTTTTCATCCGTTCACCGTCGAAATTTATTAATCTATCCGAGGTGGTACTAAATTTTTATGCGTCCGTCTGTCTTTTTATTTTAGCAATCCAGATCTTCGTACTTGGGCTGCACAGGCTGTGGCCCAGCAAAGCCAGCCCACTTATTTGCCTGCTAAGGAAGCTGAAAAACTCTATTTGACGCTCAGTGCAGCAGATAGTCAGAACTTCACACAGGGCGCTCAAAACAGTGCCGGCCCGTTTCGTTTTTCCTTCCAATTTTTTTATTTTGACCTTATTTAGTAACGAAAACTTTTCATAAAAAGTTCAAATTTTTTTTAGTTTTTCAAATTTTCAAAAAATGTTGAGAATTACAATATTGTGTTCCCATTTTCAAAAATGTTTTCTAAACAAATTCTCGTTCCTTTTTTTCGAAATTTAGGACATATTCAAATTTTTTCCAAAAAATGTTTGGGATTTTCAAAAAAATTATTTTAAAAATATTTCAAATTCGAAAATTATTCTTGGTTTAGTAAAATGTTGACAAATTCAAAATAATGTCCGCATTTAAAAACACATATTATAAAATTGATTTGAATGTTCAAAACATTTTCCATTTTCAAAAGTCGGTCACAACTTCAAAAAATGTTTTTGTTTTCATAAAAGGTTCATGTCTTCAGAAAATGATGTCGTTTCAAGTTTTGTTCATTTTTTTTTCAAAATGGATGGAATATTAAAAACATTGTTCGTAATTTAAAAAAAAATTGACTTTTCCAAGAATATTTCGCAATTCATATTTTTATAAAAATACAAAAAATGTTTTAAATTTGAAGTTGCAATATGTTCTTAAATATTCGCGTCGGCTATTGGTTAGCAGTAGTTGTTTGTTGCCATGGCTAGCAGCAGGTGGTCGAGTCTCAAATTTTTTCCAAAAAATCGATTGAGATTTTCAAAAATGCATTTTAAAAATATTCCAAATTCAAAAAATATGCTTGGTTTAGCAAAATGTTCACAAATTCAAAATAATGTTCGCGTTTAAAAACACATTCTATAAAATTCATCTGAATGTTCAAAACATTTTCCATTTTCAAAAGTCGGTCACAAATTCAAAAAATGTTTGTGTTTTCATAAAAGGTTCATGCCTTCGGAAAATGACGTCGTTTCAAATTTTGTTCATTTTTTTCAAAATGGATGGAATATTAAAAACATTGTTCGTAATTTCAAAAAATGTTGACTTTTCCAAGAATATTCAGCAATTCATATTTTAAAAAAATTCAAAAAATGTTTTGAATCTGAAGTTGCAGTATGTTCTTAAATATTCGCGTTGGCCATTGGTTAGCAGTAGGTGTTTGTTGCCATGGCTAGCAGCAGGTGGTCGAGTCTTTAAGGTCATATTTTTTATCGTTCAACCTGTCGTTTTTCTAGATTATTACTCGTGCCCTGCAAACACAGGTCATTTCGGTGCCTACCAGTAGCTGGCCCAGACGCTATCGGTTGTGTGTTCCACGCGCTATTTGATGCAACTAGCGTCATATGGTAGCTCCCACGCGGTTGCCCCAAGAAAAGCAAAAATATACGTATAGATTTTGCTCCGTCCATTCCACACGTAGTTCCCCATTTTTTCGTTTATCCCCAACTGGGCCTATACCACGCATTTGTTTTCCTGTCACACTGACAAGTAGCAAAAAATTAAGGGCGCGAGGGGATTGAACTATGAACCTTCCCTATTGTGTCAACGGACAAATCCAAGTCACATAGCTTGCAATTATGATAGGAACAACCCCACCTTGGAATTTTATACTAAATCACATCAGTATTTATATGTCCCTAAGTTGTCTGGAAATAAGAAGGTTGTGTGACAATAAGGAAGTTTTCTCGAGAATCATATGAAGAATGCGGTACTCCATAAATTATTGCCGGAGGTAACTTGCACGTGCCAATAAAAGACAATATGTTGGTTGGCTATAGCCTATAATTGAAAAAATTATGGGCACGTGCTAATAAAAGAGAATATGCTGGTTTTGCTCTAATTAATAAAAATTGTGGGCACATGAGCGCAAAAATAGTCAAAGAGAATAAATCCTGATAATGAAGGGACATTCATGCCTGGTTATGTGCTAATTATGTCAATTAAACAAAATTTATGCTCTGCAATTAGTAATCTATCCGGTTACATCGTCGTAGGAGAGAGTGGTCGAAGCAACCATGCCTCGAAGGTCGCCGTGTAGCAACCAAACGAGGACGCAACCACAACTCCAAGACGGAGGTGGACCCAAAGGAAAAAAAAGGCACCAGTTGGGTGGTCGCCACTACGCCGACCAACCCCACCACTATCACGATCTCGCAGGCTGACGATGGCAGGAAGGAGGATAAGCGACAATATAGATCGGACGTTGTGTTCACATAGAGGACCTGGAAGAGTGTGTGTGGGGATGTGGGGAATACTGAGATATTATTTTCCTCCCGTTGCAATGCACAGGCATATTTCCTATCCTAGTCCTAGTACTAATAAAGCAAGGTGCGTTTCTCCACTTTTTTCATCCGTTCACCCATATTATTATTATATACCCCTACTAATAAATCAAGGTGCGTTTCTTCACCTTTTTCATCCGTTCACCCATATTATTATTTTTATTTTCTAAGATTTTTTTACTATCCGAGGTGGTACTAATTTTCATTTTGTGGTATTTGGCTAGAAAAAACGTTTGGTGCTGTTATTGGGCCACATTTATTTTATCGGGCTCAAGGTGTGTTATATACAATGAAATTTTTTCCATGTTCATGGCCGAGTGCATGTTTTTGATTTTATTTATTGTTTTCTGCCCGTGTGGGCCCGGTCTGCATATATGGGGCTGAAGCCCAACAAGAGGAGACAAAAATAATCGCTTGTGTGAGAATTTGAACCCGCAACCTCCAATATACAATTACTTACAAGATTACCAACTGAGCTAGATCAACTTATGTTGTATTAGAATGATACTAGGAAAATTACCCGTGCGTTGCAACGGGAGATAATTCACATACTCCTCTGCCCAATGGCATGGACACCTAGTGCATCGTCTGTCCATGATTCTTTGGGATTCCGCTTTAGAGACATTGATGAATATATATATTTACAAATAAACATAAAATGTTGCAACATATAGCTTTTGTTAGCCTCAAGTTTTGGGACCTTCAGTTCAAAACTCAAGTGAACTATCCTCAATAGACCCACAATTCACCGATTCTCCATCACCTCGTTTTCTCCAAAAAAGCATCACGCCGGCAAGAACTTCCAACCGGCCGAATCCCAGGTCAGTCCATGGTGGCAAATCGAAGCACGGATCGATGGTGATGCTGCTCGGTCAGAAAAGCATGCCTTCTATCTTATCTTACACGCTAGTATTTACACTAATACAATTTCAAAAAAATTAGAAAAAAAAGTATTTACACTAATACAATAATACCCATGTAAGTCCCCTTTAAAACCCATGAATAGAAAGAAAATAGAGAAAGAAGAAAGAAAACCAGGTGTAAAGCATATACGACTGAAAAAACACGGCCAAACACTAAAACACAAACTCCACCTATCATTGAACCATGCCTAATAGAAATATTTTCTAGGTGCAACGGACATGTACATATATAGCCACGTATTCACCAAGGCGGGAGATAAAGCGGCTCAAAGCCGCCACACAGCCTGCCAGTTTTTGGACATGCTTCAGCTCCATGGGGATCGCTAGTTGGGAGAGGGCTCGGATTTGGCCGGATTGGCCTCTATTCCTCTATGGGATACAATAAATCCGAGGAGTTTACCAGCGGGAACTCCGAAGACGCATTTGTTCGGGTTGAGCCGTATATCATAAGCCCGCAGATTGTCAAAGGTTTGGCGGGGGTCGTCTACCAGTTGGCTAATGTGTTTGGTCTTGTTGACCATGTCATCCACGTATGCCTCGACTGTCTTGGCGATTTGATTTTCCAGGCATGTCTGAATCATGCGCTGGTATGTGGCGCCTGCATTTTTCAACCCGAACGGCATTGTGTTGAAGCAAAATGGCCCATAGGAGGTGATGAAGGCGGTTGCAGCTTGGTCGGACTCCTTCACTTTGATTTGGTAGTATCCGGAGTAGGCGTCAAGGAAGCACAGTGAGTCATGTCCGTCAGTGGCGTCAATGATCTGGTCAATGCGAGGTAAGGGGAAGGGGTCCTTAGGGCAGGCTTTATTTAGGTCCTTAAAATCAACGCACAGCCGCCAGGATTTTTCCTTCTTGGGCACCATGACCAGGTTAGCCAACCACTCGGGGTGTTTGATCTCTTGAATGAATCCGGCTTCGAGTAATTTCGCTAGTTCCTCACCCATAGCTTAATGCTTGGGTTTGGAGAAGCGACGTAGCACCTGTTTGACTGGTTAAAAGCCTTTGATTATATTCAGGCTGTGTTCGGCTAGTCTACGTGGGATTCCCGGCATATCTGAAGGGTGTCAGGAAAATATGTCCCAGTTTTCGCGCAAAAATGTGCGCAATGCCTCATCGATCGCGGGGTCTAGCTGAGACGCTGTTTTATTGGGGTCCGTTGGATGCACCTGAAATTTGATTATTTCATCCGCTGGTTTGAATGATGTGGATTTGGGCCTCTTATTGAGGATTACATCACCCTGTCCACCACTGCATGAAGTGGGTTAATTCTTCGGCTGTGAGAGCCTCAGACAATGCTTCGAGGGCGAGCGATGTTGTTTTGTTTTCGGCCCGAAGAGCTCTATCTGGATCACTTATAACTGTGATCACGCCATTGGGCCCTAGCATTTTGAGCTTCATATGCCCGTAATGTGGTATAGCCTGAAATCTTGTGAATGCGTTACGCCCCAATAGGGCGTGATAGCTGCTATGGAAGGGCATAATGTGGAAGAGTAGCTCCTTGGACCTGTAGTTCTCGGGGGTGCCCAATACTACATCGAGCATAACTCGTCCGGTGCAACATGCCTCATTTTCGGGGATGATACCTCGAAAGGTTGTGTGGCTTTGTTCGACGCGAGACCTATCGAATTGCATTTTGTCCAGGGTATCTTCATAAATGAGATTTAAACCGCTGCCACCGTCCATCAACACCTTGTGGAGTCGGAAGCCGTACACTATGGGATCAAGGACTAGGGTGGCAGGTGCTCGGACATGGCGGGCCATTGGCTCGTCTTCCTCATCGAAGGTGATTGGTGTATCAGTCCATGAGTTTGTTGCCATCACCTGGTGGATTTGACTAAGCTCTCGAAGGGCTCTTTTCCTCTGAATTTTTGAGGAAAACGTCTCGTAGATCGTAAGAACTTCAGTGTCGTTGTTCGGGAGTGTTTATGAACGTCTGCTGGAGGGTGAGGCTCCAAGGATAGTCTCTCCACTCTTTGTGACTTGCCTAACCACCCAGCAAGCTCGAAGGCTGTGGGTTGGGTTTGTATTCAGCAGGACCGAGTGTATGGGGCATGGTTTGTCCTGTAGATCATTAAGGACTATTCTGGATCCTGCAAGAGGTTTCTTCTTTTTCTCGATCCTCTTGTATTCGGCTGATCGTCGCAGGGGTACGCACTTCACCCGAGATTTTCAGGGTTCTTTGGCATGGATTGACTCCGTATGCATCTGCTGTGCCTGCCAGGCGCTTTCCATGGTGCAGTAGTTGCGCACCAGATCTGATAGCTCGGTGAAGTTTTGAATGTGACGGCGGGCGAGGGTGTTTAGGAGTCCTTCATCGCGGCAGTTATGTCAGAAGGTCGCTATTATTTCCTGGCCACTACAGTCTGCTATCTTGTTTTTGATGAGGAGGAATCTAGCCCAGAAGTGCTGGACCTTCTCCCCTGGCTGTTGTTTGACGTACATTAAGTCCCATATGTTGAGGTTCCCCGAATTGCTTGGAGAGTACTCGACGTGGGGGTGGGTGGGAAAAAGCTTTGAATCCCAATAGGATGTGAATCCTGGGTTTTGACGGCGGTGTCTAGCACCATCGTGGAATCCGGCACGCCGGGTTCGGGTTTCGGATTATCGACCGGACACTGCGCAGACTCCAAGCCATGCATTGAATCAGATTTCGATCCCGATCTCTTTTCGGGGCAAAGGTCGGATTCTGAACTAGGGGAACGATCCTGATGGTCGGAAACCTGAACATAATCCATTCTCAACTCCGGTGGTTGTAAGGGAGCACCTTCGGTCGAGTCCTCGATGTTGCGACCAAGTGTGTAATGGGCGGGATGTAAATTTCCCTGTCATCGGGTTTAAGCCCGATCTGATCATAGACTGAGGGTTGGCCACCGGACATCCCCAAGGCTTGGATCCAACTAAGTAACTCGTTTAACAACGAGATATCTGTCGGGTCTGTATCGTTGGAGTATTCGAGATCAATCCGCAATATTGCTACTTCCGGTGTGTTTGAGACCGCGTCGGGGCAGAGTTCGACCCAAGTGGGTATCCGGGTGTGGCCCATATCCGAGCTCAAGGATGGGTCCTGTGCGATGGCAGCCCCTACAGCGGAGCCCACCGTGCCCAAAGACGAAATCTCGAGGCTTGTACGCCCCTCAAGAGGAGCTGAGAGCTTTGACAGAGTAAGATCTCCGCGGGGATCGGTGACGAACTCTAGGTTCCCGAACTTGATCTCCTGACCAGGGCTGAAACTTTCGACCTGGCCGAGGTGGCCGGTCGGATCAGCGTGCAACACGATGCTGCTGAACTCGAAAAGCTGTCTGGGGACGAAGATGTCCCTGCTGCAGATGCTGTTGTAGATGACTAGGCGAGCCATCGATCCTTTTGCGATCCAACAACGGAACTCTCAATGCAAGCACCAATGTCGGTGTCAAAACCGGCGGATCTCGGGTAGGGGGTCCCGAGCTATGGATCTTGGACCAATGGGGAACAGGAAACATAGGGATAATATTTACCCAGGTTCGGGCCCTCTCGAAGAGGTAAAACCCAATGTCCTGCTTGATTATATTGATGTGTGTATACGGTTACAGAGTTGATCTACCACGAGATTGTATGAACTAAACCCTAGGTGTGTAGGATGGTGGTTCTTCTAACCTCTACAGACTAAACCCTCTGGTTTATATAGACACTAGGGGTACCTAGGGTTACACACGGTCGGTTGCCATCAGGGGATAAACACGCTGATTCTTCCATCTTGACTTGGAGGACACACCAAGGCTTCGAAGGTTTCCTTCTAGAGCACGAGATCATCCAAAGTTCGGCCGTCTCCTGTGGGTCAATAAGCAGCCCACTAATCCGGCCCGTGAGAAATAGGTCGGCAGCCCGTTGACCCCCTAATCCAGAACTCCCTCAAACACCATCCCATTTCTCTAGGATGGTGAATGCTTCCTTGACCACCCCATAGCCATTCGGGCGCATGTCGACAGATTCTACAAGGAGCTCTTCTCCTCGTCCACTAGGGGCGGTCTATCTCTAAAACGAACATTTGGGCCGGCTCGCATCGGGTGCCGGAGGCGGCGAACGCGGCTGTCCTGGCGCCCTTCTCAGAAGAGGAGGTCATGTCGGCCATCAAGGGCATGACCCCGCCTCTGCGCCTGGACCTGATGGCTTGCCAGTTAAGTTCTTCTAGGTGTTCTAGACATCTGTGAAAACAGACATCATGGCCATGCTTCAGGAATTCTATGCAGGCATGCGTAACCTCTCCCGGCTTAACTACAGGATCACCGCCCTTATCCCCAAAGTCCCGGGAGCGTCCGATATCCGACAATTTCATCCGTTAAAGGTTATTAATGTCATCTTCCGCATTCTCGCCAAGGTGCACGCCAATAGAGTAGCCCTTCTCGTGGATCACCTCACCCATCCCAACCAATTGGCATTCATCTAGGGCTGATTCATCTTGGATGGCATTTTGGTGTTCCACGAGGTGCTGCATGAAGTTAAAGTCAAGCGCCATAAGGCATCTTTTCTCAAGATTGACTTCCATAAGGCGTACGACACCGTACGTTGGCCTTTCTTGCGGGAAGTGTTGATTCGGAAGGGCTTTGACGAACGATGGATCACACGGGTGATGCAGTTGGTATCCTCTAGCTGCACCACGCTGAATATTAACGGAGAGGTGGGACCCTTCTTCCCCACCTTCCGTGGTGTCCGCCAGGGAAACCCATTCTCCCCTTTCCTTTTCAACATGGTGGTTGATGCCCTGGCCACCATTCTAGGTAAGGCCAAGGCGGCTGGCAAAATTCATGGCATCGTCCCCCATTTGGTTGGAGGGGGAGGTGTCTCCCTCTTGCAGTACGCGCATGACACCATTATTATGGTGGAAGGAACCAACCAGGATATTGTGAATCTCAAGTTTCTCCTACTGTGCTTCCAACAAATGTTTGGGCTCACGATCAACTTTGCTAAGAGCGAGGTGATGGTACTCGGCTACCTACCCGAGGAGGCCCAGTGTATTGCAAACCGCCTAAACTACACCCTGGGGTCCTTCCCCACTTCCTACCTAGAGATCCCCATTAGTGATTCTCGACTCTCTGTCGTGGACCTTCATTCGACGGTGACTAAGTTACAACAACGGGTGGAGCCCTGATAGGGACACTGGCTTTCTAAAGCAGCACACACCGTTTGATTAACTCGTCGCTATCTAGTCTGCTCATGTTTATCATGAGCTTCTACAGTCTTCTTGAGGCACTGCATCATGATATTGCGAAGTTCCAGTCGCGCTTCTTCTCGGATGGCGAGGGGAATTAGTCGAAGTATCACATGGTCAGCTGGGCGAATATTTGTCATCCCAAAGACCAGTGTGGGTCGGGTATTATGTCGTCCAAATGCATGAATATCGCCCTACTTTATAAGTGGCTTTGGCCTATCACGAACGACGAAGGTGGGCTCTAGCTGGATGTTATCAAAGAGAAATACCTCCATGGCTAGGCTCTTGGCTTCTGCCAACACTCTAGAGGTTCCCAGTTCTGGCATTCGGTCATCCAGCTCCTTCCTGTCTTGCGCATTGGGTCGTCCATCTCGATCGGCTCCGGATACTCGACGCTTTTTTGGTTTGATCAGTGGATCATGGACCAATCTCTTGAGACCCGATTCCCTATCCTTTTCTCCATCTGCATGACCCCTCAGGTGTCAGTCGAGGCTTCCCTTATTGACATAGGGACCCTTGCCTTTTGGCAGGTATTCGGGCCTACAGAGCAAGCCGCATGGGAGGAGCTGTTAGAGTGCATCGCACTGCATTCACTTAGCCTAGAACCTGATTAGATCTCGTGGCGCCTCTTGTAGTCAGGCCGCTTTTCGACTAAGTCCCTCTAGCAGGCAATTGCCGCAACCCCGGGACAGGAACCTCTCTCCTTGCTATGGTCGATCCGGGTACAGTTGAAGATTAAGATCTTGTGGCAGTGGATCCGTGGCCGCCTGCCCTCCGGAGTTGAGGTTCTTAAACGAAACGGTCGTGGT
This sequence comes from Thinopyrum elongatum, assembly GCA_011799875.1. Classification (NCBI taxonomy): domain Eukaryota; kingdom Viridiplantae; phylum Streptophyta; class Magnoliopsida; order Poales; family Poaceae; genus Thinopyrum; species Thinopyrum elongatum. The sequence goes on from CM022298.1 coordinate 610,491,441, forward strand.
TATGGTCATTGCCCTCTATGCAACACCTTGGAAGACTCGAACCATATACCCTTCATGTTTGTTATGGCTCAATTACTTTGGAGTTGTTTTAGGGAAGTCTGTGGTGGCTTACACTACTGGAATCAGGGAATTTGCCGTCTGCCAGTTCTTTGCCGTCTGGTAGCAGACGGCAAAGAAGGTCTTTGCCATCAGCTTACAGAAAACTGACGGCAAAGAAAGAGCTGACGGCAAAGATCATGTTTGTCGTCAGCCAGCTCTTTGCCGTCTGCTAGCGGACGACATAGAAGCTTTGCCGTCAGCTAGCGGACGGCAAAGAGGGAGGGTAGCCCACTAACAAGAACAACCTAACGGCCACTTTCTTTGTCGTCTGCTAGCAGACGGCAAAGAAAGTGGCCAACCTAACGGCCGTTCCCTCCGGCACAACCCCACTAGCTCCTCTCTCTCTCCGCCCGGCCCCACCCCTCTCTCTCCCCTCACTCTCCCGCACCGCACCTCACCCGCGCCCGCACCGCCGCACCGAGCACCGCCGCCGCCCGGACACTGCCGCCGCCCGGACACCCCACCACCACCGTCGCACCACCCCGCCACCTCAGAGCCCTGCGGCCCCGGAGCCACCGCCGCCCGGCGCCCCCGCCGCTCAGCTCTCTCTCTCTGTCTCCCGATCCCCTTTGCTGCCGCCACATTTTCCGGCCGATTCCGGCGGTTTCCGACGGTCTCCGGCGACACCTTGGCTACCCATCTCTTCCTCTCGTCGAGCTCTATCGATCCCTCCGTTTCAATCTGATTTTCCCTGCCTCCTGTGGTCGCTCCCTTCGGTTTTCTCTCCGCTAGGATTTCGGTGTTGGGGTGGTTCTCGCCTCCGGTAGGGCTCCGGTGGCCGTGAGGTGCTCCGGTGGTGCTGGGCGTGCCGTGGCGCGGGGGTGCCCTTGGGTTGGCGCCTCCGTGCTGCGGTGCCCCTGGGTTGGCCGCCTCCGTGCTGCGTGCTCTCGTTGGCGCCGCCGTGGTGGTGTTGGTTGTGCTGCTGGTCACACCATAGTGATGGTGTGGCTGCATCCTGCTTCGGCTACAACTCCTCTTGGTGAGCTTCTCCTTACTCCCCTCCTCTGATCTCTCTAATGCATAGCTTTAGCTCTTGATCTAGTTGGATGTGAAGCTCTATTAGCTGCTGCTAGATGCTCCAGATGAGCATCAACTTGTGTTGGAGCTCTCTGTGATGGATTCTTGCTGTGTCAGGGTTTTGGTCAATGACTGTTTATGTGTATCTGCTTACATATGTGCTCCTCGATTGGCTAATATGGTCAGTAGTTGTTCATGTGTGTAGATGTACTCCTGTGCATATGTGGTAGCTCTGACTGTGTTGTTAAATCGGTGGCTAACCTGTGCTCTACTGGACTGGGATCTCTCCCTGTATTTTTTTGTTGCTACTGTTAGCTATCTCACTAGCTGTTGATGGTAACTTAATTCAGTTAACTGAATCTCTAGTGTTACATTTTCTTTTCCATTGGTCTGTTTAACCTTTGGAAATTAGTTATCACTTTTGTTGTTATTTGCTGCTGCTATTACTTGCAGTAGCAGTTTATAATGGTACTAGCCCCCTGTGCTTGTGGGTGCAGTGCCCTAATTGCAGAAAAATACCAGGTGCAAGTGTGGTGTTGTGTTCTGCAAAAGCAGATAATCATTTGGGGTGCTACCCTGCTATTTCTTCTATGCTATAGCTACTTTACTCATGAACAGATACTCACTTGTTCTTAGTTGTTTTACTTCTAATACTGATATGAACAGATACCACTTGGTTTGGCTATTCCTATTGGTAACTTTCTAATAGCCTATGAACAGATGCTATACTTGGTTTTGGCTGTTACTTCCTAGTTTTCTACTCATAAGACAGATACTACATCTGATTTGGGCAGTGATGCTGGTCTGAGCCCCCTTCTCTTAGGCTTAATTTACATGTGGCTATCCCTGTGCTGTGATGATCTAGCCCTGGCATCTCCAGGCTAGCTGAGCACACAATCCTCAAGTATACCTTGAGGTCTTCTAGTTATCTAGTAAGCTGCTGGGTGTCTCATTGGGCTTGGGACTTGGTCTGGCCGGTTGGTTTGATGTATATCTCCTCCTGGAGCTTTGTTTTGAATTGCTCAGTGACATATCTCATTGTCACTGGACAAAAGTTGGCTGTAGTGGTAGAGTGTAATCATTGGCTCTAAACACTAGTTTTAGTTGGGCTTAATCCTTTGGAGCTATTTCTGTTAATGATCTTTGATATATGGCAGTTGATGGCTTCCTGACTTGACTCTTGGCTGGTTCTCTGATTTGGCTCTTGATAATGGTTTTCCTCTATTTGACTTTTCTGAAATAAGGTCATTTGGTATTTAGAAATCCTGACTGAGATAGTCTTGATTTCAAGGAATAGCTCCTACAACATTGCATTTCACCAAGTGGAATGCTACATTTCTACTCCTAACCCATTCTCTCTTTCTTAGTGTTTTTGTTATGCAGGTTGGAAGAAAAGAAGAAGATCCAGAAAAAAACTTAGTAATAAGATAGTTTTTAGGAAAATAGATATTTAGTTTTAGGTCATTTCTGATTCTTTATAATATGACTTTGTATTACCTATTCCAATTATTAATAAAGTTTTTAATTTACTCTTTTAGTGCTTGTCTTTAGTTTTTGTTTTGACTTTGTGAAACTTGCTACCTATGGATGAAACTGTGTAATATTGAAGAAACTATGTATATGTATGGATGAAACTTGCTACTATTGGTAACATGTGTTGGATATGTGTTGGATATATATGTGTTCATGACTATTGGTAATATGTGTTGGATATCCTATATTGGTCATATATATATATATATATATCTGTGTTTGATTTTCTGTGAAAATGAATTGATATAAGAAAAAACAGAATTAAATGGGGCAATATAGGCACTTTGCCATCTGCTGGCAGATGGCAAAGAGGCCACGTGGCAGCTACCTGTAAGCAAGGGACTGGCCTATTTGGCCACTTTGCCGTCTGCTGGCAGACGGCAAAGAGCGCCGTTAGCCCCCTAACGGGGCTGTTACCTTTTTTGTGCCGTCCACAAGCTTTGCCTTTGCCGTCTGCTAGCAGACGGCAAAGAACTTTCCTTCTTTGCCGTTCGCCACCGTTCGCCAGCAGACGGCAAAGCGGCCTTTACTGGCATCAGTTCAGCCGGAGTGTTTGCCGTCTGCTAGCGGACGGCAAAGCCTTTGCCGTCCGCCAAGCATGCCTTTGCCGTCTGCTATGGCAGACGGCAAAGCAGCTGATTCCAGTAGTGTTATGGTGCCACATGAACTTCCTAGACTTATTCGCAGAACTCCAAACTATGCCCATGGGCTCCCACAACATTAGGTTGCTTGGGATCGGAGTTCTTGCATGGACCCTTTGGACGATCCGTAACAAGCTTGTGATTGAGCATGCACCTCCATCGACGGTCTACTAATACGTCTCCAACGTATCTATAATTTATGAAGTATTCATGCCATGTTTACAACAATCTATATGGTTTTGGTATGATTTGAATGGAACTAACCTGGACTAACGCTGTTTTCAGCAGAACTACCGTGGTGTTGTTTTTTGTTCCGAAATATAAGTTCTCGGAATTGGACGAAACTTTTTGGAGAATTATTTTGGAATAAAAGAAAAATACTGGAGCAAAGACCCACTAGAGGGGGGGCCATGTTGCCCACTGGGCACCAGGGCACGCCACCCCCCCCCTCTAGCGCGCCCTGGTGGATAGTGAGCCCCTCGAAGCCCATCTCAGCGTGAGACCGACGCCAAAAAATCCTACAAATAGAGAAACCCCCAGAAATAACCTTAGATGAGACGTTCCGCCGCCGCAAGCTTCTGTATCCACGAAAACTCAATCGGGAGCCCGTTTCGGCACCCTGCCAGAGGGAGAAATCAACACCGGAGGCCATCTTCATCATCCCGGCGGCCACCATGATGAGTAGTCCACCCTCGGGGCTGAGGGTTTGTACCAGTAGCATGTGTTTAATCTCTCTCTCTCTCTCTCATGTTCTTGATTTGGCACGATCTTGATGTACCGTGAGCTTTGTTAATATAGTTGAATCATATGGTGTTTATCCCTCTCTTTCTTGTTGTGATGAATTGAGTTTTACCTTTGAGATTTCATTATTATCGGATTGAATACTTTTATGGATTGAGAACACTTGATGTATGTCTTGCGTATGAATACCCGTGGTGACAATGGAGTATCATATTGATTCACTTGATGTATGTTTTGGCACTCGACTCGCGGATTCCCGAGGTGACATTGGGGTAATCTATGCATAGGGGTTGATGCACGTTTTCGTCTTTGTTTCTCCGGTAGAAATCTTGGGGCACTCTTTGAAGTTCTTTGTGTTGGATTGAATATTATGAATCTGAAGTTGTTTGATGCATATCGTATAATCAACTCATGGATACTTGTGGTGACATTGGAGTATCTAGGCGACATTAGAGTTGGTTGATGTGTGTCATATGGTGTTATTTTAGTACGAACTCTAGGGCTGTTTGTGACACTTATAGGAATAGCTCAATACATTGATCGGAAAGAATAACTTTGAGGTGGTTTCGTACCCTACAAATAATTTCATCTTATGTTCTCCGCTAGCTAAGAACTTTGAAGTGATTCTTTGTCGCACGTTGAGGGATTGCCATATGATCTAATTATGCTAGCATTGAGATTGCACTAGTGAAAGTATGAACCCTAGGCCTTATTTTCAAGCATTGCAATACCGTTTGTGCTCACTTTTGTTACTTGTTACCTTGCTGTTTTTTATTGTTCTTATTACAAAAATCAATATCTACTATCATTACTTCACTTGTATCACCATCTCTTTGCTGAACTAGTGCACCTATACAATTTACCATTGTATTTGGTGTGCTGGGGACACAAGAGACTCTTTGTTATTTGGTTGCAGGGTTGTTTGAGAGAGACCTTCTTCATCCTACCCCTCCCACGGATTGATAAACCTTAGGTCGTCCACTTGAGGGAAATTTGCTACTATCATACAAAACTCTGCGCTTGGAGGCCCAACACGAGTCTACAAGAACAAGTTGCATAGTAGACATCATCTACGGATGTGCTATACAAACTATGTTTTTTTTGTAGCTCTAGAAATGTTGGGGAACATTGCATGGAAAACAAAAAAATTCCTACGCACACGCAAGATCTATCCATGGAGATGCATAGCTACGAGAGGGGAGAGTGTGTCTACGTACCATCGTAGACCGTTAAGAGGAAGCGTTTAACACCGCGGTTGACGTAGTCATACACCTTCACGATCCGCCTGATCAAGTACCAAACGTATGACACCTCCGCATTCAGCACACATTCAGCTCGATGACATCCTCACCTTCTTGATCCAGCAAGACGGGCGAAGTAGTAGATGAGTTCCGGCAGCACGACGGCGTGGTGATGCAACTATCTCCGCAGGGCTTCGCCGAGCACTACGAAAATATGACCGAGGACGAACTAGAGGGAGAGGGGCGACACAGCTTGGGGATCGTGGTCTATATTGCCCCTCTCCCTCCTCTCATATATATATAGGTGGAGGGGGGAGAGGAGGCAGCCCTAGGTCGCCCCCAAGTGGCCGGCGGCTGCCCTAGAGGCCTGCCTAGCCATGCCCCCCTTCCATATATGGACATGGGGGTAAGGAAAGGGGGGCTGGCTGCCTTAGGGCTCCTCCCCCTTCCTTGGCGCGTGGGCAGGGGTGGAGGGGCGCGCAAGTGCCCTTGTGGGCTGGTGTGCTTCCCCCCTTTGGCCCATAAGGCCCACCACTTACCAGTGGCCTCCCGGAACCCCTTCCGGCACTCCGATAAATACCCGGTACATTTCGAAACATTTCCGGTGCCCAAATAGCATCATCCTATATATCAATCTTTACCTCCAGGCCATTCCAGAGCTCCTCGTCATGTCCGTGATCTCATTCGGGACTCCGAACAACATTCGGTCATCAACTCACATAACTCATATAATACTATATCGTCAACGAACGTTAAGCGTGCGGACCCTACGGGTTCCAGAATGATGTAGACATGACCGAGACGACTCTCCGGTCAATAACCAATAGCGGGACCTAGATGTCCATATTGGTTCCTACATATTCTACGAAGATCTTTATCGATCGAACCTTTATGACAACATACGTAATTTCCTTTGTGTGTCGGTATGTTACTTGTACCTAGTTCAATCTCATCACCGGCAAGTCTCTTTACTCATTCTGTGATACATCATCTCGTAACTAACTCTTTAGTCACTTTGCTTGCAAGCTTCTTGTGATGTGTATTACCGAGAGGGCCCAGAGATACCTCTCCGGTACACGGAGTGACAAATCCCAATCTCGATTCATGCCAACTCAACAGACACCTTCGGAGATACCTGTAGAGCATCTTTATGATCACCCAATTACGTTGTGATGTTTGATAGCACACAAGGTATTCCTCCGGTATCCGGGAGTTTCATGATCTCATGGTCGAAGGAGCATGTATTTGACATTAAGAAAGCAGTAGCAATAAACTGAACGATCATATGCTAAGCTAACGGATGGGTCTTGTCCATCACGTCATTCTCCTAATGATGCGATCCTGTTATAAAATGACAACTCATGTCTATGGTTAGGAAACCTTAACCATCTTTTGATCAACGAGCTAGTCTAGTAGAGGCTCACTAGGGACACGATATTTGTTTATGTATCCACACATGTATTTAAGTTTCCGGTCAATACAATTCTAGCATGAATAATAAACCATTATCATGATTAAGGAAATATAATAATAACAACTTTATTATTGCCTCTAGGGCCTATTTCCATCAAGAAACTGCATAGTCGTCGCTCGGACTCCGCTCCATCGCGCGCAGCCTGTCGCCACCTCTGCCGCCTCCGCCACCCGAGCCGAATTGGTCCCCCCTTCCCTGGGTGTGCGAAATGTATGCTATTTTTCTCTTTTGGGCTTGTTGGGCTGTGCCCTCAGCAGAACTTTATGTACTTTGGGTGTACTCTGTGTCGTGTCGGGTCAGGGTGTGCAAAACCGAACCGTAACCAAAAACCAAACCGAAAAAAACAAAACCAAACCAAAATTTTGATTTTTTCAGTTTTCAGTTTAGGTTTCAGTTTTGAATTTTAGAAACCATTTGAACTTCGGTTTTTTTGGTTACAAACCGAAAACCGTTCGGTTAAACCGAATTAACTGATTTTTAAAGAATACCCACAAGGCCCATGAGATGGAGGCATAGTGTTGTGTGCTTCCATCTGCTGCGAAGCCGCTCCATTATATAACTAGCTAGCCTGTGTGCTGGGTCAACTAGCGAGGTGGGACTATCCTCACAGGAACTCACCGCACCTCACCAACAGGCAACAGTGGCAGTAGATATCTTCGTGTGTTGGACCGGCGGCCATTTAGTCCGTGAACCTTTAGTGGGCTTGAAAATTAATGGGCTAGCTCCAGTTCTATGCATGCCGGCTTGCTTTTGTGATGAGGACTTTTTGTTGACGAATTAGGGTCTTAGCACAAGTATGCATTCTTCTAAAAAAACAAGTATGCATGACCCGATCGTATGCACTATAATCATCAGATCATAGTGCCATTATTTGGAGGTATGCATGTAGGCCAGCTTTAGATTTACATGTACGTACACCCCTAGTGGTAACTACTAGTTTAGTACCATTATGTGGATGCAGAAACATTATCGCATCAATTTTCTTTGAGATAAAACTATACATAGCTTGAAAATTCGCGTCAACTTTGGTTATTTTGGTTATTACCGAAACCGAACCGAAAATGAATGGTTATTACCGAAACCAAACCGTATCACGTATAAAACCGTATAAACCGAAGTATAAAAACCGTATAAACCGAGCCGAATCAAACCGAATGCACACCCTGAGTGTCGGGTGGTGTGTGTTGTGTTTTTCTACTGTACTAGACCTTGTTGTCGCCGGTTTGCTTTATATATAACTAAGAAAAATGCCTGTGCGTTGCAACGGATGTAGCAATAAAAATAAAATGGAAGGGAGGATGATGTACCTTGAGGGGTCGGGCGAAGGAAAGATTGAAACGGAAATACTATTCTAGTGTTCGTAAGAAGATTGCAGAGTAACTATTCTACAAATGCCAGCAGCCTGGGGTGCATAGGATACCGAATACGCTAGCGTCATGGCTGCAGATCGGCGCTAGCGTCTCCGCGTGTGCGTGCGTATGTTTTGAGAAATCAATGTGATTTTGACAAGTTTAGTTTACAAATAACATGAAATTTTAGTTTCACTCTTAAATTATTAGCAACAATTTTTAAATGAGGACTTCAAAAGTAAAATATTGAAAAATAATATGGTCATAATTGATAGTAGACAAAAGTTTGGCATAATCGAACAACTGGTATGTGTAAACATCAAGAAGCATGTATTGTTAGTACAAAATTGCGCATGTACTAAATTATACCTCAGTCTTTCTGCATCATCCATGTCGTGGAGCTTTCAGCCCAATCCCAATCATCCAAAAACTTAGTTTGCCACAAGATGGGTATAATGTGCTTAGATGACACAAAAAATCATGATCTGGCATGTTGTTAATGCACCAAATCATCATCTGGTAGTAAAAACTTGATACCCAATCATCCAAAATTATTACCCAATCATATAGATATAATTTCATGTTGACGGTGTGGTTGGGCATTTAATCAAACACCCGAAACAACACAATATTTAATGATTCCTACTGCAAATGAATTTAGAGAGAGAGAGCATAGTATGCATCGTCCTTTGTTTGTAGTGTTCTTTCTTGTAGTTTAGCAGTAGGCAACAATTGCACAACACCGAATATTAGCAGCAGTAGTAGTCACACAGCAGCAGCAATCTCTTCTTCCAAATGCACTGCCCCGTCATGCCACTGCCCTCGCCAGCTCCAAGCTCAACCAGCGCCCCGTCGAGCGTGTGGTGTGTCCTTGTCAGGTCTTAGTCCTAGCACTGTGGCAAGTTACCGACCCAGCGCGCGCCACACGGGCTCGTGATCAGCGGTAACTCAGGTGACGGCCTCCCGTGTGCGTGGTATAACCACCGCACGGCGGATTTGTCCATGGGGTGGAGTGGCATCGATTGAAAGTACATCCAGTGAGCGGTGGCTCTTTCCACATCCCCGTGGCCTCTCGTTCTTGTTCTAATATGTTTCTTGATTTGATCAACAACCTCGATCTCGATCTAGCAGCGAGGCCTCTCGATCTCGATCTAATCAAAAGTGACCTGGCCTCCTGGAAACGACCAGCCGAGAATGCCACGTTGTTATTCCTTCGTCTTTTCGGCCAAAGATTGAAGGACGCTAGATTGTTGGCGAATCGATGGTTCATGGTCTAACTCCATTGGGGAAACAGTGAGGACCCGAGCAATTATATTTTTCTTTGAATGATGATATGGTGCGGACGTTCAGACCTATTGGGATCCTGTCCAAACTAGTCTTTTGGAGTGGGGGACAGCATAGACCGAGCGATAGCATTCGGACACGCTTCCGTATAGCCCGAACATCATAGGCCCAGCCCGCGCGAGCCCCCGAAACCCAGGAGGCTACCCCATCGGCCACCTTCATCCGACCAATCGCTAGATCAAATTCATCGTATCCTCCCTCTCCACCCCCGATCCCCTTCATTGTTCCTCTTTCCCTCCATCACGAGTTGCTCTCTATGGAAGTTGCCATGGCAAGATCTGACGAAGCCTAACCCAGATCTGAGCTAATTGAAGGTTTGTTTTGCTCACCCACGCACCCTTCCCTACCCCCTCCCACTACCTGACTCCTTCTCCCCCTCTGACCATTGCAAATCTTGCCATGTTATCACTACTGTTCATGCCATGAACAAGTTGTTGGCGCCGTCTCCTCTGCGCGCTGCTTCTTCTTCCTCTAGCCGACTCTCACGTCTCGCACGAGAAAAGAAGAATAGTAGCTTAACAATGGAGACACAGAATATTTTGGCGCTCAACTGCCTCATGATACGTCTTCAACGTATCTATAATTTTTTATTGTTCCATACTATTATAGTATCAATCTTGGATGTTTTTTATACATTTACAAGCAACTTTATATATGTTTTTGGGACTAACCTACTAACTTAGTGCCCGTGCCAGTTGTTGTTTTTGACTTATTTTTGACTTTGCAGAATATCAATACCAAACAAAGTCCAAATGCCACGAAACTTTTTGAAGATTTTTTTTCTGGCGATAAGAGACCCTGGAAGATTCAGAAGACCACGAGAAGATGGAGGAGTGGCCCACTAGGCACCAGGGCGCGCCAAGGGCCTCTGGCGCGCCCAGGTCGGTCATGGGGCCCACGAGTCTCCGTGTGACCTAACTCCGCCACTCCTTGTTGTTTTGGAGATCTATTTGACGTAATGACTTTTTGCGGTGTGTTTGTTGAGATCCGATGAATTGTGAGTTTATGATAAGATCTATCTATGAATATTATTTTAGTTTTCTCTGAATTCTTTTATGGATGATTAATATAGCTTCATATTTATTCTTAGATTTATTAGTTTGGTTTGGCCAACTAGATTGATTTATCTTGCCATGGGAAAAGGTGCTTTGTAATAGGTTCGATCTTGCGGTGCTCAATCCCAGTGACAGAAGGGGACATGACATGCATGTATCATTGCTATTAAGGGTAAAAAGATGGGGTTTATTCATATGTGAGTTTATCTTGTCTACATTATGTTATCTTGCGTAATGCATTACTCCGTTTTTCATGAACTTAATACACTAGATGCATGCTGGATAACGGTCGATGTGTGGAGTAATAGTATTAGATGTAGAATCGTTTCGGTCTACTAATCTCAGATGTGATGCCTATGTATGACCATTGCTTTGGATATCATCATAATTATTTGCTTTTCTATCAATTGCTCAACAGTAATTTATTTACCCAACATATATTATTTTCTCGAGAGCAGCCTCTAGTGAAAACTGTGGACCCCGGGTCTATCTTTGATCATATATTAAATCAAAAAATACCTTGCTGCAATTTTATTTTATTTATTTTATCTTTTATTTTTGTCAGATCTATCTATCAAAAACTATACAAGTTAATCTTGCTCGTAACCGTTGAGGGATTGACAACCCCTCAACGCGTTGGGTTGTAAGGTGCCATTTACATAATGTTTCTTGGTTCTCCTACTGGATTGATAACCTTGGTTTCATACCTGAGTGAAATACTTATCTCTACTGTACCGCATCATCCCCTCCTCTTCGGGGAAATCTGAACGCAGCTCACAAGTAGCAGGAAGAATTTCTGGCGCCGTTGCCGGGGAGACATCATCAACATCTATCAAGTACCTACGCACAAATTTTCATCTCCTTGCAATTACTTTATTTTTCATTTGCCTCTCATTTTCATCTCCCCTAGTTCTAAAAAGTTATACAAAAAAATACAAAAATATTTTTTGTTTACCTTTTTCTTGTTTGATCTTTTGTTTGCTTGTGATCTTGTTTGCATAGTCACAATGTCTCAAGAAAATACAAAATTATGTGATTTTTCTAATAGTAATAATAATGATTTTATTAGTACTCCGATTGCTCCTCCCGCCACTAGTGCGGAATCTTATGATATTAATGCCGGTTTAGTGAATCTTGTTATGAAGGAGCAATTTTCTGGTAATCCTAATGAGGATGCCGCGTCCCATCTAAACACTTTCATGGAATTGTGTGATATGCAAAATAAAAAAGATATGGACAATGATATTGTGAAATTAAAATTATTCCGTTTCTCTTTGCGGGATCATGCACAAATTTGGTTTTCATCTTTACCGCGAAATATTATTCATTCTTGGGATAAGTGCAAAGATGCTTTTATTACTAAATATTTTCCTCCCGCGAAAATTACTTCCCGTAGAAATCAAATTATGAATTTCAAGCAACTTGAACATGAACATGTTGCACAATCTTGGGAAAGGATGAAACTAATGCTAAGAATTTTCCCTACTCATCGTTTAAATTTGTGGATGATACAATTTTTTTATGTGGGATTGAATTTTGTCTCTAGAAATCTTTTAGATTCTGCCGCGGGTGGTACTTTTATGGAAATTACTTTGGGGGAAGCTACTAAATTACTTGATAATATCATGGCAAATTATTCACAATGGCATACCGAAAGAGCACCTACTAGTAAAAAAGTAAATTCTGTTAAAAAGATTAGTACTTTGAGTGATAAAGTTGATGCACTTATGAAATTGGTTGCTAGTAAAAATGCTCCTATTGATCTTAATAATGTGCCTTTGTCTACCTTGATTGAGCAAAATAATGATCCCGTAGATGTGAATTTTGTTTTGCGAAACAACTTTAATAATAATGCTTATAGAGGTAATTTTAATCCTAGGCCGTTCCCTGGAAGTTCCTCTAATAATTATGGCAATTCCTATGGAAATTATTATAATAATAATAGGATGTCTTTTGATCTTGAGAATAATATCAAAGAATTTATTAATGCTCAAAAAGTTTTCAACACTACGATAGAGGAAAAATTTAGTAAAATTGATGATATGTCTAGGAGCATTGATAGAATTATCCATATTGTGGAAAATCTTAAGACTAAAATTTTGCCACCCAATGTTGATATCAATATATCAATTAAAGCATTATATGTTTCCATCGATGAGAGTAAGAAAAGAACCGCTATGCTAAGAGCTAAAAGAATTTTTTTAGAAAAAGCGATTCCTCTTGATTTTTTTCGTAGTAATGATGAAGAGGTTAAAATGATTGGTGTTTCTTCTATTGATTCCTTGTTTAGTAATATTAAACTTGATGATAAGGGGACTCAGGAAGAGTCAACTCTATCTAGAAGGCCTCCCCATAACTCGGAGGGTGAAAATCTTGATGCAAAAATTGCTAAAAGTGGGTTTGGATAGGTAAAAACTTTAACTATTGATGTGCCCACTCTATTGGATTACAAAGACTCTAATTATGGTAGTTGTTCTTTGATTGAATGTATTTCTTTGTTACAATCCATGCTAAATTCACCCAATGCATATGAACAAAAATAAGGCTTTTAATAAACATATTGTAGAAGCAATCATGAGAGCCTTAGAAGAAAAGTTAGAATTAGAGATTTCAATTCCTAGAAAATTATATGATGAATGGGAACCCACCATTAATGTCAAGATAAAAAATGATGAGTGCAATGCTTTATGTGATTTGGGTGCTAGTGTTTCTACAATTCCGAAATCTCTATGTGATGTGCTAGGTTTTACCAATTTGGAAGAATGTTCTCTTAATTTGCACTTGGCAGATTCTACTATAAAAAAGCCTTTGGGAAGAATTAATGATGTTCTTATTCTTGCAAATAGGAATTATGTGCCCATATAATTTATTATACTTGATATTGATTGTAATCCGTCTTGTCCCATAATCCTTGGTTGAACATTCTTACGAACTATAGGTGTCGTGATTGACATGAAAGAAGGGAATATTAAATTTCACTCTCCGTTAAAGAAGGGTATGGAACACTTACCTAGGGCTATAATTAAGCCACCTTATGATTCAATCATGAGGGCAACCTATGGAGCAAAAACCAAAGATGACAATACTTGAAAGTATGCATTATGCCTAGCTAGGGGCATAAAACAATAGCACTTGTTGGGAGGCAACCCAATAGTAATCTTATTTTTTTATTGTGTTTACACAATTATGCTAATGTTATGAGTGTGTTTTTATGTTTTAATTAGTGTTTGTGCCTAGTAAAGCCTTTATGATTATGTTGGATGATCATTGACTTGATTCTGTTAAAAACAGAAGGTTTTGCGTCCAGTAGCAGAATTATCAAAATTTGGTGGAACGTGGAAAAATTCTGAATTTTTTACACATGATTGATATACAAATTTCTCATGCCTTCCTAAGTTAAGAATTTTTGGATTTAAATAAGTATGAGTTTAATTCATATTTCTACATATTGTTCTGTTTTTTACAGATTCTGTTTTCGTTGCATTGTGTGCTTATTTTGATGAATCTATGGATTGTATCATGGGGTATAAGTCATGGTAAAGTTGGAATACATTATGTATAATGCAATAACAAAATATGAATGGGTTTGGAACAGTACTTAAAGTAGTGATTTGTCTTCTTATACTAAGGGATCTCACGAAGGTTTTGTTAAGTTTTGTGTGATTGAAGTTTTCAAGTTTTGGGTGAGATCACGATGGATGAAGGAATAAGGAGTGGCAAGAGCCTAAGCTTGGGGATGCCCGAGGCACCCCAGGGTAATATTCAAGGACTCCCAAGCAACTAAGCTTGGGGATGCCCCGGAAGCCATCCCCTCTTTCTTCTAACGACCATCGGTCATTTTACTTGGAGCTATATTTTTATTCGTCACATATCATGAGTTTTGCTTGGAGCGTCTTGTAATATATGTGTCTTTGCTTGTTTTTCTTTTTAGTTTGTCACAATCATCCTTGCTGGACACACCTATTTGAGAGAGACATAATGATATTATGATTTATTAGAATTTCTCTATGTGCTTCACTTAATTTTTTTAGCTAGGCAATTGCTCTAGTGCTTCACATAATCTTTTAGAGCATGGTGGTGATTTAATTTTGAAGAAATATGCTCTCATGCTTCACTTATATTATTTTGAGAGTTGATAATTTTAAAGAAATGCACTCTCATGCTTCACTTATATTATTTTGACAGTTCATATGATAAATTTTGAAGAAATATCTATGCTGTCGTGCTTCACTTAAATATTTTTGAGAGTTGATAATAGCAATGGTAATTTGCAGTAGATATGTTGGTCCCAAAGTGATGAATATTCAAGAGGGATATAATAAAAACTTTCATGAAGATCATTGGATATTATAAACTTGATTCCTTGCAATAGTTTTGTGGTATGGAGATAGTGATATGTGAGTCATGTTGGTGAATAATTATGCTTTAGTAAATATATTGGTGTTAAGGTTTGTGATTCCCTATGCAAGCACGAAAGTCAATAGTTATGCAATGGAGTTACATCCTACTTGCGGTGCATTATTCAGTGTTAGTTATGTTCAATGCATGTTTTTGATCATTTTTGTTTTTTGGTTGGTCGCTTCTCAATCTATTTGCTAGCCTTCATTTGTATAAAGCGGGAATCCTGCTTATGCATCCAACTACTTAAACCAAAGTTGTGCCAAATGAGTCCACCATACCTACCTATATGCGGTATTTCCATGCCGTTCCAAGTAAATTTGTATGTGCCAACTCTAACATTCAAAATGAATTTGCGTTTTGTGTGCCCGTACCGCTCATGAAGCGGCAGGGGGTGGCCAATATTTTCCATGCTAGGTATGTTATTCTCAAGATGAGTGTTTATTCACTTGTCATTGCACGAGAGTGTGGCAGGTAATAGGGATGCCCAGTCCCGAAATGAAAAAAAATCAATATGTTGTTAATAATAAATTCCTTGGAAAGTGTTGGTATGGAACGCACCCGTGGATATGGCTAGCCATGGATTGTGTAAGAATGGTGGAAAGGAAATAAACTTTGTTTTCTGTTTGGGAACCGCCTATGATTTATCTAGACTGGAAGATATCGGGAATTCTTGGTCGTTTTCGTTGATAGGAAAAGCATGCCTCTCAAAATATTTTTATCTCTCAATTTAAGCTATGATCTCTGGCACCTCTACAAATCTATGCTTCCCTCTACGAAGGGCCTTTCTATTTATTTTCATCCAATTTTTATTTTTGAGTCTCCATCTTCTCTTATAAAGCACCAATTAGGGAACACTATTACCATACTGGTGCATTGGATGTAGCTAATATTTGAGTGTGTTTCATGAATGGATCGATGATTGAGCATAATGGGCTAGGGACAACTTTCTTTAGCATTGATATTTTGAAAGACATGGTTGCTTGTTGATATGCTTGAGTATTGATGTCTTCATGTCAAATTATGGACTATTGCTTTGAATCATTCAAGTCCAAATGTCCATGCTATAAAAGAAAATATTATATGATGAATATGATAGGTAGCATTCCACATCAAAAATTCTGTTTTTATCATTTACCTACTTGAGGACGAGCAGGAATTAAGCTTGGGGATGCTTGATACGTCTCCAACGTATCTATAATTTTTTATTGTTCCATGCTATTATAGTATCAATCTTGGATGTTTTATATACATTTACAAGAAACTTTATATCATTTTTTGGGACTAACCTACTAACTTAGTGGCCAGTGCCAGTTGCTGTTTTTTGCTTGTTTTTAACTTTGCAGAAATTCAATACCAAACAAAGTCCAAATGCCATGAAACTTTTTGGAGATTTTTTATCTGGCGATAAGAGACCCTAGAAGCTTCGGGAGACCACGAGATGAAGGAGGAGTAGCCCACTAGGCTCTAGGGCACGCCAGGGGTCTCTAGCTCGCCCTCGTGGGTAGCGGGGCCCATGAGCCTCCATTTGACCTAACTCTGCCTCTATAAATACTCTAAAATCAGGAAACCTACCAGGGAGTCCAAAAAATACTTTTTCCAGGCGCAAGCCTCTGTTCTCGAGAGATGCCATCTGGGGACCC
The DNA here is from genome assembly GCA_011799875.1 of Thinopyrum elongatum. NCBI lineage: Eukaryota > Viridiplantae > Streptophyta > Magnoliopsida > Poales > Poaceae > Thinopyrum > Thinopyrum elongatum. The sequence continues at coordinate 610,507,976 of CM022298.1, forward strand.
TTTCTGGCACTCTGCCGGAGGGGGAAACGATCACGAAGGGATTCTTCATCATCCTTGCTGTCCCTCAGATGATGCATGAGTAGTTTACCACGGACCTATGGGTCCATAGTTAGTACTAGATGGCTTCTTCTCTCTTTTTGATTCTCAATACAATCTTCTCCTTGTTGTTCTTGGAGATCTATTTGATGTAATGACTTTTTGTGGTGTGTTTGTGAGATCCGATGAATTATGAGTTTCTGCTCAGATCTATCCATGAATATTATTTGAGTTTTCTCTGAACTCTTTTATGCATGATTAATATAGCTTCATATTTCTTCTCTGATTTATTGGTTTGGTTTGGCCAACCAGATTGATTTATCTTGCCATGGGAAGAGGTGCTTTGTAATGGGTTCGATCTTGCGGTGCTCAATCCCAGTGACAGAAGGGGAAATGACACATATGTATCATTGCTATTAAGGGTAAAAAGATGGGGTCTATTCATATGTGAGTTTATCTTGTCTACATCATGTCATCTTGCTTAATGCATTACTAGTTTTTCATGAACTTAATACACTACATGCATGCTGGATAGTGGTCGATGTGTGGAGTAATAGTAGTAGATGCAAAATTGTTTTGATCTACTAATCTCAGACGTCATGCCTATGTATGATCATTGCCTTGGATATCGTCTAATTATTTGCTTTTCTTGTTGGGTAACGTAGTAATAATTCAAAAATTTCCTACGTGTCACCAAGATCAATCTAGGAGATGCTAGCAACAAGTGAGAGGGAGTGCATCTTCATACCCTTGAAGATCGCTAAGCGGAAGCGTTACAAGAACGCGGTTGATGGAGTCGTACTCGCGGCGATTTAAATGGCGGAAGATCCGATTCAAGCGCCGAACGGACGGCGCCTCCGCGTTCAACACACGTACAACCCGGGGACGTCTCCTCATTCTTGATCCAGCAAGGCGAGAGGGTTTAGTCCAAAAAATTATATAAAGTTGCTTGTAAATGATATAAAGTTGCTTGCAAAGCACTGGCCACGGCCAGGAGGGGGTGACTTGCCCCCCAAGCAAGGTGGGAGGCGCCCCCTCCCCTAAGGTTTCCAACCCTAGGCGCCTTGGGCCCTTGGGGGGGGGGGGGCGCACCAGCCCACTAAGGGGCTGGTCCCCACCCATATTCAGCCCACTAGGCCCTCCGGGGCAGGTGGCCCCATCCGGTGGACCCCCGGGCACCTTTCGGTGGTCCCGGTACAATACCGATAACCCCCGAAACCATCCCGGTGACTGAAATTGGGCTTCCCATATATAAATCTTCACCTCCGGACCATTCTGGAACTCCTCGTGACGTCCGGGATCTCATCCGAGACTCTGAACAACCTTCGGTAACCACATACAATTTCCCATAACAACTCTAGCGTGACCGAACCTTAAGTGTGTAGACCCTACGGGTTCGGGAACCATGCAGACATGACCGAGACATCTCTCCAGTCAATAACCAACTGCGGGATCTGGATACCCATGTTGGCTCCCACATGTTCCATGATGATCTCATCGGATGAACCACGATGTCGGGGATTCAATCAATCCCGTATACAATTCCCTTTGTCCAACGGTATGTTACTTGCCTGCGATTCGATCGTCGGTATCCTCATACCTCGTTCAATCTCGTTACCGACAAGTCTCTTTACTCATTCCGTAACGCATGATCCCGTGGCAAACTCCTTAGTCACATTGAGCTCATTATGATGATGCATTACCGAGTGGGCCCAGAGATACCTCTCCGTCATACGGAGTGACAAATCCCAGTCTCGATTCATGCCAACCCAACAGACACTTTCGGAGATACCTGTAGTGCACCTTTATGGTCACCCAGTTACGTTGTGATGTTTGATACACCCAAAGCATTCCTACGGTATCCGGGAGTTGCACAATCTCATGGTCTAAGGAAATGATACTTGACATTAGAAAAGCTCTAGCAAACGAACTACATGATCTTGTGCTATGCTTAGGATTGGGTCTTGTCCATCACATCATTCTCCTAATGATGTGATCCCGTTATCAACGACATCCAATGTCCATGGTCAGGAAACCACAACCATCTATTGATCAACGAGCTAGTCAACTAGAGGCTCACTAGGGACATGTTGTGGTCTATGTATTCACACATGTATTACGGTTTCTGGTTAATACAATTATAGCATGAACAATAGACAATTATCATGAACAAGGAAATATAATAATAACCATTTTATTATTGCCTCTAGGGCATATTTCCAACATTTCTATCAATTGCTCAACAGTAATTTGTTTACCCATTGTATGCTATTTTCTCGAGAGAAGCCTCTATTGAAAACTATGGCCCCCGGGTCTATCTTTTATCATATATTAAATCTAAAAATACCTTGTTGCAATTTTCTTTTATTTTTTTTATTTTGTATTTTTGTCAGATCTATCTATCAAAAACTATACAATTTAATCTTGCTCGTAACCGTTGAGGGATTGACAACCCCTCTACGCGTTGGGTTGCAAGTATATTTTGTTTGTGTGCAAGTGTTGTTTACATAGTGTTGCTTGGTTCTCCTACTGGATTGATAACCTTGGTTTCATAACTAAGGGAAATACTTATCTCTATTGTACTGCATCATCCCCTCCTCTCCGGGGAAATCCCAACGCAGCTCACAAGTAGCACCTCACACAGCGTGAGATTTCTCTCTTTCTATTCCCTTGTCTCAACTTAAGTAGGCAGTACAAATAAGAGCATGCACCCCTGGAATCTCTCCACGATGCATATGACTTGGCCACCCCACAATAACCTACTAGCTAGATGCACGCCAGCCTTTCTCAACACCCAAGCGGCATGGCAATGCAACTTATGAATGCAGCCACCAACTAACTAACTAATACATGCACAAACACTGGCCACTAACACATGACCCAGCCAACACACATAGCTAACTAACTTGCCGGATCACCCAGCTCCTCCTGATCATGCAGCCCATCAGGCTCCAGGTTTGGTCGCGCCTTGCCGCTTCTCACGGCACCGCATTATCACACGGCATCTCGGCATGCTCGCCGATGACACAGCAACCCGACATCTCATCTTCTTCGCACGCTCAACCGAAATTTCGATGACTAGCGACTCCTATACCATCTAAGTTACATGCATAAAGAAAACAAGCTAAAATGCTAATACAATAATATCAAGATTAGTTCTAACATTCACCCCCAAATCTTAATATCATACTCTTTGGCATGGATCACCCGCAGGACCTTGCCATGGACGATGTCCTCGCAACACTGATATCTGCACACCTTCTTTTTGTGGTCGGTGCCGTCGCAGCGCCCATCACCATGTTGTCTTGCCGCACGAGGCAACCTCCTCTCAACATGGATGACGCCATCGCAGCGTCGGTCACCACGCCGCCTTCATCTAGCGGCATCACACCACAATCGACCACCAACCTCCATCTCACATGGAGTCCGCCATGTTGCCACCACCGCCGTAGCCTCCACCACCGCCACGCCGGCCACCGTAGCCGGCCATCAGTGGCATCGCGCACCCGATGGCCTCCATCTCACGGTGATGGCAATGTTAGAACTAATCTTGATACTATTGTATCAGCATTTTAGTTTGTTTTTGTTATGGAGGTAGCTTAGATGGTCTAGGTGTAGCTAGTCATCGAAACTTCTGTTAAGCGCAAAGGCAATATGTCAGATTGCCGTGCGATGCAGCGAGCATGGTGAGATGTCGATGATGACGTGTGATATGGCAATGCCGTGAGAAGCGGCAAGGCGTGACCAAAGCTGGAGCGTGACAGGCTGCACGATCAGGAGGAGCTAGGTGATCCGGCAAGTTAGTTAGCTGTGTGTGTTGGCTGGGTCATGTGTTAGTGTCCAGGGTTTGTGCTTGTATTAGTTAGTTAATTGGTGGCTGCATGCATAAGTTGCATGGCCAGGTCACATGCATCATCATAAGAGTGTTCAGGGATAGGAGAGTCATATCCCGAAAGCGAAGCTGGATCGAGCGTTTTGCTCTTGGCAGGCACCCACACAGTGTGAGGATATTGATCAGGTTTCCAGTAGGTGCCATTTTCATTCAGTTTCCTTTCGAAACCAATACCTTCTTTCCTGGGATTTTTGTGAAGAATAGATTTCTTCAGAACATCACAGAGGGTTTGATGCCCTTTGAGAGATTTGAACATTCCTGTCTGAATGAGATCCTTCAACCTAGCATTTTCTTCAGACACAGAATCATTTTCCTTGACAGAGGGGTTAGCATTCACAGAAGATTCAGCATTTGATTCAGCATTGCTGCATTCAAGGCATTTTAAGCAAGGCGGAACAAACACTTCAGGTTTCTCTTTGAGTCATTGGGTGACAAGAGAATTTTCTCTTATCAAATCCTCATGAGCCTCTCTTAGCGACTCGAGTTCCTGTTTCCTTTTCAGGTAATCATAGGTCAATCTCTCGTGGTCGACCGAGATAAAATCATGACGATTCGATAGTTCTTCCATTCATGACATGAGAGCGGAATGCTCTTCAGTCAACGACTGATTTTTCTCCATCTCCTCAACCAACAACCCTTCAGATTTCCTGAGGGTTTTCTCAATTTTCTCAAGAGAGTTTTCTTGAATATTAGCAATTCTGAACAGTTTAGCATGGTTATACTCATCCGAAGAATATTGATCACTGGAGTGAACCTTGTGATGTTTGGAGGATACCTTTTCTTTCGAAGCTTTGGCCATGAAGCAGTAGGCAGGAGATTCATCGTCTCTTGAATGTTGGTCGAAGAAGTTTGATGCAGGGGTGATAGCACAGGCTATGCCAGCCATGCCGGAGTCAAAATCCTCATCGGATTCATGAGCTTCTTCGGTGTCAGATGATTCTTCTTTATCGGAGTCCATTTCCTTGCCGATGTACGCCTTGGACTTGTGAGATGATTCTTGCGGTTGGAGGAGGACTTGGAAGAATTCTTCAAGGAGGATCTTGATGAAGACTTGGAGGAGAAGCTGTCCTTCTTCTTGAAGAACTTCTTCATTTTCTTCTCATCATCAGAGTCGTAGTTCTTGCTCTTGCTTCTGCTTCGATAGTTGCATGACTCATATCTTCCACTAGCACGAATTTCAACTTCCTAGAGAGGGTAGTCCGAGATGAAATGTCCTGGCTTTTTGCACTTGAAGTGGGTGTACTCTCCAGTGGGTTTTGATGGAGATTTTGAGCCACCAGAGTTGCTGAATCCTTTCTTCTGAAACTGATTTTTCCTATGGAGATGCTGGAATCTTTTTGTGACAAGTGCGAGATCTTTGCTGATCCTTTCTGGGTCATCTGAATCTTGTTCGGCATTTCCTTCAGAGGAAGAATCTGCCACAGCCTTGAGAGCATGATTTTTGCGGTGACTTGAACCATAAAGATATCTTTTCTCTTCTTCTTGTTCCTCATGGGTGTTCAGTCTTTCCATGATATCAGCAGAGTCGAGAAATTTGAAATCAGCATGTTCCCTGATCATCAGAACTAGCGTGTCGAATGAACTATCAAGTGATCGAAGTAGTTTATTCACAACTTCATGGTCAGTGATGTCTTTGGCGCCGAGGCCTTGCAGCTCATTTGCGATGTCACTCAGATGATCGAAGGTTTGTTGACAACTTTCATTTCCAATGCGCTTGAACCGATTGAACTTTGCCCAAAGAGTATCAATGCGAGCTTCCTTCTGAGTTGAAACACCCTCATTTATCTTCTCAAGAATGTCCCACGAATCCTTCACAGTTTCACACTGATGATAGCAAAGAAATTGAGCACGAGAGAGATGACCACCAATTTCATCTTTGGCTTGAGCGTCCATCTGAATGAGATTCTTCTCGGCGTCAGTGGGGTCTTGTGGTATTTCAACTGTGAATCCAAACTGCACCACGTTCCACATGTCATCGTCAATGGCTCAGAGAGGGATCTTCATCTTCTCTTTCCAGAAGGGATAGTCTGTCCCATCAAAGATGGGAATCTTGAGATGCGACTTGTAGCTCACTGAAGACATACTTAAACTCCAAGGTTGTTAGACCAAAATGAGCAGAGTCAAGGAGTACCTTGCTCTGATACCAATTGTAGGAACAACGTATGTCTACCAGAGGGGGCAGTGAATGGGAGTTTTAAAATTTCTTTCAAAAAGATCAAAACTCTCGGAACCCAGTAGCGGAGCAAATGAAAAACAGCGTACAGTGAGCGAGAATAATCTATCAAATGGAAACTAGTACATGCATAGAGGCAAATCACATGATTGAATTAGTATGAATGAAAAGCAGAGGGATAGATGTAACGAGTGGTGCTCGATGGCAACGGGGTATTTGTTTGACCAGTCCGTCCTTCTGCATAAGGACTATGTCTAGTTGGAGGGGTTGTGATTTAACACAGAAGATAAACTCTCTTCGCCCTATTCTCCTCGACAATTGGTTCGTCAACCAATGCCGATCACTCATGGTAGATACTTGAGGCGATCTCCAAACCTTCATAGACTTCTTCTTCGAGAACCACAATTACTCTTGGTCTCTGAAGAAATTGACACCTAACCGTCTAGAGAGTTTGCAGCTCTCAAGAGTAATAGGCGAAGCATACTGGACTTACATTCTAGTGATGCTGAACCACTATCTAATTTTTCAGCTCTACGGGTTTTCTCTCGGTGGATTTTAAACTCAAATCACTCGAATAGGGGGTTGCTCAACAATCTTCTCAGAATCAAACGGAGCAGCCACCAGACAAAGCCGGCGCGGGGTGGCTATTTATAACCGCAGCCATCCCGGATGGGAAATGACCATTTTGGACACGTGGTGCAGCCAATGGCCAACCGACACATTCACAACTATCAGATTTTGGAGCAACGGTAACATTACTTGAGGAATAAGTAATTCTAACTCCTCAGTCTGAGACAAATCTCTCGCAGCGAAGAAGATCACAGTCTCTTGCTGGCAAGTATTTTCTCGGAACACAAAGAGATTTCTCTCACAACTTTCATAGGATGTGGGTTTAGCATCAGAGAATCAAAGTTTCGAACGCTGTACCCGTCTTAATAGTACGATGGTCCTATGACTCAACAAGGAGAAGAGAAACTATGAATTAAATGCTACGTCTTCACTTCGTCTTCAATCTCCTCGGTCGCAGTCACTTCCTTCGGACAGGCACTGAACCAATTGCTTCACGTCAGCAATTTTGGAGGGGTCACTCTTGTCATCATAATCTTCGGTGATAACCTTCACTGCAACGCAGAGTGTTATCTTCGTCGTTTGAACCAAACTCCTCTTAATTCTAGGGACCTGTTACTCTGTGTCCACTAGCAAACACATAAGTCCCATACTGTTTATGTCAACAAACTCAAAAAACATAAGGGGACAATTATTGCACCAACATGTCTCCCCTCCTCTTCAGATATGCATTTTGGAGGACTCCAGTGGTACTTTTCTTGTAAACTTCGCGCTCATGGACCTTATAGGCTTTAGATCGCTGAATTATGCGCCTTGCCTCAGTCTGGTCATCGGGCAGCTGTTTGCAGAGGAGATAGGTGAGGAAGGGCACGGTCCATGGAGTGATTACTGCCATGACTTCATGGGCCGAAGACGTTTCTTTGATTGTCGAGCCCCTGATAATTCCGTTGTCTGGTTCATTGGTTGGGGGAATGATCATTCCTGAATCGTTGGTACCGGCGTCCTTGCCATCATCCTGTGACACCAAGGACGGCTTGAAGAGTCGTTCCAGAAAGGTGTTCTTAGGGACGAGATCACGTTTAGCGCCCATTCGAGCAAGGACAACTGCAACTTGATTGTTGTCTCTAGAGACATGATGGAACTCCTACCCCTTGAACCGGACAGATATTTTTAGGACGGCATTGCGATATGCTGTCATCTTTGGGTCTTTTGCATCGAATTCGCCGTTGACTTGAGAGATGGCGAGATTAGAGTCTCCCTGTACCTCGAGCCACTGTACACCCATTGACATTGCCATCCGAAGTCCATGCAACAGAGCCTCGTATTTGGCTGCGTTGTTGGAGTCGGTGTACATAATCTGCAGTACATACCGGATATTGTCGCCGGTGGGAGATGTGAGAACCACTCTAGCCCCCAATCCGGCGAGCATTTTGGATCCGTCGAAGTACATCGTCCAATGCGAGTACGTACTGTACTCTCTAGGGAGCTCGGCTTCCGTCCATTCGGTCACAAAATCCGCAAACACTTGAGATTTAATAGCTCGTCGCGGTCGGTATATGATTTCAAAAGGGAGGAGCTCAATGGCCCATTTGGTTATACGGCCCATGGCATCCCTGTTGTTAATTATATCATTCAGTGGTACTTCTGATGCCACCGTGACTGAACACTCTTGAAAATAGTGTCGGAGCTTTTAGGATGCCATGAAGACTGCGTAGGCGATCTTTTGGTAATGTGGATAGCTTGTTTTACACGGGGTGAACACCTCGGATACATAGTAGACTAGATTTTGCACCTGGAGCTTGTGACCCTCTGCCTCTCGTTTAACGATGAGGACTACACTGACCGCCTGGTTTGTGGCTGAAATGTATAGCACCATTGGCTCACCAAGGCTGGGTGCCACCAAGATGGGATTACCGGCCAATAATGTTTTCATTTCCTCCAATGCAGTCGTTGCCTCGTTAGTCCATTCGAAGTTTTTCATCCATTTAAGCGGCATGTAGAGTGGTAAGGCCTTTTCACCAAGTCGCGAAATAAAGTGGCTCAAGGCCACCACACAGCCGGCCAATTTTTGCACATGTTTTAGCTCGATAGGAACCGCTAGCTGGGATAGGGCTCGGATTTTTGCTGGATTAGCCTCTATTCCTCTATGGGAGACAATAAATTTGAGCAGCTTGCCCACAGGTACCCCGAAGACACATTTGTCTTGATTGAGCCTTATATCGTAATCCCGCAGACTGTTAAAGGTTCGGCGGAGGTCATCCACCAGATGACTGACGTGCTTGGTTTTAATGACCACGTCATCCACATATGCCTCGACTGTTTTGCCGTTTTGCTCTGCCAGACATGTCTGGATCATGCGCTGGTAAGTAGCACCTGCGTTTTTAATCCGAAGGGCATTATGTTGAAGCAGAACGGCCCATAGGGGGTAATGAAGGCTGTGGCCACTTGATCTGACTCTTTCATTTTAATCTGATGGTATCCGAAGTAGGCGTCGAGAGAACACAGTGAGTCGTGTCCGGTGGTGGCGTCTATGATCTGGTCTATGCGGGGCAGGGGGAAGGGATCCTTGGGGCAGGCTTTATTTAGGTCCTTGAATTCAATGCACAACCGCCATGATTTGTCCTTCTTAGGCACCATGACCAGGTTAGCCAGCCACTCGAAATATTTGATGTCTCGGATGAATCTGGCTTCGAGCAATTTTGCTAGTTCCTCACCCATGGCCTGACACTTGGGTTCAGAAAATCGGCGGAGCGCTTGTTTAACTCGCTTGAAGCCTTTAATTGTATTCGGGCTGTGCTCAGATAGGTTTCGTGGGATGCCACGCATATCCGAAGGGTGCCAGGCAAAGATGTCCCAGTTTTCACGCAGAAATTTGTGCAATGCCTGATCAACCGTGGGGTCCACCTAGGCTCCAATGGATGCTGTCTTGTTAGGGTCCGTCGGATGCACTTCAAATTTGACGATTTCATCTGGTGGCTTGAAGGATGTGGATTTGGGCCTTATGCCAAGGATTACATCGTCCTTATCCACCGTTGAATGGAGCACGGTTAATTCCTCAGCTGTGAGGGCCTCAGATGATGCTTCGAGGGCGAGCGATGCTGTTTTGTTCTCGGCATGAAGTGCTATGTCGGGATCACTTGTTACTGTGAGCACGCCATTAGGCCCTGGCATCTTGAGTTTCATATACCCATAATGTGGTATAGCATGGAATCGTGTGAATGCATCACGCCCCAATAAGGCGTGATAACCGTTGTGGAAGGGCACAATGTGGAAGAGTAATTCCTCGGATCGATAGATCTCGGGAGCTCCGAATACTACATCGAGAGTAACTCGGCCAGTGCAATGTGCCTCTTTTCCGGGGATGATCCATCGAAAGGTGGTGTGACTTTGCTCGATGCGAGATCTGTCGAACTGCATTTTGTCCAAGGTGTCCTCATAAATGAGGTTTAACCTACTGCTGCCGTCCATCAACACCTTGTGGTGCTGGAATCCGTCCACTATGGGATTGAGGACAAGGGTAGGAGGTGCTCGGATAGGGCGGGACCTCGGCTGGTCTTCTTTACCAAAGGCGATGGGTGTGTCGGTCCATGAGCCCGTCGCTGCCACATGGTGTATTTGACCGAGCTCTCGAAGAGCTCATTTCCTCTGATTTTTTGAGGAATACATCTCGTAGATCGTTAGGATCTCGGCGTCATCATCCAAGGGTGTTCTTGGACACCTGTTTGAGTGTGAGCATCCAAGGATGCCTTCTCCACTTTTGGCAACTTGCCTGACCACCTAGCAAGCTCGAAGGCTGTGGGTTGGGTTTGTATTGAGCAGGACAGAGTGTATAGGGCATGGTTTGTCTAGTAGTTCGTCTTGGGCTGTTCTGGATCTTGCCAGGGGTTTCTTTTTTTCCCGGACGGCTCATATTTAGCTGACTAGTGAGAGTGTGCGCGCTTTGCCCGAGCTCATCTAGATTCCTTGACATGCATTGACTCCGTTTGCTCTTGTTGTGCATGGCAAGCATCCTCCATGGTGTAGTATTTGCGCACTAGGTCCGATAGCTCGGAGAAGTCTTGAATGTGGCGATGGGCGAGGGCGTTTAGGAGACCCCTGTCTCAGTAGTTATGTGATACGTCTCCAACGTATCTATAATTTTTGATTGTTCCATGCTGTTATATTATCATTCTTGGATGTTTTACAATCATTTTATAGCAACTTTATATCATTTTTTGGGACTAACCCATTGACATAGTGCCCAGTACCAGTTGTTGTTTTTTACTTCGTAGAATATCAGTACCAAACGAAGTCCAAATGCCACGAAATTTTTTGGAGATTTTTGTTGGACCAGAAGACAACTTGGGAGCCAAGGAAGCACCTGGGGGGAGGCTCGTGGGGCCCACAAGACACCAGGGCGCGCCAGAGGCCCTTGGCATGCCCTGATGGGTTGTGGGGCCCACGGGGGTCTCCTCCACCGCCTCTTCGCTCTATAAATACCCAAATATTCCAGAAACCCTAGGGGAGGAGATGAAACACAATTCCAGCCGCCGCAAGTTCTAGAACCACGAGATCCAATCTACACCATCACGGAGGGGTTCATCATCCTCATTGGTGCCTCTCTGATGATGCGCGAGTATTTCACCATAGACCCACGGGTCCGTAGGCAGTAGCTAGATGGCTTCTTCTCTCTTTCTGGTTCTGAATACAATGGTCTCTTGGAGATCTATTTGATGTAATGACTTTTTGCGGTGTGTTTGCTGGGATCCGATAAAGTTTGAGTTTATGATCAGATCTCTATCCATGAATATTATTTGAGTCTTCTTTGACCTCTTATATGCATGATGATTTATAGCCTCATATTTCTTCTTCGAATCTTTGCTTTAGTTAGGCTAACTAGATCAATTTTTCTTGCCATGGGAAGAGGTGCTTTGTGATGGGTTCGATCTTATGGTGTCCTCACCTAGTGACAGAAGGGGTAGCGAGGCATGTATGTATCGTTGCTATTAAGGATAAAAAGATGGGTTCTATTCCTACATGAATAGATCTTGTCTACATCATGTCACCGTTCTTATTGCATTACTCCGTTTCTCCATGAAATTAATACACTAGAGGCATGCTGGATAGCAGTCGATGTGTGGAGTAATAGTAGTAGATGCAGAATCGTTTCGGTCTACTAATCTTGGACGTGATGCCTATATAATGATCATTGCCTTGGATATCATCATAATTATTTGATCTTCTATCAATTGCGCAACAGTAATTTGTTTACCCACCGTATGCTATTTTCTTGAGAGAAGCCACTAGTGAAATCTACGGCCCCCGGGTCTATCTTTTATCATATTGCTTTCCGATCTATTTTTCATCGCTTTTGTTTTCAGATCTATTATTCCAAAAACCCAAAAATACTTTGCTGCACTTTTTATTTGCATCTTTTATTTCATATTCTATTTAGATCTATTTATCCAAACTCATACTATTTAATCTATCTTTTTACCAAGGAGGGATTGACAACCCCTCTTACGCGTTGGGTTGAGAGGTTTTGTTCTTTGTGTGCAAGTACCGTTTACATAGTGTTGCTTGGTTTTCCTACTGGTTCGATAACCTTGGTTTCATAACTGAGGGAAATACCTACCGTAGCTGTACTGCATCATCCCTTCCTCTTTGGGGAAATACCGACATGGATACAAGCAATCATAAGGAATTTCTGGTGCCGTTGCCGGGGAGACATCATCAACATCTATCAGGTTCCTAATCACAAATCTCATCTCCTTGCAATTTACATCATTTGCCATTTGTCTCTCATTTTCATCTCCCCCACTTCTAAAAAGTTTTTGCAAAAAGCACAAAAATATTTGCCTTTTTATTTGCCTTCTTTCCGTTTGCCTTTTTGCTTGTTTGCTATCTTTGCTTATGTGCCATGTGTCTTCTATTTGCTTGCATCTTCGCTTGCTAAAAATCTATTGGTATGGATCCTCTTCCACTTGCTAATCTTTTTAAAAGATCCAATTGTGATGAACCAATTGCTAGTGAATTGAGTTCACTAGATTATCTTTATGAAGTTTTGCTTGAGATTCATGAATCTGGAAATTGTGATGAAGTGTTAAAAGAAGAAATTTATGAAGTGATTCACGATATCTCCTTGAATGAAAAGCATGATTGCAATGATGTTATTATAAATTCTATTAATGTCAATTGTGCTAATAATATGCAAAACCCCAAGCTTGGGGATGCTAATTTTGCTATGTCCACTACTTATTTTAATGATCATGATTGGGGTGCTTCTTCTTATGATCTTGAAAATTTATTTAAGCCTCATGATGGATATGATATTGATAATAATGTTTGCAATAATATTGAAAGTGGGTTTGTAAGAGTGTCAACTTTAGGTAAAAATAATCCCACATATTTGGAGAGTGCTCAATCTTACGAAATTTTTGATAAAAGTGGGTTTGGAGAGGTCATGACTTTAGTTGATGTTAATCCCACTATCTTGGAAGATTATAAAACTTTTATGCATGTGGATCATGAAGAGAAAATTTTATTTGATAGCTATATTATTGAATTTGATTATGATCCCACATGTAATTATTATGAGAGAGGAAAATATGGTTGTAGAAATTTTCATGTTACTAAATTACCTCTCATTATGTTGCGATTGTCAATGTTTTATTCCTCTCCTTTGCATATGCTAGATATTTCTTGTCTTGATAATTTGTTTGCTTATAAAATTCCTATGCATAGGAAGTATGTTAGACTTATGTGTGTTTGTCACAAGTTTTATGATGCTCTCTTTGTGCTTCAATTCTTATCTTTCATGTGAGCATCAATAAAATTTCAAGCCTATCTTAATGGCTATAAAGAGAGAGCTTGTTGGGAGGCAACCCAATGAATATTTTTTCCCTTTCTATTCTTGAGTGTTTGCACAATTGTACTACTGTTATAATTGTGTTTTTTATGTTTTAATTAGTATTTGTGCCAAGTAAAGCCTTTGGGATCATGTTTGGTGATAGTTGATTTTATCTTGTTAGAAACAGAAACTTTTGTGTCCAGTAGCAGAATTGTTAAAATTCACAGATGCGATGAAAACTTTTGAATTTTTTCACAAGATTGAATTTTTCAGATTTTTTTAGTTACAGAAGTATTAGATCAATTCGCATCTTTACAGACTATTCTGTTTTTAACAGATTCTGTTTTATTTGCATTGTGTGCTTATTTTGATGAATCTATGGTTTGTATTGAAGGGTATAAGCCATGGTAAAGTTAGAATACATTAGGTATAATGCAATAGCAAATTTTGAATGGGTTTGCAATAGTACTTAAAGTAAATATTGGTTTTCTTATACTAACGGATCTCACAAAGGTTTTGTTAAGTTTTGTGTGATTGAAGTTTTCATGTTTTGGGTGAGATCACGATGGATGAAGGAATAAGGAGTATCAAGAGCTTAAGCTTGGGGATGCCCCATGGCACCCCAAGATAATATTCAAGGAGAACCAAGCAACTAAGCTTGGGGATGCCCCGGAAGGCATCCCTTCTTTCTTCTAACGACCATCGGTAATTTTACATGGAGCTATATTTTTATTCGTCACATATCATTAGTTTTGCTTGGGGCGTCTTGTATTATACGAGTCTTTTCTTGTTTTGCTTTTTAGTTTGTCACTAGTATCCTTGCTGGACACACCTATTTGAGAGAGCCAAAATTATGCTATGATTTGTTAGAATTGCTCTATATGCTTCACTTAATTATTTTGAGCTATGGAATTGCTCTAGTGCTTCACATATATCTTTTTTTAGCATAGTGTGCTTTACTATTTTTTTGAAGAAATTCTCTCATGCTTCACTTATATTATTTTGAGAGATGAAAATCTTTATGCTCATGTTCTTCACTTAAATTTGTTTGAGCTTGTCAAAAGCAATTGCAACATATGAAACTAGTCCCAAAGTGATAGATATTCAAGAGGGATATAATAAAAACTTTCAAGAAGATCACTGGACAAAATGTAACACCCCAAAAATATTCTTCTGGATGTTAAAATATTTCCTTTAAAAATAAATTCTTTGAAAACAATATTTTGATCATATCACTTTTCTTCCGTTTGAAAACCTTTTCAAATTTTAATTGGGTTTCAAATTTTCTTTAATGATTCTATTTTGAAAGGTTTAAAATTATTTGTATAATTAATTTGGAGGTTTTCAAACAATTTTCATTCAGAAAAGTTTTGGGAATAATTAAGTTTTCAAAGAAAATGGCCTTTTCACTTCCTTCTAGCCCTTCTAAAGTCTTCCAATAATTTTTCTTCCACTCCAAATTTATCCCACAAGTCATGCACATCTTATAGGACAGTATCCAACTCCTTTCCACCTCACAAAAATATTCTTTCAATATTTTATGAATTCCAAAGTTGGAATTTATATTATTCATTATCCCTTTGGTTTACAAAGGAACCACCTTTTCTACAAGATCTCTACCTCCACCAAAATTATCCTATCAACTAGACAGTACCTACAACCCATTTCTCCAAAAACATGGGGTGCCACAGTTCAAAATTTTCAAATGCCATTCAATTCAAATTTGGACCCGATTCAATATTTCTGATCCAAACCTATTCTAGAATGCCCCAAAAATTCTAAAACTTTTCCAAACTCATTTTTGAGCATCAACACATTACCACAAAAATTCACATAAATTCCTAAAATCCCTAGCACCTCCTCGCATTCTGTCATACATCTAATGTGCACACTGTTCACAGCTGTCAAAATTCAGTTAACTGAATTTTGCTTCAGAGGCGGTGGCGATCGATGCCGTGCACACTTCTCCTTCCTTCTCCTCCACGGCGTCGCCGTTCCTCATCAATGCATCAATGCCCTGGCCCACTCCCCAGCCTCTCCTCGCCGGTGAGCTCTCGGCAGGCTGGTGTAACAACCACCGAGCTCATCCACGGTGGGCCGAGCAGAGCAGCCTCGGCCACCGACCGTCTTCACTACAAGAAATATGTCAACTTGTGACCTTCTGTCAGTGACCCTGGAAGAATTGGTCATAAATCTACGACCATTTGAGACCAATTGGTTAAAAGCTGTTCGGGGGACTCCAAACCCTAAACTATAATGACCATTTAGGTCAGAAAGGTCGTAATTTCCTTAAACGAAATGGTCGTAAAGCAAACACTATTGGTCCGCTGCCTTTTTTCTAGCTGATAATGACCAATATAGATGGTCATAGCCCTGTAAATTGTGGTGCATTGCTATGACTAGGTGCCACCTCATCAGTTTTGCCTATGTGTCATGTCTATGTGTCAATTTTTGCCCTAGGTTGTGAAGCAGCCTATATTTCTGTCATTCCCAAAATTCCCAAAAAAACTGGACATTCTTTACTATCCAAATCATTGCCTCATGACAATATTCATCTCCATTTGCCTGGTAAATCTTCCTCGGCAAATTTCCAAAGTTTCTGTTCAGCTTGAACCGTTGTGAAGGAAGTACTAGCTAGGCATATCCTAATGAGCTGAATTTTTGCCACATCTTCTATATTCCCAAATCATATCTCTCCACAAAATTTGAGCCCCATCTAACAATACATGTGAGCTCACCATCCAATCTTTGTTTCTGGTAATATTTTCAGTTTGTGAAGCAACTATATTTTATGTTCATTTATAATTGCTGAAAATTTACCAGGACATGATCCTACCCATATAACCTCCCTCCACCAAATTTTAGCTCATTTAATGTAGCCAATTTCCCTCAACATTTTTCCCAATTTTCTGTTCAGTGGAGAGCACTCTGAAGGATGTACCATTTTTATTTATCCAAATGGTATGAAATTTTTACAGTGCCTTCATATGCCCAAATTATTATCCTCCTCCAAACTTCAAATCAATCCATTCATTCATTTGAGTCCAGCTTCAAAATTCATATTTCTGTCTAGTGTGGTACTTTGCAAAGCAAGTGATACCTAGGCTCCTCCATTTGAGCTGCAAATTTTCCAAGAAAGTGTCCTTAGTAGATCATCATCCTCGGCCAAACCTCAGGCCCATTGGCCATGTGCATTTTCCCTACCACTAATCAAACACTTGGCTGCTAATTCATGTTTGAGCTTAGTTCAGTCTCCTCGTGAGATTCTTCTATTGCCTTCTTCTTCCTAACACCTACCGGGGGAGTGCCCAACCCACTAGACATGCCTAGGCCACCCAGAACGCGTGGCAACACCACGGTCACGCAGTGACCACACGGTGGGCATGCGAGTTTACGAGCTCTGGAGTTGGGGCCCTTGGCCACCATCCAAACCTCAACGTATCGCCACCAAACCATGTATTTCTGATTAAATATATACTCATGTAACTAGAAATGATTTTTGGAAAAAATAAAGAGTAAACTATAAGGTAGTTGCAGTTCAAATTTGACCCGTTTCCTACTAAATCGGTGGAAATTTGTCTTTTTCACGAGAGGTGGATCAAAGCTTTTGACACCCAACCATTTTGTCAATTGTGCATTAAATATGGCCTAATATTTTAGAAAATTGATTTGGTACAATTTTGCAACAAATATATGGTAGGTCCTTCACAAAAAACTCATTTTGGGCACTGGGAAATGGAAAATTGATTTTTTGGCCAAAGAAAATGAAAACTCCCTTATGCAACATTGTTTGTCATTCCAATATGCACCCTTGTGCACAATATTAGATCATTTGAACAAACTATGCCATGAATGTGGCCATAAGATTGATCATTTGGCTTGAAAGCCATGAATCTTCACACATAATAGCTCATTTCTGAGAACACTTTTTTTTAAAGAATTGCCGTATTTCAAGTTTACTATTTTTCCTGGTAACTTGGTCACATATAATGACACAATGCGAAGGTTTTCCATTTTTTTTGAATTTTTTATGCCCATTTCAAAATGCGGTCAAAACGGCAGGCATGACCGTTCCTAGCTAGTGGTTGAATCTTGGAAAACTTTTGCTGTTTCTCTGATTAAATAGATACTTATGTACCTAGAAATGATTTTTTGAAAAAATAAAGAGCCAACTATGAGGTAGCTGCAGCTCAAATTTGACCCACTTCCATCTGAATCGGCGGAAATTTGTCTTTTTCATGAGAGGTGGATCAAAATTTTTGACACACAACCATTTGGTAAATTGTACATTAAATATGGACTAATATTTATAAAATTGATTTGGTCCAATTGTGCAACAAATATTTGGTAGGTCCTTCACAAAAAAAAGCTCATTTTGGGCACTCGAAAAATGGAAAATGATTTTTTCGTGCAAAGAAAATGAAAACTTCCTTAGGCAACATTGTTTGTCATTCCAAGATGCACCCTTGTGCACAATATGAGATCATTTGAACAAACTATGCCATGAATGTGGCCATAAGATTGATCATTTGGCTTGAAAGCCATGAACCTTCACACATGATAGCTCATTTCTGAGAACACTTTTTTAAAAAATTGCCGTATTTCAAGTTTATTATTTTTCCTGGTAACTTGGCCACATATAATGACACAATGCGAAGGTTTTCCAATTTTTTGATTTTTTTTGAATTATTCATGCCAATTTCAAAATGCGGTCAAAACGGCGGGCATGGCCGTTCCTAGCAAGTGGTTGAATCTTGGAAAACTTTTGGTGTTTCTCTGATTAAATAGATACTTATGTACCTAAAAATTATTTTTGAAAAAAATAAAGAGCAAACTATGAGGTAGCTGCAGTTCAATTTTGACCCGCTTCCAACTAGATCGGCAGAAATTTATCTTTTTCACGAGAGGTGGATCAAAACTTTTGACACCCAACTAATTGGTTAATTGTACATTAAATATTTCGTAATACTTTAGAAAAATGATTTGGTCCAATTTTGCGACAAATATATGGTAGGTCCTTCACAAAAAACTCATTTTGGGCACTCAAAAAATAGAAAATGAATTTTTCATGAAAAGAAAATTAAAACTTCCTTAAGCAACATTGTTTGCCATTCCAAGATGCCCCCTTGTGCACAATATGAGATCATTTTAATAAACTATGCCATGAATGCTCCCATAACATTGATCATTTGGCTTGAAAGCCATTGATCTTCACACATGATAGCTCATTTCTGACAACACTTTTTTAAAATAAATACCATATTATAAGTTTATTATTTTTCCTGGTAACTTGGCCACATATAATGACACAATGCGAAGATTTTCCAATTTTTTGATTTTTTTTGAATTTTTCATGCCCATTTCAAAATGCGGTCAAAACGGCGGGCATGATCGTTCCTAGCTAGTGGTTGAATCTTGGAAAACTTTTGGTGTTTCTTTGATTAAATAGATACTTATGTACCTAAAAATGTTTTTTGGAAAAAATCATGAGCAAACTATGAGGCACCTGTAGTTCAAATTTGACCTGCTTCCTGCTGAATCGACGAAAATTTGTTTTTTCACGAGAGGTGGATCAAAACTTTTGACACCCAACAATTTGGTCAATTGTATATGAAATATGGCCTAATGTTTTAAAAAATTGATTTGGTCCAATTTTGCAACAAATATATGGTAGGTCCTTCACAAAAAAACTCATTTTGGCCACTCAAAAAATGAAAAATGATTTTTGTTTGAAATCCTCAGATACACAAATGTGCACAATATTGGGTCATTTAAACATACAACATTAGGCTAATATGTTGAGTGTTTATCCGAAATAAGAGGGTAAAAAATATAAAAGAAACAAAAGAAAAAACATAATCACATAAGCTTGATTCTGATTGGTGGAACCATTTGTGGCACGGATGGATGACATGGCATACATCCTACCATCCATTGCTAGCGATCCCACGTCCATCCATCCATCCATGTAAAGAAAAGGAGAAAAAGAAAAACCACCGGACCAAACCACTCCTCGTTCTCGCGAACCCTACCCAACCACTCGTCGCCTCCCCTTCCTTCCCGAGAACATGCGCCGCCGCCTCCTTCTCCCCGATCCAGATCGACACGCCGGCTCTCTCACCTCGCCGGCATCGCCCCCTCCTCGACCGTCCTCCCCCAGCCCCAGCCATCCTCCCTTCCGCCACCCCCGCCTGCTCTGCCTACTCCACCGCCGCCTCCGACGCCATGGCGGACGCCGACAGCAGCAGCAACCTGCTGCTCGCCGACTTCGACTTCCCGCCCTTCGACCGCGTCGAGCCCGCGCACGTCCGCCCTGGGATCCGTGCGCTCCTCGCTCGCCTCGTGTTAGGGTTTTGTTATTCTTCTGCGGGAAAAGCTGCGCTAGTCCGGTGGAGAAGGGGAGGAGCAAGGCGGTGCTGCTGGTCGGCGTGGACGACAGCGACCACAGCTACCGCGCGCTCGAGTGGGCCGTGTGTTACGTTGCGGAGACGGCCGGCGCCGGGGCCCCGGTGGAGCTCGTCGTCGTCCACGCCAAGCCGGCCGTGTCCTCTGTCGTCACCCTCGGCGGCCCCGGTATGTGCCATCCGCGACCCCCTGCCTAGTAATTCTTGGTTATCTGAACCGGCCGGAGGTCTGATTTCTGGGGATCGATCCATTTCAGCCGTTGCCTTGCTGTCTTCCACACCTGCATCCAGTCGCTCCTCATCTCCACGCCTCCTGTTGGCGATGTCTTCCTCGCGCCAGGAGGAGTCGAATGCATCAAGTCCCCCTGCATCGAGCGCCGCCCTCGCCAGGACGCATCGAGCACTGCTGCTCTTCTGCCTCATCGGGTGGATGACACCAAGCGCACTCACGCGCATGGGGTCAAGGGCGTTAACCGCGCCCCTGCCCCCTGGACAGCGGCCATGTGCTCTGCTCACGGGACTTGTTTAATCCTGATACTCCCTCCGTTCCTTTACATAAGGTGTATTTGTTTTTTGATAAACTTTCACAATGTAAGGTGCATTTCTTTCAATTCCTCATAATTCCGTCTTTAGCCCTCCAGAAAATGGAAAGAATCTCTTCCCCGATTGCATGTATCTCTCATTATAGAGAAGAAAAGGAAAGTATCTCTCCCCTGATTATGTGCATCTCTTCCTTTCCAAGCCTAAATGATTTACTTGCCGCTAATCAATGATTTAACCAAGGTTAATTTCGTCCTAACTTGTGTAAAATTATGTGTCTTGGTCACTGTGCCAAAAATTATACACCTTACATAAAGGAACGGAGGGAGTATATCTGATGAAATAGTACTACTCTACTTCACTGTTTAATTAGGCGATGCAGAATCCCGTTTCCAGAATTGTATTCTACCTAGCGGGATACATTCCTTGCCGTTGTATCATATGGTTGATTAGCTCGTAGTACCAAGACGATCCCAAGAACATGCTAGGATTGCACCTGCGCCTTGCCTTGATATTAATTATTTGGTCCGGAATGGTTGATCTCTTTTTATGGACCTACTCAGGATTGGGCTCCAAACTGAATTAGATGCAGCTGTTCAGTACAATTTGATTTTGATTTTATGGCAGAATTTAGTAATGGTAGTATCTTAGCCGCATAGATTTATGTCATGGCATAGATAAATGGTGTTCTTTTGGTAAAATATAAGAATGTTTTTCAAACTATATTAGCTTGAAAAATGATCTTATATTATTTACAGGGGTCAATCTCGACCATCAAGATGCCTAAGCTAATAAGGTTGGTTGTGTGCTCTCCTTGCAGCAGCCTGAGGTTTTCATGTCATCGTAGGAGACTGTATGTCCGTGCGTGCTACGGCGAGGTTGATCCGGACGGCTCGGCAGCGTCACCGGCGGTGAGAACCCCCTCCCTCCGCGGTTATGGATGAACTGGTTTGCGTGTTACCTCCTGCCGTTTGTGCTCACGTTGCGGTGGTTAGGTTAATGAAAATTGAACTAGTTAACTATGGTAAGTGATTCTGCAATTGTTTGTGGATCTGGCAGCAAGCAGTATGAACCTAGTTTAGCTGCTTCAGATAACTACTACTCCAGTTAATAACAATTACTAGGACTTTGAATCTGAAATAAAAATTACCAATATACGTATAACTTAATAACACAGAGATGTATAACATCATCCATGTGTCAACTCACTGGTCACAAGAGGCAGCAGTGTACAAACAATACCTTGCAAACCAGACCCTGGATGATGTACACTGTTCAATGTGCTATCGTTATCAACCTTATTATACGCTTGTGAACATTATTAGAATGAGGTGTGGTTTGCCAGCACCAGCAGTTCCTTTTATGCACCGGTTCAGATCACTTGCTGAATACGCTTGTGCAATCCTATTCCAGTTCAAATAGAAACGCTAAACATATCATAGATGATGCACCTTTTGCATTCTTTCAGTCTTGTATTTTTAGGAAGCATTTTAAAATGACAGATCATGCAGCCCCCACATAATACTCATGTAGCCCCCACATAATGTTGTCTAACAGATTGCTTTGTTAATATACTGTTCTTCCTTGCCTAATGTTCTTGTTGCCGATAATAGGGCCTGTAGATAGCAAGTTATTTTCCTAGTGGTTACTTATGCTTATTGTGTATCACATTGAAAGAGAAAATGCACAATGAGCTTGTTTGATCTTTTCTATGCTTATGTATACTTGATCAGGGCAGTCCTATTTCCTGTGATCTTTCCTATCATTTGCTAGTGTGATGCTTGAAGATGAAATTTTTTAAAACCCAAACTGATGTGTGGCTGTCATGCATCTCCAGATTATTGGTTTAGTGTACCATAGATATGTGTGATCATTTTGTCTAACTATCTTCCTTGTGTATGCTTGTTCTTGAACTACAGGGTGCGGAGGTTCCGCTGGTAACAAGTTCCTAATGTCGCTGGGTCTGCCGGTGGCAGCCACTGTCAACTGCGCTGATAACACTGGTGCCAAGAACCTCTACATCATCTCTGTGAAGGTAATCAAGGGGAGCCTGAACAGGCTCCCTTCTGCCTGCGTTGATGACATGGTTATGGCCACTGTCAAGAAGGGAAAGCCTGACCTGAGGAAGAAAGTCATGCCGGCTGTCATTGTGAGACAGCGTAAGCCATGGCGCCGAAAGGACAGTGTCTTCATGTACTTTGAAGGTACTGCCAAGTTCTTATGATGACTTCAGTCATTCTGCACTAGTGTACTGTAGTAATTTAATTTGCCTAGTGAGTTTGATGTTTGTTAAGCTGTTAGTTGCCACTGTTTGGTTTTTTGAAACCACTTGATGAACAAATGATGTATGTTAACTGCATTGTTGTTAATTTGATAGGTGCTGGAGCAGCTGAGCGGACAGTCACCGGTGTTCTCCAAGGGTGAGTTTCTGAAACCTGACTTGGTCCTGGTGGACATGTCAATTGTGGTTAATATTGGTGGTCCTAATAGGAACAATATTGGTGGTTAATATTGTTGTACGCCTGCCTTTCTTTGGCTTCCTGAAATCACATTTTGTTTGGCAGGGGCCAACTTTAATTTGCTCATCTCAAACAAGTCAAAAAATTGTACGTATGTGCAGCTTGCTGAAACTTCGACTGAATCTAGTTGGATCTTCAGTTTCTTGTATCTATGAACAAATATGCATCACTTTTTTTTTCTTTTTGGTTCGAGCAAACTCAAGAGTCCTTTCTAAAACTGTAGCCAAGCTGTACCTCCTGCTACTGGAACAATAAAGATGAATGAATTCTTTCTCCTGCTCAACTCTTTCCTCTCTTTCTATCTAAGACAGTAGGATTCATGCACCAAGCCTAGAACCTGAATCTTTTGTTTGGCTGCTAGTAAACCAGGCTGTACTCTTTCCAAGTGCAAGTTGGATAGAACCTGCAATTAAGTGCAGAGACATATATGGATTCTGGTTCAATTCATATGTATGTTTGTATTTGCATGCTTACGACTTTGACTAAAACTAGTTAATTCATTGTTCTACCTTGAAGGTGACCAGTCCCTAGCTGCGAGCTTTGGTCGGTCCTGCTAATTTCAGTTCCTATGATTTTTAATCTTCGTTTTCTGTTTTCCCCAGCTACCAAGACTCTGAGTTTGTGGTGATGGCAGCTGACACGGAGCCGATCGAAATCTTCCCCCACCCCCAGTTGCTCCCTGATGATAACAAGGTAGAAATTATGTCCGTATGCTGCATCATATATAATACTGCTAATTAGTTTGTATGCCATTGCTTGTGTGATATGGTTAGACCGACGACTATCAAGCTCATAATTCTGTATGATGTGTTCAAGATTAACAAAATATATGATATGACTTGTGTGCTGACCTCTAGTATCTTGCTCATCTGTAATGTGTCTGTTGTACGCTTGCCTTTCTTTGGCCTGCTATTTTTATTTATCAAATGAAAGGACATTCTGTTTGGCAGTGGGCGGTTTTGCTCAAAAATAAGTAAATAAGTTGTATGTGCATGCTGAAATGTTAGATGTCCGTTGGTTGCTGTATATGGGCAAGATGAATTGAATCCTGCTGTGTACTTGTCAATTCTAGCTTATATTGGTGTCTTGCGATCCTAAAAAATTATTGAATCCTGCTGTGTACTTGTCAATCCTGCTGTGTATTCATATTGCGTCTCTGTTTTCTTGTATGAACGAGTTATCTCATTTTAACTAGCTAGAGAACAAAAAGCATGGTACTAGCTCAATTTGTGTTATCATTCTAAATAAGTTTCCTTTTCTTGAATGGTCTGTTCATAATATATTTGCCTCACTTTTTCTGATTCTTCTCTGCTGATTCATGTAACAGGGCGACCGAGGAAGGCATGTTGCCGTTTTGTTTGTTCCCAGCCCTGATTATGGTTGTCCAGCGAGTCCGGCATGTTGTTCATTTGACTATGGTTGTCCAGCGAGTTCGGCATGTTATCATTTTCTTGTAAAGCACTACTGTATTACACTTGTAGAGCTTGTAAAGTACTGTTTTACACATGGTCATATGTATTGGCACGGATAGAGCTTGTTACTGTGATTGCGATTGTATTACATGATCTGGTTGCTCTTATTTAAAGTATCATGTGTGATTTTTGTCTGCTGGTTGAAATATGAAGAATATGAGCCTGATAGATGGGACCCACTTACCAGAACATGACAAATGGGACCCAGTTATCAAAACCTGACAACCGGGACCCATCTGACTAGTGGACCCATTTAATAAAAAACGAACATGAAATTGTTTAGACAAAAAGGCTACGGCCCAACAATAAAAAAGGCTGCAAATGTTGGGCTTGGCCCATGAAGCCGATAAAAAATTGACAGAAAAAAATATAAAAGGCTGAATTGTTGGGCTTGGCCCAAGTAAAGCGTCGAACTGGACCGGGCTGATTCTAATCGACGACCTTTTTGTTTGGTCACAATTTTGCCATGTCAGCTTGCCACGTCGGATCCGACGTGACCTGGGCAGACAACCAACAACCAAAACAAAAGGTCGTTGATTCAACGACCTTTTGTTTTAGTCGTTGCCTTCAACGACCTTATCACAGAGAAGGTCGTTAATTTCCATTAAAGACGGTCAGCTTTTGACCATCTATTTTTGGTCACAAAAAGGTCGCAAATGAAAAACAATGACCATTCAGCGACCAATAGTGATGGTTGCAAGTTGACATATTTCTTGTAGTGCTTCACTACCATCAACGCCTTCTCCACCTACCAGCTCCACGCGTCGCCCCTCTCTGCGCCATCGCCGCACCGCCCAAGCACCTGGACCCCTCCTGCCAGTCGCCGGAGCTGGGCGGCGTCCGCCATAACCGTACCAGAGCAACCCCGTGGATAAGGCTCCGGGCTCGAGCTCGTCCACGCAGAGGCTTCTGGAGAGCTTCATTGATCTCCACGATCATGCGCTGAACCTGACCACCACCCAAAACCTACTTCGCCGACGGAATAACTTCGGCGTCGCCCGCAAGCCACTGACCGCCCCGGGCAGTCTATAAATAGGAGCTCCCGAGCTCCGTGCACTCACCCACCACCCACACTGCCTCCAATCGCCCTCCCACACACTCACTTGGCCTTGAGGAGGTCTCCTTCCTCCTCTCCGGTCACCGCCCCTCCGCCACTGTCTTCGATTAGTTCATCACCGATAAATCACCTCCGCCTCCCAAACTCCACAGAACATCTCATACCACTCCCTCTTGCCGATACCGCGCCCCAATTTGACGCAAGCACCCCTCTCCGGCGAGGTCCATCTCCACCGAAGCCCCCGTCCGCCGGCGTCAAGCTCACCGTCGTTCAGGTGCTCGCCGGTGTCCATCTCTACCACTCACCAATGCAACAGTCCACACTGATCACGTCCCGATCATCGCCGCTCGCCGAAACCCCGGCGATCGTCACCGGCGATCGCCGCACTCTCTGTGTCCCCGCGCGCGTGCGCACTCAAAATTCAAACCTGACGGGTGGACCCCACCCGTCAGAGTTTTATTCTTTTCCAGTTAAAACAGAAGACGTATTCAGTGGTTTACGCGTTCTAAGCTGGGAAGCGTAATCTCACCCGAAACGTTTTCTTTTTTGTTTTTATTTTAAAGGCAGAGTTGACCAGAACTTTGACTGCCTGTAGTTTTTAAACCACAGATCCAAATGATTTGATTCTTTTTTTTGAAATTCTTATTTTTCTCTCTAGTTTTTTTTAGTATTTCTTTAAAAATGTTTTGACACAACTTTTTGTACTATTGCCAAATTTTTTATTTAAGTTTGCATTTGAATTTTTCAGTAAAAGAAGAGGGAAACTTTGCCGAGAATTTTGAAGGGTTTTCTCCAGACTACTTTGGACAAGGCAATCATTATTGAACTTGGTATATGGTGATTGCATTTTCATTTGCGTGTTTGCATCGGTTGGAGTTGCACCACATATATCACAAGTGCATGCATGTTTGGTCATATCAATTCTTGCTCCTAGCTTGCACTTCACTCAAGCAAGAAATCCTTCTGACATGGTAAAGCTGTGGAAATTCAGGAGTGTGACTCCTGCATTGGATGTGCTGGTGGGCACGGGCCATTATTTTTGACACGGTGGTGTCACGTGACTATGTGGAACATGCCGGTGGTAATAATTAAGACCTCCTGAGTCGGCCTAGATCGAGTCTTGTTCCGTTACACCTAGCTGGATACCGTGCTACCACGAGTCCTTCCGCAAGGGAGGTACGGCTGAGTAAGTTGTTAACCCCTGTCCAGGTACACACCGTACAGAGGGCCACGATGAGGGTTTCCAGGGCCTTGGACTAAATCCTGTCATCAGGTCAGGGGGCATGGGTGTTTCCAGTTGTAAATGAGAGGGGGCACCCCTTGGAATCCGCACATATTAATAGTGATCCCTTGCTACTCGAGATTGTTGTCTCCCCGACTTATAGTTTTTCTGAAATGATGCCTTGGGTGATTCCTGGCATCCGGACGGATAATCTGGTGTGTGCTGGTCAGGTGTGTTTTCAACCCAAAGACCGTAATGTGAATTAGTCAGTGTCACGGTACTGACTAAAGAAATCCTTTACTTGTGGGTAAAGAGTACACCCTCTGCAGAGTTTAAACCTATTCGAATAGTCATTGTCCACGGTCAAGGGCGTTAGCTGCGTGGGTCAAGTGTCGGTCCCGGTGTCAGTCTCCGAAGGAAATAATTTTAATATGCCTGAAATATTTTGCAGGATAATTATTGACACCCTGATGCTACCATGAATATTTTATGCATGTTAATATTATTATGGTTATGCATATTATTGAGGACTAACCCGTTTCTCTTATTTTGTATTTCCTGAGTGTCTCAGGGGCTGGCTAGACTACCCCGGGCACTCAATTTTATTTTAAAGACCTCTCGTGGCGCCCCTCGAGTTCACAGGCGGTTTATCCCGCCACTACTCTTGTGGACACCCGATTGACATTTCTCTCTAAGTCCGACCGTGGCGTCACTTGACACTCGACTAGCATTTATTTTCAAGGCCTCTTCGTGGCGTCCCTCGAGTTTACAAGCGGTCCCACCACTACTCTTGTGGACACCCGATTGGCATTTATTTTATTTTGCTGAGTGTCACTTGGGCTGGTTAGACTACCCGTGACATTCATTTGCTTTATTTCTAATAAGTTTGAATGTGATTAACATGCTATGTTCACATTCGTATCATTTTATTGTCATGATTTAAATTTCAGTCAGCATGAGCATATGCATTCGTTATATCTTTTGTTCATAATGTTTGCGAGTACATTCCAATGTACTCACTGGCTTGTCCCTGGCTATTTACTTGGCCAGACTTGGAGGAGGACGAGCTTGTGGAGGAAGATTGCGCTAGAGAGCCCGACGCTTAGAGGAGTCCCAGTCAGTCAACCTGTGAGATAGGAGTCTACCACATGTATCATCCGCTGAGCTTCCGCTACACAAATAAAATAGTCAAGCCTCACACTGACGCTTGGCTCTATTTTATTGTACTAGTATTGTATCACCACCACACCATTGTCATATCCCACCACTGCCATATATCGGCGAGTTGTAATAAACTTTGTTGAGCCCTCAGACTCAACCCTGTGTAATATTATCTTGTACTGGTTATCTGTATCAAGGAAGTCCACCAGTTGTGTTGATCTTGGGGCTGGTGTGACTTAGGGCTATTCTAGGATTTATTCTCAGAAATGGGCCCGACAGACCTTGGTACCAGAGCCAGGCTGACTGTAGGAAGCCCTAGGCACGATCGCTAGCACTCGAGTCAGTACTAACATTTTTAGCATGCATCACATGCATTGTAGCATTTTCCCATGGTCATCATATGCACATGATATGACTATTTGGATTTTTGTCTACTGATGTAGATGTCTGGCGGCAACTGCCCATCCCAGATTTTCGCCAACGAGCCTGCGGGATTTTCCCGTCTTCTTACCGTCATCGGTAGAGATGCGATGAGATCTCCGAGCCGTCCAGAGTACACCGTTTTTCCTGACAGGATCACAGACACTCTGACTATGTACCAGGCTTCGTTATATATTCGGGGTGGAAGTACCTTGTCTTTCCGCAACTACCGTTTTATGGGGAGAGTCATGCCCTCTGATAGGCATGCTATCCAGATGGCCGCCCGTGAGGCTATTGCTCGTCTCAGGGACATCCTGCCTGTTATGCAGACCCGTCCCTATCACTACCTTCCGTGCCATGTTCCCTATACCAACCATTATGCTTTTTCCTGCACCACAGGAGAAAGGGATGAGGCGATTGAGCCCCTTGTTCAGTATATCATGGCACTAGAGTCGGTCTTCACCGCACTGGTGGACGACCATCTTGCTGCACGGATGGACTTGGCTCGTGCGAGGATCCCTCGCAGGAGTGAGTTCCGTTCACTTTCACCACGTACCCCTCGTATTCCGACTACACCACACTATTCCCCTATTCAGCCCGTGGTTCAGCGCTCATCCCCGAGCCATGAGGCTAGTCGCTTGGCTGCTCCTGTTCCGATCAAAGCTCCACCACCGACGTGCACAATGCCACCTCGGGCAGGCGTAGCATCAACCTCTGCCCGACTGGAGACCATTCCTGAGGATGAGGAGGAGACTGAGTCTCCAGCACCTCAGCTGGGACTTACCCTCAGCGGAGCTTACAGTGTCTCGGACACCCCGTGAGGATAGATCGAGCGTCAGCACCGCAGTAGTCTTTTATGAGACGTGGTTGTAAGATATTTATTTTCTGTTTCTTCTTCTTTTTGTAAGATGACGAGTAACAGACTCGGACCACAGCACGTTGAGAGGACGAAGTAGTATGCTAGTTGAATAAGTGGTCGTGTAGTATACAGTTTCTACAAGCATCTTGTATAATTAAGTCATGCTTGTATAATTAATCCTGCATGTATGATATAACCTGTTGTACATGCGTCCTGGGGGGGGGGATTTATTTTCAGTCTCTTAAAAATTTTATTTGCTACCTTTATAATTTCTTTTCTCATCGGTGTTACACAAATACCCCCAGAAAGAAAATGCATCGCCCCTAGACCCATTCCATGCCAAATCCACCAGAGAACAACCATGGAAAAATGGGAAATAATTTTACACAAGGACAGACTAGTCAACAGAGCAGTGACTCAGCATTTCCACAAGTATGCCATCTGTACGAGCAAAGCCAGCAACAACACCAAGAGATGATGCAGCATTTAATCAATATGGGAAATCACCAAGGACAAATTCAGAACAGGTCAAAATTGTCTGAGCTCCAGAAGACCAATCCTACTGTGTTTTCTCACACCAACAAACAATTGGAGGCATACAATTGGCTACGTAATATTGAAAGAAAATTGGTTATTGCCCAGTGTACGGACCGGGAAAAAGTTCTTTATACTCCACAATATTTTTCTGGTACAGCAGCATCATGGTGGGAAAACTTATGCCACACTCATCCGAACGGAGCCAATATGACATGGGACAATTCAAGGAAAACTTCCGGGGAGCACACATTCCTAACAGTATCATGAAATTGAAGAAAAGGGAATTTGAGGATCTCAAGCAGCGATGCACCACGGTAGCCCAGTACCTAGATCAATTTACTCAGCTGGCCCGGTACGCCAACGACGAATGCATGACAGAAGACAAAAAGATGGGAAAATTTCTCGACGGACTTATCCCATCTTTAAAGTGCCAACTGGTAGTCCACACCTTTCCTGATTTCAAAACACTGGTGGACAAGGAAATTATACTAGAGAATGAGCACCGCAACATGAACGAAATACGCAAGCGCCGTATGAACCAGTCATCTCAGGTTCGCAACAACAGACCCAAGAATGAATTTCAGAAGCCTACAACACCCCGACCAGCAACTCTGCTACCCCGATCAGCAGCGGTAGCACCACAACAGAACCACAGTGCTTTCAACAACAGGACCAAAGATACGACATTCTATCCGGGCATCACCTTTTATGCCTGTGGAGGAGAAGGGCGTTACTCCAGGCAATGCCCAAAGCAAGGAAATAATACCCCCAAGCCCAACAACAATGGCCGTGGTACAAACACAACTCCAAAACGCAACAACTTCAACCCCAATAACAACCAAAGGAAGGGACAGGTCAACCACGTGACCTTTGAGGAGGCACAAAATGCACCAGAAATTGTGTTTGGTACATTTCCTGTCAACTCAATTAATGCTACAGTCTTATTTGATTCCGGAGCTTCCCATTCGTGCATCTCAAAAAGATTCGCTTCGAAGAATCAATTTTCTTTTTCGCCTTTGCAAAATTCCATGGTTATTCAGTCCTCGGGATCGAAGCAAAGCACACAATGGTACTGCAAGGATGTGAATATTGAGATCAAAGGAATGGTATTTTTAGCCAACCTTCTTGTTCTGGAAGCAGTCGATCTGGACATTATTCTGGGAATGGATTGGTTAACCAAAAATAAAGGTTTCATAGACTGCTACAACCGCACGGTGACTCTTACAAGCTGCCAAGGAAAAACAATAAAATTTGGCACAAGGAGGATTTCCGCATCACAAGGAAAATTAAATCAAGTGGATGCGGCAAAATTAACTAAGGTTCCTGTAGTCTGCGAATACCCCGATATATTTCCTGAGGAGCTACCAGGAATGCCCCCGGACCGTGAAATTGAATTTGTTATTGAATTGGCACCTGGAACGGCACCCATTTATAAGAAGCCGTACCGAATGGCTCCGATGGAATTGTCTGAGTTGAAGAAACAGATTAAGGAACTAATGGAAAAGGGTTATGTTCGACCCAGCTCATCACCATGGGGATCGCCAGTATTATTTGCTAAGAAAAAGGATGGTACCCTAAGGCTATGTATTGATTACAGGGCACTCAATATGGTCACCATAAAAAATAAATACCCGCTGCCCAGGATAAATGACTTGTTCGAACAGCTAGCAGAAGCTAAGGTTTTCTCAAAAATAGATTTGTGGTCAGGCTACCATCAATTAAAAATCCGATCATCAGATATACCCAAGACTGCCATTACTACCAGATATGGATTATACGAGTTCACAGTGATGCCTTTTGTCTTAACCAACGCTCCTACTTATTTTGTGCATCTCATGAACAAGGTCTTCATGAAATATTTGGACAAGTTTGTGGTCGTATTTATCGATGACATACTTATTTATTCCAAGACACCCGAGGAATACGAGCAACACCTACGAATAGTCCTGGAAGAATTGAGGAAAAATCAACTATATGCCAAATTCAGTAAATGTGAATTTTGGTTACGAGAAGTTGGTTTTCTGGGACACGTACTGACACAAGATGGGATAGCAGTGGACCCAAGTAAAGTAAAGGTTGTCCAAGAATGGAAGCAACCCAGAAACATGACAGAGGTCAGGAGTTTTCTTGGTCTGGCTGTCTACTACCAGAGATTTATAGAAGGATTCTCCACCATAGCTAAACCCATGACCCAATTACTCAAGAAAGATAAGAAGTTTGATTGGACTGAAGCCTGTGAGAAAAGTTTCCAAGAATTGAAAAAGAGGCTAACAACGGCACCCGTTCTGGTTGTGCCCGATGTGCACAAAAATTTTGAGATATACTGTGACGCGTCCAGGAAAGGCGTTGGATGTGTATTGATGCAAGAAGGAAAAGTCGTGGCATATGCCTCAAGACAGCTACGACGACACGAGGAGAATTACCCTACTCATGATCTGGAGCTAGCTGCAGTAATACATGCACTCAAGGAATGGCGACATTTTCTTCTCGGTAAGCGATGCAAAATATACACAGACCACAAAAGTCTTAAGTATATCTTCACCCAGCCAGAATTAAACTTGAGACAGCATCACTGGCTTGAGTTAATAAAGGATTATGACATAGGAATTCATTACCATCCGGGTAAAGCAAATGTTGTGGCAGACGCCCTCAGCCGAAATCCCTGCACCAATAATAATAGTGTGCAATTCTTACAACATGAGTTCAACCAAGAATTTACCAAACTCAATATGGTCCTAGTCACAGAAGGAACCGTTACCCAACTGGAAATAAAACCGACATTAGAAGATCAAATCAAAGAAGCCCAAGAAGGACACCCAAGTATTGAGGGGATTAAGAGGAAAATAAAATTGGGCAAGGCGACTGAATTTACCATAGACAGTTAGGGAATTTTATGGTTCGGGAAAAGATTGTGCATGCCTAATAAGGAAGATTTAAAGCAACAAATTTTGGCAGAAGCCCATACCACTCCATATTCTATCCATCCAGGAGGGACAAAGATGTACAAGGATCTACAAGAAAATTATTGGTGGCACAGGATGAAAAGAGATATAGCTGGATATGTCGCACGTTGTGATTCATGCCAGCGTGTGAAAGCAGAACACCAGAGGCCAGCAGGACTATTGCAGCCACTCAGAGTGCCTGAATGGAAATGGGACGTAATAGGAATGGATTTTATCGTCGGATTGCCAAGGTCACGACAAGGAAATGATGCTATCTGGGTTATAACAAATTATTTAACCAAGGTCGCACATTTCATTCCGGTAAAAACCACATACTCCACACAGAGGCTTGCCAGATTATACCTCTCCTAGATTGTTTGCTTACATGGAGTACCCAAGACCATAGTCTCTGATAGAGGCACCCAATTTGTCTCTAGATTTTGGGAGCACCTATAGCAAACCCTAGGGACTCAACTGACGTTCAGCACAGCATACCATCCGCAGACCGGAGGACAAACTGAGCGGGTAAATCAAATATTAGAGGACATGCTGAGAGCATGTGTGCTCACTTACGGAGTTAGCTAGGAAGACAGTTTACAGTATGCGGAGTTCTCATATAACAACAGTTATCAAGCCAGTTTGAAAATGTCACCTTTTGAAGCTCTGTACGGACGAAGGTGCCGTACCCCACTCAATTGGTCTGAGACCGGAGACAGTCGAATTTTTGGTCCAGAAGTTCTTAAAGAAGCAGAAACAAAAGTGAAGCTTATTCAGGACAGACTGAAAGCGGCTCAGAGCCGTCAAAAGAGTTACTATGATCAAAAGCACCGCCAAATCAGTTTTGAGCCCGATGAATATGTGTATCTCAGAGTATCTCCCACAAGAGGACTACAGAGATTTAAAGTCAAAGGAAAATTGGCACCGAGGTTTATTAGACCATTCAGGGTAATCACAAGGGGAGGCAAGGTTGCTTATCAACTAGAGCTACCGGCAGAATTATCAGATGTTCATGATGTGTTTCACGTGTCACAACTAAGGAGATGTGTCAGTAACCCAGAAAAGCAAGTCCAGCATTAGGACCTGGATATCCAACCAGATCTTACCTATAGGGAATGTCCTATAAAGACTTTGGAGGAGTCGGAACGGAGGACCCGACAGAATGTAATAAAATTTTACAAGGTTCAGTGGAGTAATCACACCGAGGAAGAAGCAACATGGGAAAGAGAGGATCACCTGAGGACTGAATATCTGTACCTGTTTGAGGGACATCTGAAATCTCGGGGACAAGATTTTTCTTAAGGGGAGTAGGTGTTGTAACACCCCAAAAATATTCTTCTGGATTTTAAAATCTTTCCTTTAAAAATAAATTCTTTGAAAACCATATTTTGATCATATCACTTTTCTTCTGTTTGAAAACCTTTTCAAATTTTAATTGGGTTTCAAATTTTCTTTAATGATTCTGTTTTGAAAGGTTTAAAATTATTTGGATAATTAATTTGGAGGTTTTCAAAAAAATTTCATTCAGAAAAGTTTTGGGAATAATTAAATTTTCAAAGAAAATGGCCTTTTCACTTCCTTCTAGCCCTTCTAAAGTCTACCAATAATTTTTCTTCCACTCCAAATTTATCCCACAAGTAATGCACGTCTGATAGGACAGTATCCAACTCCTTTCCACCTCACAAAAATATTCTTTCAATATTTTATAAATTCCAAAGTTGGAATTTATATTATTCATTATCCCTTTGGTTTACAAAGGAACCACCTTTTCTACAAGATCTCTACCTCCACCAAAATTATCCTATCAACTAGACAGTACCCACAACCCATTTCTCCAAAAACATGGGGTGCCACAGTTCAAAAATTTCAAATGCCATTCAATTCAAATTTGGACCAGATTCAATATTTCTGATCCAAACCTATTCTAGAATGCCCCAAAAATTCTGAAACTTTTCCAAACTCATTTTTGAGCATCAACACATTACCACAAAAAATCACATAAAATCCTAAAATCCCTAGCACCTCCTGGCATTCTGTCATACATCTCATGTGCACACTGTACACAGCTGTCAAAATTGAGTAAACTGAATTTTGCTTCAGAGGCGGTGGCGATCGATGCCGTGCACACTTCTCCTTCCTTCTCCTCCACGACATCGCCGTTCCTCATCAATGCATCGATGCCCTGGCCCACTCCCCAGCCTCTCCTCGCCGGTGAGCTCCCGGCAGGCTGGTGTAACAACCACCGAGCTCATCCATGGCGGGCCGAGCAGAGCCGCCTCGGCCACCGACCGTCTTCACTGCCGTCAACGCCTTCTCCACCTACCAGCTCCACGCGTCGCCCCTCTCTGTGCCATCGCTGCACCGCCCAAGCCGTTGGACCCCTCCTGCCAGTCGCCGGAGCTGGGCGGCGTCTGCCATGACCGTACCAGAGCCACCCCGTGGATAAGGCTCCGGGCTCGAGCCCGTCCACGCAGAGGCTTCTGGAGAGCTTCATTGATCTCCATGATCATGCGCTGAACCTGACCACCGCCCAAAACCTACTTCGCCGGCGGAATAACTCCGGCGTCGCCCGCAAGCCACTGACCGCCCCGGGCAGTCTATCAATAGGAGCTCTCGAGCTCCGTGCACACACCCACCACCCACACTGGCCTCCAATCACCCTCCCACACACTCACTTGGCCTCGAGGAGGTCTCCTTCCTCCTCTCCGATCACCACCGCTCCGCCACTGTTTCTGATTGGTTCGTCACCAATAAATCACCTCCGCCTCCCAAACTCCACAGAACATCTCATACTACTCCCTCTCGCCGATACCGTGCCCCAATTTGACGCGAGCACCCCTCTCCGGCGAGGTCCATCTCCACGGAAGCCCCCGTCCGCTGGCGTCGAGCTCACCATCATTCAGGTGCTCGCCGGCGTCCATCTCTACCACTCACCGACGCGTCAGTCCACATTGATCACGTCCCGATCATCACCGCTCGCCGAAACCCCGGCGATCGTCGCCGGCGATCACCGCACTCTCTCTGTCCCCGCACGTGTCCGCACTCAAAATTCAAACCTGACGGGTGGACCCCACCCGTCAGAGTTTTATTCTTTTCCAGTTAAAATAGAAGACTTATTCGGTGGTTTACGCATTCTGAGCTGGGAAGCGTAATCTCACCCGAAACATTTTCTTTTCTGTTTTTATTTTAAAGGCAGAGTCGACCAGAACTTTGACTGCCTATAGTTTTTAAACCATAGATCCAAATGATTTGATTCTTTTTTTGAAATTCTTATTTTTCTCTCTAGTTTTTTTAGTATTTATTTAAAAATGTTTTGACACAACTTTTTGTACTATTGCCAAATTTTTTATTTAACTTTGAATTTGAATTTTTCAGAAAAAGAAGAGGGAAACTTTGCAGAGAATTTTGAAGGGTTTTCTTCTAACTACTTTGGACAAGGCAAGCATTATTGAACTTGGGATATGGTGATTGCATTTGCATTTGCATGTTTGCATCGGTTGGAGTTGCACCACATATATCACAAGTGCATGCATGTTTGGTCATATCAATTCTTGCTCCTAGCTTGCACTTCACTCAAGCAAGAAATCCTTCTGACATGGTAAAGCTGTGGAAATTCAGCAGTGTGACTCCTGCCTTGGACGTGCTGGTGGGCACGGGCCATTATTTTTGACACGGTGGTATCACGTGACTATGTGGAACATGCCGGTGGTAATAATTAACACCTCCTGAGTCGGCCTAGATCGAGTCTTGTTCCGTTACACCTAGCTGGATACCGTGCTACCACGAGTCCTTCCGCAAGGGAGATACGGCTGAGTAAGTTGTTAACCCCTGTCCAGGTACACACCGTACAGAGGGCCACGATGAGGGTTTCCAGGGCATTGGACTAAATCCTATCATCATGTCAGGGGGCATGGGTGTTTCTAGTTGTAAACGAGAGGGGGGCACCCCTTGGAATCCGCGCGTATTAATAGTGATCCCTTGCTACTCGAGATTGTTGTCTCCCCGACTTAGAGTTTTTCTGAAACGATGCTTTGGGTGATTCCTGGCATCCAGACGGATAATCTGGTGTGTGCTGGTCAGGTGTGTTTTCAACCCAAAGACCGTAATGGGAATTAGTCAGTGTCACGGTACTGACTAAAGAAATCCTTTACTTGTGGGTAAAGAGTACACCCTCTGCAGAGTTTAAACCTATTCGAATAGCCGTTGTCCACGGTCAAGGGCGTTAGCTGGGTGGGTCAAGTGTCAGTCCCAGTGTCGGTCTCCGGAGGAAATAATTTTAATATGCCTGAAATATTTTGCAGGATAATTATTGACACCCTGATGCTACCATGAATATTTTATGCATGTTAATATTATTATGGTTGTGCATATTATTGAGGACTAACCCGTTTCTCTTATTTTGTATTTCCTGAGTGTCTCAGGGGCTGGCTAGACTACCCCGGGCACTCAATTTTATTTTAAAGACCTCTCGTGGCGTCCCTCGAGTTCACATGTGGTTTATGCCACCACTACTCTTGTGGACACCCGATTGGCATTTCTCTTCAAGTCCGACCGTGGCGTCACTTGACACCCGACTGGCATTTCTTTTCAAGACCTCTTCGTGGCGTCCCTCGAGTTTACAGGCGGTCCCGCCACTACTCTTGTGGACACCCAATTGGCATTTCTTTTATTTTGCTGAGTGTCACTTGGGCTGGTTAGACTACCCGTGACATTCATTTGCTTTATTTCTAATAAGTTTGAATGTGACTAACATGCTATGTTCACGTTCGTATCATTTTATTGTCATGATTTAAATTTCAGTCAGCATGAGCATATGCATTCATTATATCTTTTGTTCATAATGTTTGCGAGTACATTCCAACGTACTCACTGGCTTGTCCCTAGCTATTTACTTGGCCAGACTTGGAGGAGGACGAGCTTGTGGAGGAAGATTGCGCTAGCGAGCCCAACGCTTAAAGGAGTCCCAGTCAGTCAACCTGTGAGATAGGAGTCTACCACATGTATCATCCGCTGAGCTTCTACTACACAAATAAAATAGTCAAGCCTCACACTGACGCTTGGCTCTATTTTATTGTACTAGTATTGTATCACCACCACACCATTGTCATATCCCGCCACTGCCATATATTGGCGAGTTTGTAATAAACTTTGTTGAGCCCTCAGACTCTGCGCTATGTAATATTGTCTTGTAATGGTTATCTGTATCAAGGAAGTCCACCAGTTGTGTTGATCTTGGGGCTGGTGTGACTTAGGGCTATTCTGGGATTTATTCTCAGAAATGGGCCCGACACAAAATAAACTTGATTCCTTGTAATAGTTTTGAGATATGATGATAGTATTAGGTGAGTCATGTTATTGAGTAATCATGCTTTAGTAAGAATATTGGTGTTAAGATTTGTGATTCCCTATGCAAGCATGAATGTCAATAGTTATGCAATGAAATTACATCCTACTTGTGGTGCATTATTCGGTGTTAGTTATGCTTAATGCTCGTTTATGAGAATTTTGTTTCTTGGTTGGTTGCTTCTCAATCTTTTTGCTAGCCTCCACTTGTACTAAGTAGAAATACTACCTGTGCATCCAAAATCCTTAAACCCGATTTTGGTATATGAGTCCACCATACCTACCTATATGCGGTATTTCTGTGCCGTTCTAAGCAAATTTGTATGTGCTAAATCTAATTTTCAAAATTAATTTCCTTTTTGTGTGCCCGTACCTCTCATGAAGCGGCAGGGGGTGGCTAATATTTTTCATGCTGGATGTGTTATTCTCAAGATGAGTGTTTATTCACTTGTCATTGCACGAGAGTACGACGCTAATAGGGATGCCCAGTACCGAAATGAAAAAAATTAGTTTATGTTGTCAAATAATAAATTCCTTGGAAAGTGTTGGTATGGGTGGTACCCGTGGATGCGGCTTGCCATGGAGTGTGAAAGAATGGTGGAAAAAGGAATAAACTTTATTTTATGTTTGGGAACCTCCTATGATATATCTAGCATGGAAAATGTTGGGAATTACTCGGTCATTTTCGTTGACGGGGAAAGCATGCCTCTCAAAATATTTTATCTCTCAATTTAAGCTTTGAGCTCTAGCACCTCTACAAATCCCTACTTCCCTCTACGAAGGGCCTATCTATTTACTTTATGCAATTTTTATTTTTATTTGAGTCTCCATCTTCTCTTATAAAGCACAAACTAAGAGGTGCTATGATCGTACTTGAGCATTGGATGTAGCTAATATTTGAGTGTGTTTCATGAATGGATCAATGATTGAGCATGATGGGCTAGAGATAACTTTCTTTAGTGTTGATATTTTGAAAGACATGGTTGCTGTTGGGAAACGTAGCATGCAATTTCAAAAAAATTCCTACGCTCACGCAAGATCTATCTAGGAGATGCATAGCAACGAGAGGGGGAGAGTGTGTCTACGTACCCTAATAGACCGAAAGCGGAAGCGTTTGACAACGCGGTTGATGTAGTCGAACTTCTTCTCGTTCCGACTGATCAAGAACCGAACGCACGACACCTCCGAGTTCTGCACATGTTCAGCTCGATGAGGTCCCTCAAACTCTTGATCCAGCAAAGTGTCGAGGAAGTAGATGAGTTCCATCAACACAACGGCGTGGTGACGGTGCTGGTGAAGTGATCCGCGCAGGGCTTCGCCTAAGCACTACGAAGATATGACCGAGGGTGTAATCTGTGGAGGGGGCGCCGCACATGGCTAACAAATATTGTTGTGTCTTCTAGGCGCCCCCTCCCCAATGTATATATAGATGGTAGGGGGAGGGGAGCTGCCATGGGGCGCCCCAAGTAGGAGGAATCCTACTTGGGGCCCTGGTCCAATTTGGCCCCCCTTTCCTTATTACCGGAAGGGGGAAAAGGGAAGAGAGGGGGGAGGAAGGAAAGGGGGGGGGGGGCGAACCCCCTCCTCCTTCTCCTATTCGGCCTCCTTCCTTAGGGGGGGGGCGCCACCCCTTGTGGGCTGGTGTGCTCCCCTCCTATGGCCCATAAGGCCCATTATTCCCCCGGGGGGTTCCGGTAACCCCCTCGGTAGTCCGATAAATACCCGATACACTCCGGAACACTTCCGGTGTCCGAATACTATCATCCTATATATCAATCTTTACCTCTCGACCATTTCGAGACTCCTCCTCATGTCCGTGATCTCATCTAGGACTCCGAAAAATATTCAGTCACCAAATCACATAACTTATATAATACAAAAATCGTCATCGAACGTTAAGCGTGCGGACCCTACGGGTTCGAGAACTATGTAGACATGACCGAGACACCTCTCCGGTCAATAACAAATAGCGGAACCTGGTTGCTATTATTGGCTCCTACATATTCTATGAAGATCTTTATCGGTCGAACCCTAATGACAACATACGTTATTCCCTTTGTCATCAGTATGTTACTTGCCCGAGATTCGATCGTCGGTATCTTCATACCTAGTTCAATCTCGTTATCAGTAAGTCTCTTTACTCATTCCGTAATACATCATCCCGCAACTAAGTCATTATTCACTTTGATTGCAATGCTTCTTATGATGTGTATTACCGAGAGGGCCCAGAGATACCTCTCCGATACTCGGAGTGACAAATCCTAATCTCGATCTATGCCAACCCAACAGATACCTTCGGAGATACCTGTAGAGTATCTTTATAATCACCCAGTTATGTTGTGATGTTTGATAGCACAAAAGGCATTCCTCCGGTATCCGGGAGTTGCATAATCTCATAGTCGAAGGAATATGTATTTGACATGAAGAAACCAGTAGCAATAAAACTGAATGATCATTATGCTAAGCTAACGGATGGGTCTTATCCATCACATCATTCTCCTAACGATGTGATCCCGTTATCAAATGACAACTCATGTCCATGGTTAGGAAACCTTAACCATCTTTGATCAACGAGCTAGTCAAGTAGAGGCTCACTAGGGACACAGTGTTTGTCTATGTATTCACACATGTATTTAGGTTTCCGATCAATACAATTCTAGCATGAATAATAAACATTTATCATGAATAAGGAAATATAAAATAACAACTTTATTATTGCCTCTAGGGCATATTTCCTTCAGTCTCCCACTTGCACTAGAGTTAATAATCTAGATTACATTGTAATGATTCTAACACCCATGGAGTCTTGGTGCTGATCATGTTTTGCTCGTGGAAGAGGCTTAGTCAACGGGTCTGCTACATTCAGATCCGTATGTATTTTATAAATCTCTATGTCTCCCTCCTTGACTTGATCACGGATGGAGTTGAAGCGTCTCTTGATGTGTTTGGTTCTTTTGTGAAATTTGGATTCCTTCACTAAGGCAATTGCTCCAGTATTGTCACAAAAGATTTTCATTGGACCCGATGCACTAGGTATTACACCTAGATCGGATATGAACTCCTTCATCCAGACTCCTTCATTTGCTGCTTTCGAAGCAGCTATGTACTCCGCTTCACACATAGATCCCGCCACAATGCTCTGCTTGGAATTGCACCAACTGACAGCTCCACCATTCAAAATAAATACGTATCCGGTTTGTGACTTAGAGTCATCTGGATCAGTGTCAAAGCTAGCATCGACGTAACCATTTACGACGAGCTCTTTGTCACCTCCATAAACGAGAAACATATCCTTGGTCCTTTTCAGGTACTTCAGGATGTTCTTGACCGCTGTCCAGTGATCCACTCCTGGATTACTTTGGTACCTCCCTGCTAAACTTATAGCAAGGCACACATCAGGTCTGGTACACAGCATAGCATACATGATAGAACCTATGGCTGAAGCATAGGGAATGACTTTCATTTTCTCTCTATCTTCTGCAGTGGTCGGGCATTGAGTTTTACTCAACTTCACACCTTGCAACATAGGCAAGAACCCTTTCTTTGACTGATCCATTTTGAACTTCTTCAAAACTTTATCAAGGTATGTGCTTTGTGAAAGTCCTATTAAGCGTCTCGATCTATCCTTATAGATCTTGATGCCCAATATATAAGCAGCTTCACCGATATCTTTCATTGAAAAACTCTTATTCAAGTATCCTTTTATGCTATCCAGAAATTTTACATCATTTCCAATCAACAATATGTCATCCACAAATAATATTAGAAATGCTACAGAGCTCCCACTCACTTCCTTGTAAATACAGGCTTCTCCGAAAGTCTGTATACAACCATATGCTTTGATCACCTCATCAAAGCGTATATTCCAACTCCGAGATACTTGCACCAATCCATAGATGGATCACTGGAGCTTGCACACTTTGTTAGCACCTTTAGGATCGACAAAACCTTCTGGTTGCATCATATACAACTCTTCTTTAAGAAATCCATTAAGGAATGCAGTTTTGACGTACATTTGCCAGATTTCATAATCATAAAATGCGGCAATTTCTAACATGATTTGGACGGACTTAAGCATCGCTACGGGTGAGAAAGTCTCATCGTAGTCAACTCCATGAACTTGTCGAAAACCTTTTGTGACAATTCAAGCTTTGTAGATAGTAACATTACCATCGGCGTTAGTCTTCTTCTTGAAGATCCATTTATTCTCTATGGCTCACCGATCATCGGGTAAGTCCACCAATGTCCACACTTTGTTCTCATACATGGATCCTATCTCAGATTTCATGGCCTCAAGTCATCTGTCGAAATCTAGGCTCATCATAGCTTCTTCATAGTTCGTAGGTTCGCCTTGGTCTAGTAACATGACTTCCAGTACAGGATTCCCGTACCACTCTGGTGCGGATCGTGTTCTGGTTGACCTACGAAGTTCTGTAGTAAATTGATCCGAAGTTTCATGATCATTATCATTAGCTTCCTCTCTAGTTGGTGTTGGCATCACGAGAACGGTTTTCTCTGATGAACTACTTTCCAATTCGAGAGAAGATACGATTACCTCATCAAGTTCTACTTTCCTCCCACTCACTTCTTTCGAGAGAAACTCCTTCTCTAGAAAGGTTCCATTCTTGGCAACAAAGATCTTGCCTTCGGATCTATGGTAGAAGGTGTACCCAATTGTTTCCTCTAGGTATCCTATGAAGACGCACTTCTCTGATTTGGGTTCGAGCTTATCAAGCTGAAGCCTTTTGACATAAGTGTCGCAACCCCAAACTTTAAGAAACGACAGCTTAAGTTTCTTGCCAAACCACAGTTCATACAGTGTCGTCTCAACGGATTTAGACGGTGCCCTATTTAACGTGAATGCAGCTGTCTCTAATGCATAACCCCAAAACGATAGTGGTAAATCGGTAAGAGACATCATAGATCGCACCATATCTAATAAAGTACGGTTACAATGTTCGGACACACCATTACGCTGTGGTGTAATAGGTGGCGTGAGTTGTGAAACTATTCCACATTGTTTTAAATGAAGGCCAAACTCGTAACTCAAATATTCGCCTCCGCGATCAGATCGTAGAAACTTTATTTTCTTGTTACGATGATTATCTACTTCACTCTGAAATTCTTTGAACTTTTCAAATGGTTCAGACTTGTGTTTCATCAAGTAGATATACCCATATCTGCTCAAATCATTTGTGAAGGTCAGAAAATAACGATACCTGTTGGGGATGTAACTACTGGGTATGACCCGCCCAGGAGGGGCCGGGTCATGCCACTGGCAGTTTAAAGATGAAGAGGCCCGATAAGGTCCAAGAAGATATGAAGATGGCGGTTCATAGAGCAAGCCAATTGAAGGCCCAAGACCCGGAGACGACTTGAGGCCCACGGGTGTGAGCCGCAATATGTTTAAACTTGTCCTGTAAGGCAAGCTTAGTTAGAAACCGAGCCGGTCACGTTTGTGTGAGCCGGCCGGGACTCTGTAAGCCGCCGGGCATTAACCTGTATATAAAGGGGTGACCCGGCGGTGGGTTAACTCAAGAAACAACTCATCGAGAACTAGGTCAAGCGTATTCGCTCCCTGGTGATCGAAACCCAAGCAATACAACCTAAAGCAGGAGTAGGTTTTTACCTCGTTGAGAGGGGCTGAACCTGGGTAAACTCTCTGTGTCCTTTGTCCCGTTTATCCCCGTCAAGCTAACCTAGTTG
The DNA here is from genome assembly GCA_011799875.1 of Thinopyrum elongatum. Classification (NCBI taxonomy): domain Eukaryota; kingdom Viridiplantae; phylum Streptophyta; class Magnoliopsida; order Poales; family Poaceae; genus Thinopyrum; species Thinopyrum elongatum. Next base: position 610,551,652 of record CM022298.1, read on the forward strand.
CGATGGCTCCACACCTAAGTCCTTTTGCTAGGGCATCTGCCGTGTTAAGTCCACGACAGTTGGGGCCCATCGTGGGGCTGGCGCACGGTGGTTTCGAGTTCTTGAAGGGCACCTTCTCAGGGATCAAGGGATATGCCATGGGTCGGATGACCAAGAGTCGTCGCGGCAAGATCTACATCGACGACGCGGGCTGGGGTCCCGAGGCCGATTTAATCGAATATGGGTACCGGGTCCCCTTCGGCGGAATCCACGTCTTCATCGGCAAGATCGGCGAGTCGGAGCCTGAGCCGGACACCTGCACCGACATCATCGAGACGGCTTGGCGCGCGCGACCCGCCAAGATTCAAGCCGCTGTGAAGCACACTTTTGTTGGGTTTGTTCATGGAGCGGATCTTGAGGAAGGATCCACATCTGGCGGAGAGACGGTCATCTACTCTGATGATGAGTCCTCAACCGGTGAGACCAACTCAATGTATCAACTGCAAGATGGCGGGCTTGGGGGCTGTTTCGATGGCGACAGTATTCCGGACCCCTATGAGCCGCCGAACAGAGTCGCGATCTTCATGGCCGGCATGCAACTGGTGCTGAATTCATCAACTGCGTCAGCTATGACTTCCGGTTCAATGGTTGAGGTGACGGCCGGTGCGAGCGGTTCTATGCGCCCGTCGGCTCAAGTTTTTTCCGAGCTCTTGGACGCCTTAGCAACTTTGTTAGAGGCAGAGGTGACTCCGGCGACTCAAGCACATCATAAGGTGGATGTGGCAAAACTGCGAGACGAGATAGCTCAAGCCAAAATTGAGCTTACCACTTAGAATGCTAGGATGGTGATAGAATGAGCCGCCCTGGACGCTGAGTCGCAACGGATTCAAGCAGAAAATTTCCGGTTAACCTTGGACCAGAATGCATCCAATGCCATTCTACGAAGGAGGCACCAGAGTCGTCTACCTCCGAAGTACGATGCGAGGAACCTTTTCAACACACCTGGGGCAGGACCAAGTAATCCGCCTGAGGTAACTCGGGCTGTTGAGGCGCCCGTAACTAGGGGGACGGTTCAACCACGTGTTGCAGACCCGCCTCGTTTGAATTTAACCCCACCTCAGCAGGTGCCGACACCGCTGGGTCATTATTCTAACCCTCTGGATAACATGATTGCTGCGGCATCGCGGCTGGCGGCTCTCCCGGTGCAAGGCGAGTCTCCCGCGGCGGTTGAGGCACGGAAGGCTTTGGAACTACTTCGGACCGCGGTAGTTCAACAAGTGGCGTATTCATATAGCCGTGAGTGGATTCATTCAACCCCACGCCAAAGCCGGAGTTACAGCCGGCGCATTGAGTCGCCAGTGGTTTCGAGTAGTGAGCGGCACAATAACCAACCCCGTGGGCGTGACCCGCCACGCGCTGAGAACAATGCTCAGGCCTTGGTGGATCAGGCCAAGGCACGCCGGGAGGCGGAGCTGGCAGCTCAGTTAGCGGCTTATCAGCAACCTGAGCATAACCCATCGGTGTCTATAGAAGCTGGGATGACTTCTAGGAATGTGGGTGTGCCGTGTCTAGTGCCGGCTTTGCGTAATGAGCGTCTGCCCAAGGATTTTAAGGGCCCTCGCAAGGTGCCCAATTACACAGCTGATCAACCTCCGGAGGCATGGATTGAGAGCTATGAGATGGCCATGGAGATGTTAGATGTCAACGACGCTGTGTGCGCTAAGTATTTCACCATGATGTTGGATGGGCCGGCTCGTACTTGGCTGAAAGGGTTACCTGCCAACTCCATCAGTTCATGGGCATAGTTGAAAGCACGCTTTCTTCAGAATTTCAGAGATACATGTAAGCAACGCATGTCGATCATCGACCTTGATGCCTGTGTCCAGCTTGAGGATGAGTCAACCAATCACTGGGTCCGCCGGGTCTCGGCTATTATTCACTCATCAGATAGCATCAACGCCGCTTCAGCCGTCCTGATTTTGGAGAAAAATTGCCGTTTCCTTCCCCTCAAACAGAAGCTAGGGCGGCTTAAGTGCCACTGCAATGATATGGGAGAGCTCATGGCGGCTCTCACCAAATATGCTGACTCAGATAGTACTAAATACCCAGCGTCTGATGAAGAGAAGGCTGGCAAGGGGAAGAGGGGCGGCAATGGAAAGGGACAGCAACACAATACGGCGGGTCAAGGTAACAACGTTAAGCGCAAGCAAACCGATGGTGGTTCAGACTTTGTGGCTAACACCAGCCCACAGAATAGCAATCAGCGCCGTAAGGGGAAATCATCAGTGCCCCGGTTTGGCGGGCCAAAGTTTAACCTAGAGGCGATAATGAATCAACCTTGTCTGAAGCACGGTTCTCAGGATAAGCCGGCTACTCATTTGTGGAAAGATTGCTTCATCATGATGGAGGATAGAAATTCCGGTTTTTATCAGAACCATCACGGCCCGAATGGCAGGTCAGGATCTGGCTCTCATGGGCCCGGCTTTGGAGGTGGTGGTTCAAACTCTGGTTTCCAAGGCCAAGGCAATCAAGGCGGTGTTAATCAACAGCCCGGTCAGAGTAATCAGCAGCAGCAGTCCGGTTATCAGAGTAATCCAAAGCAGCTGAACAGTGGCCAATATCATGTTTTTACCATGAATTTGTGCAAGCGAGATCAGAAGGTTCATAAACGCGCGGTGAGCACGGTCGAGCCAGCAGTCCCTCGATACTTGCGATGGTCAGAACAACCCATTGTATGGAGCCGTGAGGATCACCCGCTCCGGGTTGACAACCCAAGTCAGCTGGCTTTGGTGGTGGCTCCTCAGGTCGGAGGATACAAGTTCACAAAGGTACTTATGGACGGAGGCAACAGTATCAATATCCTCTACTATGATACTTTTCGCCGTATGAGTTTGACTGATAAAGATCTTAAGCCGTCTTCTACTGTTTTTCATGGGGTGGTGCCTAGTAAGTCGGCATATCTGGTGGGCAAGATAGCCTTGGAAGTGGCTTTTGGCAATGAGCATGATTACAGGGCTGAAACATTGACTTTTGAGGTGGTTAAGATCAAGAGCCCTTATCACGCCCTGTTTGGACAGCCGGCTTATGCCAAGTTTATGGCACGGCCTTGTTATGTTTATCTGCAGCTTAAAATGCCGGGTCGTAAGGGTACCATCACGGTGCATGGTGACAGGAAGATAGCTTTGGAATGTGAAGAGGGTGATGCTGCCTACGCTGAGTCTGTTTGTGCGACAGAAGAGTTGAATTCTACAAAGATAATGTTGACCTGGCGGATATGACCCCTTTGAAGAAGCCAACCACAGAGCATGACCCCTTGTTGAAGTTTAAGTCGGCAGATGACACCAAGCAGGTCAATTTTGTCCCTGGTGATTCATCCCAATAGTTCATTATCAGTGCCAACCTGGATCCAAAATAGGAAAGCGCGCTCATCGAGTTCATCCGTGAGAACCAGGACATCTTTGCATGGAAGCCTTCAGACATGCCAGGTGTACCGAGGGAACTCGCTGAGCACACTCTCAATATTGATCCCAAGTTTAAACCGGTCAAGCAATTTCTTCGTCGTTTTAATGAAGAGAGGCGCAAGGCCATTGGTGAAGAGGTGGCGTGGCTCTTGGCGGCCGGGTTTATCGTTGAAGTTTTTCATCCTGAATGGTTGGCTAACCCGGTGCTGGTACTTAAGAAAAACGGCGCTTGGCATATATGTGTGGATTACATGGACCTTAACAAGGCCTGTCCGGCTGATCCTTTTGCTCTTCCTCGTATTGATCAGATCATTGATGCTACGGCGGGTTGTGAGCGTTTGAGTTTTTTGGATGCTTATTCTGGTTATCATCAGATCAAGATGGCAGTTAAGGACCAGGAGAAAACATCTTTCATCGCTCCCTTTGGAGCCTTCTGTTATGTGTCTATGCCTTTTGGGCTCAAGAGTGCCCAAGCGACTTATCAGTGTTGTGTTCAGAATTGCCTCCACAACCAAATTGGACGCAATGTTCAAGCTTATGTGGATGATATTGTTGTGAAGTCCAGGAAGAAGGAGACCTTGTTAGATGATTTGAAGGAGACCTTTGACAACCTCCGGGTCTACAAGATGATGCTTAACCCGGCCAAGTGTGTCTTTGGCGTGCCCGCAGGCAAGCTCTTGGGTTTTTTGGTCTCTGAGAGAGGTATTGAAGCTAACCCGAAGAAAATCAAGGCTATCACTTCTTTGGCTAAGATGGCATGTATTAACGACGTCCAGCGTTTGGCGGGTCGTATCTCGGCTTTAAGCCGGTTTATAAGCCGCCTGGGATAAAAGGCTATTCCCCTCTACCAGATGATGAAGAAAATAGATCGCTTTGTTTGGAGTGATGCTACTAATCAGGCGTTCGAGGCGCTTAAAAAACAGTTGGCTGAGCCGCCGGTTCTTGCAGCTCCTATTGACAAGGAGCCCTTGCTTTTATATGTGGCTACTAATAGCAGAGCCGTCAGCATAGCGGTTGTTGTGGAAAGGAAGGAATCTGCAAGGAATATCCGGTTCAGAGGCCGGTTTACTATGTCTGTGAGGTACTAATTGAATCTAAGCAGAGGTACCCACATTGGCAGAAGCTGGTTTACGGAGTGTTCATGGCTAGTCGTAAGTTGAAACAATATTTCCTTGGTCATCCCATCACTGTGGTCAGTTTTGCCCCTCTAGGGGATATTATTCAAAACAGAGAAGCTACAGGCTGGGTGGCCATGTGGGCCATTGAGCTTGGACCCCATGGTTTGAAATATATGCCCCGGACAGCCATCAAGTCTCAAGCACTTGTGGATTTCATCAATGACTGGACATAATTGCAGATGCCTGAGGAGAAGCCTGATAATACGTATTGGACTATACATTTTGATGGATCCATGCAGTTGGAAGGCTCAGGGGCTGGAGTTATTTTGACTTCCCCACGAGGTGAATAGTTTTTCTATGTCTTAAGGTTGATGTTTCCTTGTACTAACAATGCAGCTGAGTGTGAGGCCTTACTTCATGGTCTTCGGATGGCTAAAGAGATGAACCTAAGCTGGGTCAGGTGTTTTGGCGATTCAAATCTAGTGGCTCAGCAAGTTTCAGGAACTTGGGATTCCAAAGACCCACTCATGGCGGCTTATCGCCGGGCGGTTGATGCTATTGCTGACCATTTGAAAGGTTATCAAGTGGAACATGTTGATCGCAGGAAAAATGAGGCAGCTGATGCTTTAAGCCGGCTGGGGTCTCAGCGTAAGCCGGTACCACCTAATGTTTTTCTTGATATTCTGAGTAATCCTTCGGTTAAGTTGCCTACGGAAGAGGATCTTGCTGTCCCAGACCCGGAGGCACAGTTCGTGGCGGCTCTTCATGCTATTCCTGATTGGACAGTTCCATATTTGGCTTATATGACCCGGGGTGAGTTACCTGAGGACGAAACTTTGGCCAGGCAAATAACCTGACGGTCTAAGTCAATGACGATTGTCAATGGCGAGTTACACCGATGCAGTGTTACAGGGGTGTTTCAGCGATGTATCTCTCCTGCAGAGGGCCGTGAAATTCTAAGGGAGATTCGTGAAGGAGATTGTGGTCATCATGCCGGCTCTAAATCTCTCGTGGCTAAGGCTTTTCATCATGGGTTTTATTGGTTGACGGCTCATGCTGATGCAGAGGATCTGGTTAGCAAGTGCGACGGTTGTCAGAAGTTTTCCAGACGAGCTCATGTGCCGGCTCAGGAATTGCGGATGATTCCAATCACTTGGCCATTTGCAGTCTGGGGGCTGCATATGGTTGGACCTTTCAAGAGATCCAAGGACAAAAGACCCACCTTTTGGTGGCGGTTGACAAATTTACAAAGTGGGTTGAGGCAGAGCCGGTCAGTAAATGTGATGCGGCAACGGCGGTTCAATTCATTAAAAAGGTGATTTTCCGCTTTGATTACCCTCATAGCATTATAACTGATAATAACTAATCTGTCTAAGGGTGCTATGAAAGAGTTTTGTCAACGAGAGCATATTCGTCTTGACGTCTCATCAGTGGCTCACCCCCAGTCCAATGGTCAAGCTGAAAGGGCCAATCAAGAGATCTTGAGAGGTATCAAGCCCCGGCTTATGGTCCCTTTGCAGAGGACGCTAGGTTGTTGGGTTGAGGAATTACCCTCAGTGCTTTGGAGTATCAATACTACCCCCAACAGATCCATGGGTTATACGCCTTTCTTCATGGTGTACGGAGTAGAGGCAGTTCTTCCCAGTGACATCCATCACGATTCGCCCCATGTGGCGGCTTACGTTGAAGCTGATAATGAAAAAGCACGTCAAGATGATCTCGACCTCCTGGATGAGGAGCGTGACCTGGCGGTGGCTCGTTCGGCGATTTACCAGCAAGATCTGCGTCGTTATCATAGCCGTCGGGTTAAAACCTAGACCTTTCAAGAAGGTGACTTGGTGCTCCAGCTTATTCAGGATCAAACAGATATGCACAAATTATCCCCACCTTGGGAAGGGCCTTTTGTGGTCAGCAAAAACCTGAACAACGGGTCATACTACCTCATTGATATTCGAGACCACTAGGATTCACATACATTGGAGGAGGAGACTAGCCGGCCTTGGAACATTGCTCATCTTCGGCCTTATTACACTTGAGCCACTGGCTCTTGTGTTGTACATATTTTCATCCATGTATATATTATGATCAAGTATAATAAAGCCGGCATCCCTGATAATTCAGGGCCTCTGTCGTTTCATTTCTGAGTATCTGAGTCTTTATTGTCAGTTCATAAGATCACTTGGGGGCTTCCTGCTCATTGAGCATAGCTATGACTACCCTATTGATCCGGCTTATACGCCTTGTTGCAAATCACTTGGGGGCATATTGCCCAAGTAAAAGGTTACCAAAGAGAACTTGCTGCAGTGCACAATTCAAACATAGGTATCCTGCCTTGAGGGCTCATTATATATCACTTGGGGGCTTCCTGTTCAATGAACATAACTTTATTTACCCTTTTTGATCGGCTTGTACGCCAGGTGTAAGACACCAAATTACGGTTTATCCTGCCTGGTATGTCTGCCACTCCGCCCAGGTAATCCTGGAATGACCCATCGTACTCTTGACAGTCAATCTTATAAAGACCCTGAACTTGTCAAAGTTAAAACAATGGTTGGTCATGTGAGGCCCGGCTTACAGGTTTGAATGAAGGATTAACTCAGTGGCTGTGCGGCCCATGAACAACACTTGATATTGAGGCTTGGCAGCCTATGAAAGCCTTGTTTTTCTGATTTGTTATTTTTTCTGAACACTGTTTGGGTTCATATCATTGCACCATATTGACATATGGATTAAAACGATTCAGGCCATGTAGCCTTAATCCTTATGGCTCGTATTTGAGCATATCTGGGGTTTTGATAACCCGGTCTGGCTTTGGACGATAAGTCGCCAGTATATTTTGATTGTGCACTTGGAGTTATTGCGCTCTAAGTTTTTTGGGCTGTTACCCTTACTGCATATGGCGTTGTAAGTTGGCAGTATGAACCAATCTCACAGGTATGTTTTTGCTTGTTATATGAATATGTGAGGTTTGATAACCCGCCCTGGTTATGGACTATACAGTCACCAGTAAATTTTATATGGGACATCATGACCCGCCCGGGCTTAAACCGCCAGGGTACATGTTATTTGCTTGTGTCCAGGGAATATGATAATATGACCTACATGATTGATAACATTATGAGCATAAGCAGCAGATCTTCAAATGTTAGATCGGTGGTTTAAAACATTATGCAGATTAGCATGCACGATGGCATGACAAGATCACTGTTTTACACTAGCCTATTACAAGGCTTTCTGCGGCCCAATTGATTAAAAGTTTTTCAGAACAAAATACGCTTGGTTGCAGTCTGAGAACCGCCTTGTGATTCAATTGCCCTGGTCTTGGCGAGTTGAAGCTTCCGGGTCATCCAGCGTCGGTTCTTCTTCTTCCTCCACTGGCTGGAAATCAGGTGATGTCCAATTGATGCCAGTTACGGTTTTGAATACAACCTTATCATCGATGAGCATGGATGGATCAATATCAGGAGCAAAGGTGTGCTTACGTGTTGGTGGAATAAGATCCATAACTAGATAAACCGGCGTTTTCACTTTTGCGTTTTCAACAGTATAAGCCACCTGATACTTGGAGAGATCGGTCTCCTCAGCCAACTTGCTTGCCAAAGGACGCATTTCCTTTACAATTTTGGTGAAGTCATCTGCACTGAAGGGAGACCCATCTTCTTTTAAGCTGGGACAGCCAGTGGCCAATTCCTCCGGGTCAAGCTCTGCCTGCCATGCCTTGGCCCGACTCAGGGCGGTGATGGCACCAGCTCTGGCGGCTGACCGTTTTATCTCCTCCACCCTTTGGGGTACGACGGACAGTTTGTCCAGTGTTTCTCAGATGAGTGAAGGTGGTTGTTTAGTATGAGAGACGGCAGCTATAGCTCGTTGAGCGCCGGTGTATAACTGCTCCACAAGGGTGTATGCAGCTTTAAGCTTCACGCGCATGTCTGGGCCAAGGTTGGAAATTCTGGAGCCTGCATTAGCAAAGATATTGATAAACCGGCTAATGATTGTTATACATTGATGGTGAAAGATTGAAGTACTACTAGCACAAATGCCCGTGCGTTGCAACGGGAGAAAAGTTGATGCGTATTTGATTATGTGCAAAACACATATGTTGTTCATGAAAATTGTGCATGCAAAATATCCCTTGTTTTGCAATATGGGTATTATAAAAAAAAGTTGAGAGTTTGTGTGGTACTCGGTAGTTTACCTCGTCGTGCACAGTCCGCTTCTGCCTCCCTTATCTTTCCTTTGGTGTGAAACTACTGGCATGCTATGCCGATCCTTAAAAAAATAGAAAATGATACGATTTAGATATACATGTGACATTGTCTTATAAAGTTTTCACCAGATTATTGATCAAATATATGCCACTTCCATATATTGCACAAGCAATTGAGGAAAAAAATATATTACTGGGTTTGGATCAAAATCTACTACCTTTGCTTTCCAAGAAAATAACTTCTTCGAAATGCATAATTACCACTCACATGATGCTCAATGTGAGCAAATCTTTTTATAAATCTATGCAAAACCAAATCATTAAAGTTACTTATCAAGATGTACAATGCAATTTCAAAGCGGGAAATGAAATATAATTTGTACGGAATGGGCGCTAGGGTTATGAACTTAATCATGGAATCGACTCGGTCATTAGATTATAAGTTCATTCCATACCGAACCAGACCGTGCACATTCTTATTATGAGAAGGGGTCATTCGAGCCTATGAAAATATGATAATCTGTTTAAATAGAAATTCGTACATCGTTACATTCTATTTAGGATTAGCAATAGGTGTAATGAGACCTGCTTTTGACATTGGGTACCATACGCACCTCTTTGAGCTTCTACTGAATCGACAAATTGGAAACAGTTTTTTGGCTGTTATGAAACCGGGTTCCTTCTATGTCTTGCATATTCCATAATCGGGGTCTAGCTATCTGCGTATTTGTCTCTTAGTGAACAAATGGAACTGATATAGCACCATCCTTTTTAGGCCCTGATTACCCGCGTGCACATTATTGGTAGAAGTGTTCTAGCAGAAGAGCCCGTTTGTTGCAACAGGTATAAAATAAATTTTAGAGTTCGCGTAATATTGGAGAGTACTGAGCTATATCTTTCAATCCGTTAGATTCTTCCTCGTCTTATCATGAATTCATTTTCATACTTGCCCACTTCGAAGATAAGATGACGGGTTAGACAATAAAGAGTTTACATTGTTTGGTGCTCTTTTGTTCATACGCTGTCGTCAGCAGTAGGAGCACACTGACCGCGCCAACACAACCACTTTCCTTGACACCATCGTCAGGGCTCAAGGAGGACCAGGATTGAGGCACGCAGAAGAAATATCGTTTCTAATCAACCCCAAGAAATATTTCTTTAAGAACCATGATCAGCTAGTGCACAATAGAGCCCCATATATCATTTTCCTTTAAGAATTATTTCTTTATAATATTCCCATCACACATATTTTAATTACTGTAACTACTAATGCATTTGTTAGATATGATAGGCATGAACACTAAACCATGGTCCTATAGTGTTAAAAAAAACATGGTCCTACAAACAAATAGCAGCCAAGTAATAGTACTTGGTCAATATAAAAAAGGAAATTGTAGAACGACACCAGCAGCTTCTAATCGGTGCGGCCTTCAAGTTCGATTAAAAAAAGCAGAGCATCTAGCCCAGCGAGCAGTGCGTCCTTATCTCCTCACTCCAGAAGCTCGCCATCGCTTGGCCTTTTCTCCCTCCAGCGCCGCCTATGACCTGCCCAGTGCTTGTCGGCGAGCCCATCTCCTCCGCAGTCTGCCGCCCCCTTTTCCTACCTGGCTCCACCTCGGCCTCGCCGCACGCGCCCTCAGTCTCCCCTCCCTTGCTCGTCATCGCCCAGCGGGGGACCGGAGAGGTGAGTGAGCTTCGCTGCCGCGCCTCTCTCCCACTGCCTTTGATCTTTTCTCTCTGATCCCCCTCTCCCCTCTCTCTCTTCTGTCTGGTCCGCGCCCCGCCGGAGCGCCCCATGAACGTCCGCGGCCCCCTGGGTCGGCGTCGAGCACCACTACCCAGGCGCCGTCCTACTCTGGCAGGCCTCCCCCTCATGTCGCTGTTGTGCTTCTGACCCTCCCTGCTGGCCTCCTCTCCTTGCCTCTGCAAGACACAAGCACCACCGAGCCGCCCGCCCTGTTTCTGCCTCCTCATGTGTGCAAAGTCCCTCCTTCCTTCTAATTTCATGGGCATTTGTTGATTCCTTTTTTCCTTTCTTGATTTCCGATGCCGCTTCTTTAGGGCCATTTGTTGATTCCTTTTTCCCTTCCTTCGTTCCCTTCCCGATTTTAGGGCCGCTTGTTGATTCTCTTGGCCGTACGTATATTAACCGGCGAGATTAGATGTAAGAGAGCAATGTGGGATTATTTTGACTGTAGAAAGGACCCTCCTCTAGCGCAAGTGTGGGCTAGCACAAATTGATGGCGGCATAAGTGACGGGCCGAGAAGTTGCATAGGGATGGGCCAGGCCAAAGCAGCCCCAATGCAGTGAGCGTGGTTGTGCTACATAGGGAGGCAAAAACGAACCGTTTGTTTAGTACCACATCGAACGTAACATACAGGACGAACCATACGGACGGACGTTTGATGGTCGGACAAAAAACGGACGAAATTATGGTGGTAAGAAGCAATAGCCCCTTTATTAATAGGTATAGATATTACTTACCAAAGATGGCAGCTGTCATGCTATTGATTTGATGTTTCAAGCCGGATAACTCGTCAGTCATCGGCTTTAGAGCAGCTTCAGCATCTTCCGCTCTTTTTAACAGAGCCCCCTTCTCGGTGTCCTAGTCGGTTCTTTCAGCGCTGAAATCCCTTTTTAACTTTTCAATCTCTTCTAAGGTGGTTTTCAACTCTGATTTGGCCTTTGAAGTCTCTGATTGTTGGGATTGGATGTTTTGCCGCAGATCAGTGACTTGAGATTCCTTCATATTCAATTCAGCCTGCCATATACAAAGACAGGCAGTATGTGGTTATGATAATCATCTTATTTGAAGTCCCAAGCATAATACAAGTATTTTACTTGGCACTTGGGGGCTAATGCATGTTGCTTCTTTTTAAGACAAATCTTTAATGACCCGGCTAGCTTTCTCAATGGCAGTAGGATCATGGGGGCTACATATGTGGATTTGTTCACAAGGCATGATGATAAGTCCCGGCTTAGCTATGCAGCTAAAGCCGGCCCTTGGGGGCTACATATGCGGATTTTAGCGCTACAATTTGAAGTCCCAGCTTAAAGCTTCCAGTTTAAGCCGGACCTTGAGGGCTGCTCATTTTGATTCAACGGGGTTAACAATTGCTATGGAATAGCTACAAGGTCAAAAATGCTATTTAAGTCTACAGCATATTCACTCCTTTCTTATTCAATAGACTTGGTGGCTGACAATTATGTATATGAGAAGAGTTTTTAGTGTTTACCTCAAAACGCTCCTTCATCAGATTGACTAAGCCGGCTTCAAAGTCACGGCTGGTATGAAGGCAGTTTAAGTAACCCGCGTGAATCTCCTGAGCATTGAACTGAGCATAACTCTCCAAATCCAGCTTCCATTTGCCTTTTTCAGCAGCTGAAAATTCCTCCTTGGCGCTATGTTTTGCTAAGACTGTGGGCTTGGCCAGTTCTGCATAACCAGTCCCGATGATGATAACATCTTCAGCCTCTTTTTCAGCAGGCTTGATGGGACTTGGCGGCTTAGCTGTGGCCAGGTTAACATCCATGAAGTCTAGTGTGACATGGTGCTCTTCTGGCGGCGGATCATCCATAGCTGCTTCAGAAGTTTGATGCAAAGATTCAAACAATGTCTATTTCTCCGGGTCAGCAGTTTTGGGATCTTCAGTGGTATTGGTGTTTTTGCCCGGCTTACTTGTCTTCGCCTTCTTTCGTGGCTTGGCTTGACCGCTGACAATGAGACATAAAGATGTGAGCATGATAATTTACAAAGGGTTTAAAAGCAAAGAAATTCAATATCCTCACCCAGGGGTGACTTTGAAGAGCGGGATCTGAGTCCCAGTGGAGTCACCAGATGAGGAGTTAGAAGTTCCCTGATAGTTTGAATCAGAAAGGTTAAGAGGTTGTCGAATAAGAGCCGCCTTCGGAAAAGCCAAGTCGGAAATCTGTGAAACCTCTGCTCGGCGCTTACGAGGAGCCGGCGTGTTGGGTAAACCGGAGGAGAGAATACCACCACCACTGTTCTGGGTTGTGCGGCGAACTTCATGCTGCTGTTTCTTCAAAATAAAGTTGGGATCCAAGTAAGCTAAAGGGTGAGAAAACCTTACTTTCCGGCTCGCTTGACGAACTTTCTGTCTTGGCAAAGGTTTTGAGTCGGAGGAAAGGATAGTTACCTCTTCACCATCTGCATTGCTGACCTCCGCGTCATCCTGATAGTAATCAATGTCAATAAGATGAACAAAGAAAGAGCCAAGGGAGTCAAGTTCTACCTCCGACTCATCATCTAGAGTAAAAAGATCAGTTGCATCTGCCTTCTTTTTGGCAGGCTTCTTGATCACCTTGGTCCTGTTTCTGACCTTCTTGGCCGGTTTATCTTGGAGTTTCTTGTTCCAAAAGGGGGAGTCAGCCTGCAGAAGTTCAAGTAAGAATGAGAAGGCAGATTGACAGATAATGAGTTAATGAAAGTTGCTCAAAAACACTTACAGCTGGCGGCTTGTTGAGGGTGCAGAAGGGGTTCAGCCCCACTTTGCTGCAAGTCTCTAGACTCTCATTGAGCAGAGTCTTTGTTATATCATTGATTTGTTTATCAACCAGACGGATTGCAGAGTAACGCAGCGGATCTTTAACATCGCCGGTATACTCACACATTAAGCCGAATCAGCGGCTTAAGGGCAAGATTCTCCATGCGACCCAGCAACGAACCAGATCGACTCCAGTCAAACCATTGGCCATCATGGCTCTGATCTTTGAAAATATGGGCATATATTTGGCCCGTTCTTCTGTACTGATCCGTTCTGGGAGAGGATGTCTGTTGCTAAGACGGCTTTCATGATAACCCGACAGAGGATTTTCATCTTCTAGAGAGGTGTCTTTGCAACAGAACCAAGTCTGGTTCCAGTCCTTAGGATGGCTGGGAGGTGCGGCAGTAGGAAATGTGGCTTCTTTCCATCTCTGAATTGAAATGCCACCTAGTTCTAAGCTGGGCCCGTCTGTGAACTCGGTTTGGCGGTTCAGGTAATAGAATTCCCTGAACAGTTCTACAGTGGGCTCCTGTTGAAGATACACTTCGCAAAAAACTTGAAAGTTGCAGATGTTTGAAACAGAGTTGGGCCCAATATCTTGCGGATGGAGTTGAAAGAAGTGCAGCACATCACGAAAGAATTTTGAGCTGGGTGGAGTGAACCCCCGAAGCATGTGATTAGTAAAAACTACAACTTCGCCTTCTTTTGGGTTTCGAGTGGTCTCAGTTCCTGGGACTCTCCAGTGGATAACGTTCTTTGCGGCTAAGACGACCACCTGAACATGCTCGTTCAGCGTTTGCTCGGTAACCCGGGAGGCGACCCAGTTGCATGAAGTAATAGTTTTGGTCATTCTGTTGATGAAAGCCTAGAAAAGAGAATATTGCCGGATTAAGGTTATGCTCTTAAGCCGTCCAGTGATCAACAAGTAAGTGCGTTATGCAAGGCCAATTCGTATGCTGAGGGTATGTGCTATAAACATTGGTATGGTTAAATCGAAAGATGATGTCGGGTCATACATGTTCTGCACATATACTAACGGCTTAAAGAGGGGCTAATGGTGTCCGGCGGGTTACGACCTATCTCATAAGCCGCCCGCACGGCTGCAGTTCACTAGTATCTGTAGGCCTATGAGTGAAATTTTGCTAAGTGCTAAACAAACAGGTTTTATTATTTTGGATCTACAGCAGTTCTGAAAAGAAAATAAATTTTAAACCTAAGGTCGCGGCAGTAGAAGAACTCATGTGCTCAGATGGGATCTTATGCAGAAAAGGTATCTTCTGCGATTGGAAACGGATGCTAAAGCTATTACCACATATCTTTAGTATTGTGTTCAGATCCAACTACGCGATCTAAAGAGGAAAATGAAGAACGGCGAAGAACTCTGACGAACTGAGCAAACCCTAGTGCAGATCTGATGCGAAGCAAAATGGGTACCTATTAATGCTGATGAACAGCGGAAGAGCACCGCGTCTCTCTGGACCGTTCAGGTTGATGCAGTGGCCAGAGTGTAACACCCCAAAAATATTTTATCTGAATATTTGAAATCTTTCCTTTAAAAATAAAAGTTTTGAAAATCATTTTTGGTCATATCACCTTTCTTCAATTTGAAAAAATAACATTTTCAAATTTTATTTGGATTTCAATCTTCTTTAAATATTCTGGATGAAGAGTTTAAAATTATATGGATAACTACTTTGGGGTTTTCAAACAATTTATTTTTAGCAAGAAAAGTTTTGGGGATAATTAAATTTTCAAAGGAAATAACCTTTTCACCTCCTTTTAGCCCTACTAAAATCCATCCAACAAATTTTCTTCCACTCCAATTTTATCCCACAAGTCACTCACCTCATCTAGGACAGAATCCAACTCTTTCCTACCCCACAAAAATATTTTTCACCACCCAAATAAATTCCAAAGTCGGAATTCATATATTCCATCATTCCTTTGGTTTACAAAGGAACCACCATTTCTACAAGGATTCCACCTCCACCAAAATTATCCCAGCAAATATATGGTACCCACAACCCATTTTTCCAAAAACATGGGGTACCCCAGTTCAAAATTTTCAAATCCCACTCAATTCAAATTTGGACCAGATTCAATATTCCTGATCCAAACATATTTTTAAATGCTCCAAAAATTCCCAAACTCTGCCAAACTCATTTTTGAGCATCCACACATTTCCACAAAAATCCCCACAAAATCCTAAAATCTCTAACACCTTCTGTCATTTTATCAAACAGCTAATGTGCACACTGTTCATCACTGTCCAAAATTCAGTTAACTGAATTTGGTTCAGTGGCAGAAACGACGGCCCCGTGCACTCCACTCCATCCCCACTCCTTCTCGTCCACGCCTCCTCCCTCGTAACTGCGCCGCCCTGGACCCCTCCTCGTTAGTGCCTCACCGTCGACAGCACAGAAGGAGGCCGGTGCACCTGCCTCCGTCCTCGGCGGCAGCAACCCGAGCTGATCCACGCGGCGCCCGCCATATTCACTCCCTCGCTGACCTCCCCCACCTAACTACTCACCACGCGGCACCTCCTCCGCACTCTCTCCACGCTGATCACGCCGCCCTTGGCCCCCTGTCAGCCACCGGAGACGGACGACGTCCACCGCACCCGTACACCGACCTCGCCGTGGATAAAGCCACCAAGCTCGAGCTCGTTCGCGCTGGCGCTTCGGGCAGCTTCCTCCACCCTCACTGACACTCACCGACCACGACCACTGCCCAAACCGACCTCGTCGACCATCATAACTCCGACGTGATCCAAACCCCGCCGGACCGCCTCGGGATCGCCTATATAAAGGCCCCCGAGCCCTGTTCTTCTCACCCATCGCCTCCACCACCTCCCAATCGCCCCTACACCACCCACCCGACCTCGAGGAGGTCTTCTTCTTCCCCTCCGATCACCGCTCCGCCGCCACTGTCACCGATCCGTTCATCGTCGTTACTCCACCTCAACTGCTCAAATCTTGCCAGTAGTCATATATTCCACCAAATCATCGATTCCCCGCTTCAATTCCACTCCCCGAGCTCTCTCCGACGAAATCCCAACGCCACCGAACCACTGTCCGCCATCGTCGACCTCGCCGGCGTTCAGGTGCTCCCCGGCGACCACCACCACCTCCCTCCGACGTGGCACTCCTCCCTGGTCATGTTCCAACCATCGCCGCCTCCCAAGACCCCGGCAATCACCGCCGGCGAACGCCGTCTCCTCTCTGCTTCCGCGCGCGGGTTCAAATATTTGAACCTAACGGGTGGACCCCACCCCGCGCTTTTTCTTTTCTTTTTCTCTGTCTAAAAACGAAGGCGTAATCTCGACTTTTACGCCTTCCGCGCTGAGAAGCGTATTTCGGCCCGAAGCGTTTTCTTTATAAATGCACAGGGACTGGCTTTTTACAGAAAAACCCCTGGTTTTGAAAGTTTAATAACTTTTAAACCACAACTCCGTTTGAGTTGAACTTTTTTTTGAAATTCTTATTTTTCTCTCTAGTTTTTTTAGTATTTATTTAAAAATGTTTTGGGACAACTTTTTGTACTGTTGTCAAATTTTTTAATTTAAGTTGATTTTGAATTTTCAGAAAAAGAAGAGGGAAACTTTGCCGAGAATTTTGAAGGGTTTTCACCTGACTACTTTGGACAAGGCAAGCATTATTGAACTTGGGATATGGTGATTGCATTAGCATTTGCCTGTTGCATCGGTAGATATTGCACCATATGTGTAGTACGTCACTAGCACTTGCATGCATGGTAATATCTCTTTTGCTCATAGCTTGCACATCACTCAAGCAAGAGATTCTTCTGACATGGTAAAGTTGTGGAAATACGGGTGAGTGTCTCCTGCCTTGGACGTGCCGGTGGGCACGGGCTATTATGCTTGACACGGTGGTGTCATGTGACTTAAGTGGAATATTCCGGTGATGTTAATTAACACCTCCTGAGTCGGCCTAGATCGAGTCTTTTTCCGTTACACCTAGCTGGATACCGTGCTGCCATGGGTCTTTCCGCAAGGAAGGTGTGGCTGAGTAAGTTGTTAACCCCTGTCCAGGTACACACCGTACAGAGGGCCACGATGAGGGTTTCCAAAGGCCTTGGACTAAATCCTGTCATCGGGTCAGGGGGCATGGGTGTTTCCGATTGTGACTGAGAGAGGGCACCCCTTGTAATCCGCGCGTA
Organism: Thinopyrum elongatum; assembly: GCA_011799875.1. NCBI lineage: Eukaryota > Viridiplantae > Streptophyta > Magnoliopsida > Poales > Poaceae > Thinopyrum > Thinopyrum elongatum. The sequence goes on from CM022298.1 coordinate 610,569,102, forward strand.
TTAATAGTGATCCCATGTAGGACGTTGGTCTCTCCGTCTTAGAGTTTTTCTTGAACGATGCTTTGGGTGATTCCTGGCATCCGGAGAGTTATTCTGGTGTGTGCTGGTCAGGTGTGTTTTCAACCCAAAGACCGTAATGGGAATTAGTCAGTGTCACAGTACTGACTAAAGAAATCCTTTACTTGTGGGTAAAGAGTACACCCTCTGCAGAGTTAAAACTATTCGAATAGCCATGTCCTCGGTCAAAGGGCGTAGCTGGGTGGGTCAAGTGTCAGTCCCGGTATCGGTCTCTGGAGGAAATAATTAAAATGTGTCTGACTCATTTTTGAAGTATAATTGTTGATACCCTGTTGCTACCTTGAATATTTTATGCTTATTAAATATTATTATGGCTATGCATAATATTGAGGACTAACCCGTTTCTCTCATTTTGTATTCTTCCTGAGTGTCTCAGGGGCTGGCTAGACTACCCCGGGCACTCAGCTATTATTTTCAAGACCTCTCGTGGCGTCTCTCGAGTTTACAGGCGGTTCCGCCACTACTCTTGTGGACACCCGATTGGCATTTCTCTTGAAGTCCAACCGTGGCGTCACTTGGCACCCGACAGGCATTTCTTTTCAAGACCTCTCGTGGCGTCTCTCGAGTTAACAGGCGGTTTATCTCGCCACTACTCTTGTAGACACCCGACCGACATTTCTCTTATTTTTCTGAATGTCACTTGGGCTGGCTAGACTACCCGTGGCATTCACTTGCTTTTATTTAAAAAAAAGACTGGTTATGGCTAACATGTTTCATTTACTTCCGCATCATTTTATAATTATGTCATGACCAGGATTTTAGTCAGCATGAGCATGTCATTATGTTCCTACCTAAGCATGTGCATCCATTATATCTTTTGTTCATAATGTTTGCGAGTACATTCCAACTACTCACTGGCTTGTCCCTAGCTATTTACTTGGCCAGACTTGGAGGAGGACGAGCTTGTGGAGAAGGATTGCGCTAGCGAGCCCGACTCTTAGAGGCGTCCCAGCCAGTCAACCTGTGAGATAGGAGTCTACCACATGTATCATCCGCTGAGCTTCTGCTACACCAATAAAATAGTCAAGCCTCACTCTGACGCTTGGCTTTACGTTATTGTATCAGAGATGTATCACCACCACACCACTGTCATATTCCGCCACTGCCATATATTTGGCGAGTTTGTAATAATTTTGTTGAGCCTTCAGACTCAACCCTGTGTAATATTATTTGTACTGGTTATCTGTATCAAGGAAGTCCACCAGTTGTGTTGATCTTGGGGCTGGTGTGACTTAGGGCCTTTTCTGAGATTTATTCCTAGAAAGGGGCCTGACATGGAGTTGGTGACGCTGGAGGAAGACGGAGACGAGGGGGCAAGGGTAAAATGTAAAAGAAGGACCCCTATCCCTATTTACAAGGAAGTGGATAGATGGCATGCACGGGAATCAAGGAGGCCAAAAAATGGTTATGTGGCTATGTGGACGCCTAGATTTTCAGGAGGTCCATTAAGATATTGATCTGTTGAGATGTCCTGGGCTTTGTTTGAAGTTAATGCGCAATGATGTCATGGCGGGTTAACACGATTCTGAGATGTGACGTCATGGCGGGTTACAATGAATTGGAAAAGAATTGATAAAGGAAGATTCTACTAAGTCAAGTGGTGAAGATTGATGTGAACCAGTTCAAATCAACCTGGGGCCTAATGTTGGGGATGTAACTACTGGGTATGACCCGCCCAGGAGGGGCCGGGTCATGCCACTGGCGGTTTAAAGATGAAGAGGCCCGATAAGGTCCAAGAAGATATGAAGATGGCGGTTCATAGAGCAAGCCAATTGAAGGCCCAAGACCCGGAGACGACTTGAGGCCCACGGGTGTGAGCCGCCATATGTTTAAACTTGTCCTGTAAGGCAAGCTTAGTTAGAAACCGAGCCGGTCACATTTGTGTGAGCCGGCCGGGACTCTGTAAGCCGTCGGGCATTAACCTGTATATAAAGGGGTGACCCGGCGGCGGGTTAACTCAAGAAACAACTCATCGAGAACTAGGTCAAGCGTATTCGCTCCCTGGTGATCGAAACCTAAGCAATACAACCTAAAGCAGGAGTAGGTTTTTACCTCGTTGAGAGGGGCCGAACCTGGGTAAACTCTCTGTGTCCTTTGTCCCATTTAACCCCTTCAAGCTAACCTAGTTGCGATGGCTCCACACCTATGTCCTTTTGCTAGGGCATCTGCCGTGTTATGCCCACGACAATACCCGCCGCGTGCCTCAACACTCATCGGACCGCATACATTGTTATGTATTATTTCCAATAAATCATTAGCTCGCTCCATTGTTCTGGAGAATAGAGTTTTAGTCATCTTGCCCTTGAGGCATGGTTCGCAAGTATCAAATGATTCATAATCAAGTGATTCCAAAAGCCCATCTGCATGGAGTTTCTGCATGCGCTTTACACCAATATGACCTAAACGGCAGTGCCACAAATATGTTGCACTATCATTATCAACTTTGCATCTTTTGGCATCAATATTATGAATATGTGTATCACCACGATCAAGATTCAACAAAAATAGACCACTCTTCAAGGGTGCATGACCATAAATAGAACAACCATTATTCTCTGATTTAAATGAATAACTGTCTCGCACTAAACAAGATCCAGATATAATGTTCATGCTCAACGCTGGCACCAAATAATAATTATTCAGGTCTAAAACTAATCCTGAAGGTAGATGTAGAGGTAGCGTGCCGATGGCGATCACATCGACCTTGGAACCATTCCCGACGCGCATCGTCACCTCGTCCTTAGCCAATATTCGTTCAATCCGTAGCTCCTGTTTCGAGTTACAAATATGAGCAACCGAACCAGTATCAGATACCCAGGTGCTACTACGAGCATTAGTAAGGTACACATCAATAACATGTATATCAAATATACCTTTGTTCACTTTGCCATCCTTCTTATCCGCCAAATACTTGGGGTAGTTCTGCTTCCAGTGACCAGTTCCTTTGCAGTAGAAGCACTCAGTTTTAGGCTTGGGTCCAGCTTTGGGCTTCTTCCCGGGAGTGGCAACTTGCTTGCCATTCTTTTTGAAGTTCCCCTTCTTTCCCTTGCCCTTTTTCTTGAAACTAGTGGTCTTGTTAACCATCAACACTTGATGCTCCTTCTTGATTTCTACCTCCGCAGCTTTGAGCATTGCGAAGAGCTCGGGAATTGTCTTTTCCATCCCTTGCATATTATAGTTCATCACGAAGCCTTTGTAGCTTGGTGGCAGTGATTGAAGAACTCTGTCAATAACACTATCATCTGGAAGATTAACTCCCAGCTGAGTCAAGTGATTATGATATCCAGACATTCTGAGTATGTGTTCACTGACAGAACTGTTCTCCTCCATCTTGCAGCTATAGAACTTGTTGGAGACTTCATATCTCTCAACTCGGGAATTTTCTTGAAATATTAACTTCAACTCCTGGAACATCTCACATGCTCCATGACGTTCAAAACATCTTTGAAGTCCCGATTCTAAGCCGTAAAGCATGGCACACTGAACTATCGAGTAGTCATCAGATCGAGCTTGCCAGACGTTCATAACATCAGCATCTGCTCCTGCACCAGGCCTTTCACCTAGCGGTGCATCAAGGACATAATTCTTCTGTGCAGCAATCAGGATAATCCTCAAGTTACGGACCCAGTCCGTGTAGTTGCTACCATCATCTTTCAACTTAGCTTTCTCTAGGAATGCATTAAAATTCAAGGGAACGGTAGCACGGGCCATTGATCTACAACATAGATATGCAAAAACTATCAGGACTAAGTTCATGATAAATTAAGTTCAATTAATCAAATTACTTAAGAACTCCCACTTAGATAGACATCCCTCAAGTCATCTAAATGATACGTGATCCAAATCAACTAAACCATGTCCAATCATCACATGAGATGGAGTAGCCATCAATGGTGAACATCTCTATGTTGATCATATCTACTATATGATTCACGTTCGACCCTTCGGTCTCCAGTGTTCCGAGGCCATGTCTGTACATGCTAGGCTCGTCAAGTTTAACCGGAGTATTCCGCATGTACAAAACTGTCTTGCACACGTTGTATTTGAACGTAGAGTCTATCACACCCGATCATCACGTGGTGTCTCAACACGACGAACTGTCGCAATGGTGCATACTCAGGGAGAACACTTATACCTTGAAATTTAGTGAAGGGATCATCTTATAATGCTACCGTCATTCTAAGCAAAATAAGATGCATAAAGGATAAACATCACATGCAATCAAAATATGTGACATGATATGGCCATCATCATCTTGTGCTTTTGATCTCCATCTCCAAAGCATCGTCATGATCTCCATCATCACCGGCTCGACACCATGATCTCCATCGTTGCGTCGTGGTCGTCTCGCCAACTATTGCTTCTACAACTATCGCTAACGCATAGTGATAAAGTAAAGTAATTACATGGCGTTTGCATTTCATACAATAAAGCGACAACCATAAGGCTCCTGCCAGTTGCCGATAACTTTTACAAAACATGATCATCTCATACAACAACGTATATCACATCATGTCTTGACCATATCACATCACAACATGCCCTGCAAAAACAAGTTAGACGTCCTCTACTTTGTTGTTGCAAGTTTTACGTGGCTGTTACGGGCTTCTAGCAAGAACCGTTCTTACCTACGCATCAAAACCACAACGGTGATTTATCAAGTTTGCTGTTTTAACCTTCAACAAGGACCGGCCGCAGTCAAATTTGATTCAACTAAAGTAGGAGAAACAGACACCTGCCAGCCACCTTAATGCAAAACTAGTTGCATGTCTGTCGGTGGAACCGGTCTCATGAACGTGGTCATGTAAGGTTGGTCCGGACCGCTTCATCCAACAATACTGCCGAATCAAAATAAGACATTGGTGGTAAGCAGTATGACTATCACAGCCCACAACTCTTTGTGTTCTACTCGTGCATATCATCTACGCATAGACCTGGCTCGGATGCCACTGTTGGGAAACATAGCATGCAATTTCAAAAAAATTCCTACGCTCATGCAAGATCTATCTAGGAGATGCATAACAACAAGAGGGGGAGAGTGTGTCTACGTACCCACGTAGACCGAAAGCGAAAGCGTTTGACAACGCGGTTGATGTAGTCGAACTTCTTCTTCTTCCGACCGATCAAGCACCAAACGCACGACACCTCCGAGTTCTGCACACGTTCAGCTTGATGACGTCCCTCGAACTCTTGATCTAGCAAAGTGTCGAGGAAGTAGATGAGTTCCGTCAGCACAACGGCGTGGTGACGGTGATGGTGAAGTGATCTGCGTAGGGCTTCGCCTAAGCACTACGAAGATATGACCGAGGGTGTAATCTGTGGAGGCGGGCGCCGCACATGGCTAACAGATATTGTTGTGTCTTCTAGGCACCCCTCCCCATGTATATATAGGTGGGAGGGGGAGGAAAGCTGCCATGGGGCGCCCCAAGTAGGAGGAATCCTACTTGGGGCCCTAGTCCAATTCAGCCCCCCCTTTCCTTATTACCGGAAGGGGGAAAAGGGAAGAGAGGGGGGAGGAAGGAAAGGGGGGGCCAAACCCCCTCCTCCTTCTCCTATTCGGCCTCCTTCCTTAGGGGGGGCGCCACCCCTTGTGGGCTGGTGTGCTCCCCTCCTATGGCCCATAAGGCCCATTATTCCCCCGGGGGGTTCCGGTAACCCCCCGGTAGTTTGATAAATACCCGATACACTCCGGAACACTTCCGGTGTCCGAATACTATCATCCTATATATCAATCTTTACCTCTCGACCATTTCGAGACTCCTCGTAATGTCCATGATCTCATCTGGGACTCCGAACAATATTTGGTCACCAAATCACATAACTCATATAAGACAAAAATCGTCATCGAACGTTAAGCGTGCGGACCCTACGAGTTCGAGAACTATGTAGACATGACCGAGACACCTCTCCGGTCAATAACCAATAGTGGAACCTGGATGCTCATATTGGCTCCTACATATTCTACGAAAATCTTTATCGGTCGAACCGTAATAACAACATACGTTATTCCCTTTGTCATCGGTATGTTACTTGCCCGAGATTGGATCGTCGGTATCTTCATACCTAGTACAATCTCGTTACCGGCAAGTCATACTCGTTCTGTAATACATCATCCCACAACTAACTCATTAGTCACTTTGCTTGCAAGGCTTATTATGATGTGTATTACCGAGACGGCCCAGAGATACCTCTCCGATACTCGGAGTGACAAATCCTAATCTCGATCTATGCCAACCCAATAGACACCTTCGGAGATACCTGTAGAGCATCTTTATAATCACCCAGTTACGTTGTGACATTTGATAGCACACAAGGCATTCCTCCGGTATCCGGGAGTTGCATAATCTCATAGTCGAAGGAATTGTATTTGACATGAAGAAAGGAGTAGCAATAAAACTGAATGATCATTATGCTAAGCTAACGGATGGGTCTTGTCCATCACATCATTCTCCAAATGATGTGATCCTTTTATCAAATGACAACTCATGTCCATGGTTAGGAAACCTTAACCATCTTTGATCAACGAGCTAGTCAAGTAGAGGCTCACTAGGGACACAGTGTTTGTCTATGTATTCACACATGTATTTAGGTTTCCGATCAATACAATTCTAGCATGAATAATAAACATTTATCATGAATAAGGAAATATAAAATAACAACTTTATTATTGCCTCTAGGGCATATTTCCTTCAGTTGCTTCTTGATATGCTTGAGTATTGAAGTCTTCATGTCAGATATAGACTATTGCTTTGAATCATCTAAAAGTCCAAATGTCCATGCTACAAAAGAAAAGAATATGTGATGAACATGTTAGGCAGCATTCCACATCAAAAATTCTGTTTTTATCATTTACATACTCGAGGACGAGCAGGAATTAAGCTTGGGGATGCTGATACGTCTCCAACGTATCTATAATTTTTGATTGTTCCATGCTGTTATATTATCATTCTTGGATGTTTTACAATCATTTTATAGCAACTTTATATCATTTTTTGGGACTAACCTATTGACATAGCGCCCAGTGCCAGTTGATGTTTTTTGCTTGTTTTTTACTTCGCAGAATATCAGTACCAAACGATGTCCAAATGCCACGAAACTTTTTGGAGATTTTTTTGGACTAGAAGACAACTTGGGAGCCAATGAAGCACCTGCGGGAGGCCCATGGGGCCCACACGAAACCAGGGCGCGCCAGAGGCCTGTGGCGCCCTGATGGGTTGTGGGGCCCACAGGGGTCTCCTCCACCGCCTGTTCGCTCTATAAATACTTAAATATTCCAGAAACCCTAGGGTAGGAGACAGAACACAATTCCAGCCGCCACAAGTTCCAAAACCACGAGATCCAATCTACACCATCACGGAGGGGTTCATCATCCTCATTGGTGCCTCTTCGATGATGCGTGAGTAGTTCACCATAGACGTACGGGTCCGTAGGAAGTAGCTAGATGGCTTCTTCTCTCTTTTTGGTTCTCAATACAATGGTCTCTTGGAGATCTATTTGATGTAATAACTTTTTGCGGTGTGTTTGTTGGGATCCGATAAAGTTCAAGTTTTTGATAAGATCTCTATCCATGAATATTATTTGAGTCTTCTTTGATCTCTTATATGCATGATTACTTATAGCCTCGTATTTCTTCTTTGAATCTTTGGTTTAGTTAGGCCAACTAGATCGATTTTTCTTGCCATGTGTCGGCGTTCTGGGTTCGAGGGTACCCAGACTTGCCTGCCCACGGGCCTGTGCATGGGCCCAACGATGGCCGGGTACAGCCCAGAAGCAAGACCCCCCAAGTCAAGACTCTCGCGAGGGCCCCCAGCCTCGCGAGGAGAATGACATCAAGACCTCCCGAGGGGCAGCTCTCTAAGCCTGCCTCTTGGGTAGAGGGGATTCCTATGAAGGTACCCAGCCTCATGAGGCTGCGATGACGTGAGCCATGACGACCAAGGCCAGGCGGGTGCCAGCGGGCGCAGAGGAGACAGTTTCCTCTTTGGTGCTAAGGAGGCAAGGACGTACGCGGGTTCCCAAGGAATCCCCCAAAAGTTTCCATTCCGGTGCAACAAGACCAAGACCATGAGCTCGGCAGGATGGATGTCATCGCCGAGCCCACCTCTGTGTCATGACCAGAAGCATTGCAGGCGAAGACCACCTTTCGTCAGGATTAGATGTACTTCTTGTCCCCTTTCAAATTGGCCGATTGTGGGATCCCTTCCCACCAGTTATGAGGGAAGAGGACCAAGGTCACTATAAGATAGACTAGCCACCACCGTAGAGGGGGATCGGATCCATTCCACCCTCACCTCTCGAGCCCTCGCGAGGTCGCTCATCTACTGTACCAGTTGATGTCGCTTGAACTACGTCAGTATTTCCGCAAAGAGGAAGGGATGATGCAGCACAACTACGGTAGGTATTTCCCTCAGTTATGAAACCAAGGTATCAATCCAATAGGAGAACCAACCAACACTATGTAAATGGTATCTGCACACAAAGAACAAATACTTGCAACCCGACGTGTTAAAGGGGTTGTCAATCCCTTTCGGGTAACGATGCCAGAAATTGTCGCGTTGACACGATAAAATTGTGATAGATTGGATAAATAGATCTCGATAAAACGGGAAATAAAATATGCAAATATAAAGTGTAGCAAGATATTTTTTGGTTTTTGATAATATAGATCTAAAAATAAAAGTGGCAAATAATAGATTGGAAACAAATTTGAAGAAGAATAGACCCGGGGGCCGTAGGTTTCACTAGTGGCTTCTCTCAAGAAAGATAGCATACGGTGGGTAAACAAATTACTATTGGGCAATTGATAGAACTTCAAATAATTATGACGATATCCAGGCAATGATCATTATATAGGCATCATGTCCAAGATTAGTAGACCGACTCCTGCCTGCATCTACTACTATTACTCCACACATCGACCGCTATCTAGCATGCATCTAGTGTATTAAGTTCATGGAGAAATGGAGTAATGCAATAAGAACGATGACATGATGTAGAAAAGATCTATTCATGTAGGAATAGACCCCATCTTGTTATCCTTAATGGTAACGATCAATACATGTCTTGCTGCCCCTTCTATCACTGGGAAAGAACACCTGTGGCGCCCCCGACTCAATCGTACACTAATCATACACGCAAACGTGTACGATCAAGCACAGGGACTCACGGGAAGATATCACAACACAACTCTAACACAATTTAAACGGAGGTCCACAATATTACAGACCAGGGATCCGAAGATCCGAATACATAAGTTAGTCATACAAATATTATCTAAGTACAGACATAGTTAGACAAGTTTTGCCTTAAGAAGGCTAGCACAAACAACGACACTAGATCGAAAGGCGTTGGCCTCCTGCCTGGGAGCCTCCGATCCTACTCCTGGTCGGCTGGCTCGATCCAGTAGTAAGTGCCCTCAGGACCCTCCTGGTAGTAAGCTCCGGTGGTGGCATCTGGCTCCTGGACTCCATCGTCTGATGTATCACCAAGGTGGGGTATATGGGGAAAAGAGAAAGTAAAGCAACCGTGAGTACTCATCCGAAGTACTCAGCAAGCAAGGATCTATACTACATATGCAACATTATCAATGGAGAAAGGCTGTATATGTGGACTGGGCTGCAGAAATGCCAGAATAGAGAGAAGGCCTAGTCCTATCGAAGACTAGCATCTTCAAACATCTTCACAAGCCATCATCTTGTAGCAGTAGAAGAGAGTAGAATAGCATTTTATTTAGCAACCATGTTGAAGTACAGCTTAAAGATCCTTCCTCGACTCCCAAGCGAGAAAGCGATCCCGAAGCTTCCATTAAGTAACAAGTATCCAGTTTAAGTAGTAGATCGGGATACACAAACTGAGCGTCCTTTACCGTAGGACCGGCTATCGATAGAAGATTCATCCCTGCAGGGGTGCACTACTGTTACCCAACACGCTCGATCAACTCTGGCCCGACACACTTGCTGGGTAATGCCCGTCCTCGGAAGATCAACACGAAGCAACGCTCTACCTAGGCTCGGCAGAGAGGTCAGCACGCCGGACTAACCTATGCACCCAGAGGTCTCGGGCCATCGCCCTGGGCACCCTGCGCGTTGCGAGACTGGCCGGGGTGCAGGCGCGACACTGAACTCGTCAGTGAAGTATCCAGCCCAATCCCGAAAATCAGCCCGCACAATGAATCGTGACGTCAGACGAGCTTTCGGAGAAACGTACTTCGTAGAGGGTCCCATAACCATTATCCCGCGTGGTGATAGTGCGTATAGGGCACGTCGACCCACTCAGATCACACACCCAAATCCAATAGGCTCAATTAGTATCAAGCGGAGACAATCAGAGTCTCTGATGCTCCGCCACAATGTCACACTCGAGTGCCCTTCCGGCACACCCGAAAATCATAGATCCCCAGTGGGTACCCACCAGGGTGGACCCGCCTGTAACAAGGGTCAAAGTAACCGTGTGGTCATAACATCAAGGGGGAAACCCGAGGAATCACCCTCGGCGGATTCCACTCGACGAAATCATCAGGGTGAACGTAGGAGGCATCACCCTCGGGGTTCACACTGAGGGTTGCACGACAGAGTCGTATCGGAAGTGGAGAAGGAGGAATCACCCTCGATGACCACGACCGAACAGCTACACTGCAGAGTATTCTTCGGGAGTGCGTTACGAGGTATCACCCTCGGCACTCGATAGTTACTACGCAGAGTCGTACAACTAAGGGGGTGTGAAGTGAGGTGTCGGTCTCTGGTCGACGATCACGTTGATCGAGTCGTCGATGATCAAGCAGGGGCAACAAGGGTAAGCGGTTGTGGGGTCATGATGGTTCATTCCACACCTAAACTAACAGTTTATCATAGGCAGGTAAGGTAGCAATGACAGGTTACACAGCAGGCTATGCAACAGAATAGGACGCATACATTTAGTAGCAAAATCTAATGCAAGCAGGAGAATAGAATGGGCGATATCTGGATGCTCAGGGGGGGGGGGGGCTTGCCTGGTTGCTCTGGCAAGAGAGAGGGGTCGTCAACGGCCTGCTCGTCGGTAGTGAAGTCGTATCCAGGTGCAGCGTCGTCGGTCTCAGCGTCATCAGAGAGAGAAGGAGGGGGAGAGAAACAATAAATTCACGGCAATAATGCAAACAATATGCATGACATGCCTAAATGATATGCCGGGGTGTTCTACTGCCTAACTAAATGATTTAGTTAATTTAGGAATTTATTTAATTAAAGTTGGGCACTATTCATTTACTAAAATCGGTCTAAAAGTTCAATGTTCTTATAGCTACGGGCGTCTGACGGGAATACGGAGGGCGTATCCGGGTTCGTATCGGAATTCTGTGCAAGTTTCATGTATAAAGTATTTCCATCGGAGTTATGGTTTATTTAATATGATTTTCTAAAGTTTTTATTAATTTCTGGAATTTAATTAATTATTTAAATCAACATTATCCGAAACAGTGTTGCGATGACATCAGCATGACATCATGCTGACGTCAGCAGGCGTCCTAGCAGGGTGGGTCCCACCTGTCATAGACTGTTAGCTTAATTAGGTTTTAACTAATTAAATTACTGTTTAATTAACACTAACTACTTAATTAGATTAACCTAATCAGGATTAATTAACTAATTAATTAATTATTTTAATTATTTTTATTTTTATTTTTATTTATATATATATTTTTTTAATAAACGTTCTGTGGGCGGGGCCCCCACTGTCATAGACCCTGGGGGCCTTAGCGGGTTTGGGCGCTCGGGTGCGGATGCCACCCGAGCGGGCGCTGGGCAGCGGGCGCCGCGCGCGGGCGCGGGCGGCGAGCGGGGCGAGGCCGGAGGGGGTGCGGGACGCGCGCGTGAGGCGGGCGAGGCGCGCGAGGCGGGCGAAGCGGCGCAAGCGGGCGGTGCGGGGCGTGGGCTCGGTCGCTGCGGGCGAGCGCGGGTGCGGCAGTAGGCGGCGAGCGGGCGCCGGGCGCGGCTGGCGGGGTGCGGCGAGCAAAGGGCGGGGCCGGAGCTGAGCAGCAGCGGCAGCGGGGGGGCCGCGGTGGAGCAGCGGGAGGCGGCGCGGCGCAGCGGGTGCGAGGCAGAGCG